>CM034002.1:14850463-14904435 GCA_019603395.1 Cyrtorhinus lividipennis | reverse complement strand
TGGAGCATCTGTGTTGTAAATAGTACAGAATTGGCAGCAGCAAGGCGTACTAAACGTAGCTCGGGTATTAGAGTCCGAAGCTCCATGAGCCCTAGTCCTCCATCGCCAGGTACTCCCAGGAATCTTCGGAGAGCTCTTCGTATCCGCAGGTCCAGCCACCCCAGCGACTTGCGCGTGGATGCAGTCAAAACCAGGCGATGTAGCCAAGCTGGCACGACATGAGTCCTTTTTTTTTTTTTTTTTTTTTTTAAATTAACAAGTCAACTTTATTGTACATATTATTATTTAAATATACACTCTAGTTTTGATCGATATGATAATGCAACTGCATTACACTGCATTACAGACAGTGTAATGCGTGGAACTTGTGGGTAGGTGTCTACGCAACCGTAGTCCCTACTAAGTTTGTGGGCGTAGATCGCGTGGTGTTTTCTTTTCAACCGTCGAGAGGACGTGGAGGGGGCTGGTTTTGGGTGAAGTCCCTGAAGAGTGGGTTTTCTGTGTCGAGCAATTGTGTTGTAGAGGTTCTTGTAGGTTCTCTATCACTTCCTTTACTTCAGGATGTCCAAATCACGGTGCAGCACTGAATTTCGTACATACCAAGGAGCTGACGTGATCATTCCAAGCTTTGTTTTGTTGGACTTGAATCCTCTTAATTTGAGTTTCACTTGCTGAGCCATAGAAGCCTGAGGCATATTGCCAAATTGGCCGGACGAGGAGAGATATATGTAGCCGCTTGTTCGAGAGAGAGAGCGGTGATCGGTTCCCCAAGAGCGGTTTCAAGGTCGCGGATGCGGCCTCTCAGCCGTTTTACTATTTCGCCTATGTGTATGGAAAAGGTCATTCTTCTGTCTAGGGTACTCCAAGGTACCGAGTTGATTCGCTCATTGGCACAGGGGTTGAATCTTTGCTATGGGACTGATTTCGAAGCGCTGCCTGTATGTGAAAGTGATGTGGGCTGATTTTTGGGTATTTACGGTTACCCGCCAATTTTTATCCAGTCATGGATACGGTTCGCATGTTCCTGCAGGTTGGAGCTCACCAGGTGCCCATCGTGATCTCTACTAAGGATAGCTAGATCGTCGGCGTACATCGCCATTGTGTTGGATTCGTGTGTTGGAGAATCTCGAACGTACAGTAGGTACAGGATCGGTCCAAGACACTTCCCTGAGGGACACTGGCTCTCAGAGCTTTGGAATCTGAATATGCTGTCTCGCACCTTACACAGAACGTTTCTTTCATTTAAATATGAGAGCAGCAGTCATAGTACGTGTCAGGGAGGATATTTTTGATTTTGCTAGCAACCTTGGTGCCACCCCCGATCAATGCCGCTCTGTGTCCAGGAACAAACCCGAGCACACTTCTCTATTTTCGTAGGCCTGAAGAATGTAGTCTAGGACTCGGTTGAAGCTGTTGAGGACAGGAGTGTTCGGATCTGAATCCGAACTGGATGTCTGGTATAGTTTCCTCGAGAGGAAGAGGAGTTTTGGCAGGATTAGTCTCTCAAAGATTTTGCCGCACAATGGAAGAGGCTTATGGGGCGGTAACTCTGGGGTTTTTTGATTCTTTATTGGCTTTTTAATTAGTATAACCACTGCGTGCTCCAGATAGAGGAAAGTAAGCAAGTCTGAGCATCGCGTTATAGATACACGTCAACGAACAAGTTTTTTCTGGGAATGTTTTTGAGTTAGAGGCTGGGTGATGAGATCTTTTCCGGGGGATTTTTGGTAGGAGAGCGTTTGATAGCGTTCATTCCTTGGGCTGGAGTGAAGAAGTCTGAAAAAGGTGTCAAATTCAGGGGTTCTCGTATGCAGCAATTACCTGTTGATTGATTCCGAGTTTTCTATGGTGTCGGTGAGAATTGTTCGAAAAGATGATTAGAGAATAGGTCAGCTTTTTCTTGAGGAGTTGAGTACCACCGGTTTTGCGAGAAGAGTGGGGGAACACTCTCACGGTGTTTGGTTAAAATTTTTGTTTTGTGCCAAAGCGAACCATCCCGAAGGTTCAGTTGAGAGAGCTCATTCCATTTTTCTTCTTGTTTTTGTTTTTTCAGTGCAATTTTCAGCTCTCTTGTTGCGCGGTTGTAGTTGGCCTTGTGAGGTGGATATTTCGTGCTTTCGTAAAGGGCCCTTGCGTCCTTTTTTGCGCGGAGGAGTTGATGTATGTGCAGTGGGGTCCGGTGTCTTATTACTGTTCTGACTCTCTGTGGGTTATGGCAGCTAGCTTCAGAAGCAGCAAACTGAATGGTTTGAGTCAAATGACTAACAGCCCTGTTCACATCATGTGGAGTTTTTAAAGGACATTGCAAATTGGTGATCCGCTCGAGTGTATTTTTGAAGTGTTTCCAGTCAAACGGGTGTTGAATCAAGGAGGGCACGGCTTGAACAAATGGTGTATTCACTCCGACGTACAGTTCAACTGGATAGTGGTCTGATGAAAGTTCATGAAGAACATTTGCATGAGGGCTTCCAATGGGCATGTTTTTCGTGAGGAAGAAGTCAAGAATATCGGGCATATGGTGAGTATTATCAGGGTAATGTGTCGGCTCAATCGGGTGGACGACACTAAGTCCATGCCGGATTACTTCATCATAGAGTAGGTTTCCTCTAGGGTTTGAGACAGCCGAATTCCAGCGGGGATGCTTCGCGTTGAAGTCGCCTCCTAGGAGAAATTTTTGGCCCAGAGAGGAAATTAACTCATGTAGCTCAGTACTCGTGAGGCGATATTCTCCTGCTGAGTAGAATGAGCCGATTTGATACAAGTGTCCACTCGATCGTATTTGTATTTTTGATAGTTGTATTGAGTTAGTGCAGAGTGGGTTCAGAACGTCATGCTCTATATTCCTTTTTATGAGTCCTTATGATCTCAATGATCTGCAGCGGTTTCAGGGGTGCTGTGAGTGTCCTTTCTATCTCTGCATACAGCGTGTTGAAATTGGGCCGGGTCGACCCATACACAGAGAATGGGATGCCCAGGTACGTCCATGTTGAAGTTGGGAGAGCCGTCGGGATATCCTGCATATTATATTCGTTGGTTGGTACAGTCAGCTTACCATCACGCGGGACAAGCGGCACATATAAAGATTTGGCCCGGTTGAGTGAAAGGCCACACCCCCGAAGGGAATCCTCAAAGGACTTTACTAGTACGCGCATTCCTGCAGCAGATGAACTTACGAGTATCACGTCGTCTGCGAAGGCTATGGAAGTCCAGCGGCGCGCTCTGAACATGTACCCAACGCGGGTGGGCAGGGACAGGAGCACACGGTCCATCACGACGTTGAACAAGAGGCCCGATAAGGGGTCCCCTTGCCGAACTCCAGCGGCGCAACGAACAGGTGTGCGCCCGCCCAATGTGGTTCTTGCATCGGCATATAGAGCTGTCAGGTACCCCCGTATCTCAGGGGGCCACCCTCTAGCTCGTAGGATGGCATGTATGGCCTCGTGGGACACTGTGTCAAACGCCTTGGCGACGTCGGTAATGCAGAGGTGCATCTCACGCAGAGAGGCCTTTGCGCACTGCAGCAGGGTGTCCACCAGCACCACGTTGTGACCAATGCCATCTACACCAGGGATAAGTCCCCGTTGGTCAATGGAATGACGCACTCGGTGACTCAGGCACGCGGCTATAATGCGATGGAAATGCCGCAGGATGACCGAAGGCACAGTAATGGGTCGCAGTTCATGAGGTCCAGTTGGTAGGCGCACCTTGGGGATGAGAGTAGTTCTCCCCACACTCATCCACCCAGGGGCGCGGCCCTCCAGCATAACTAGGTGGAATAGGGAGCG
This sequence comes from Cyrtorhinus lividipennis, assembly GCA_019603395.1. Taxonomy (NCBI): domain Eukaryota; kingdom Metazoa; phylum Arthropoda; class Insecta; order Hemiptera; family Miridae; genus Cyrtorhinus; species Cyrtorhinus lividipennis. The sequence continues at coordinate 14,900,650 of CM034002.1, read as the reverse complement.
TCGAATTCTGGGGTGGATACCATTCCAAGCAGACGTGGTGATTCCGTCAGATCCGGGTGAGGCGTTTTTGGGCTTGTGCATATTAATCTCTTCTAGAGAAAGGGGCGCCCAAATATCGTCCATTTCAGCGTCTTGAGGATGTTTCACCAGGATAGCAGGATCCCATGGGGCTGACCTGCTTTCCATTTTAGCCTTCCAGTAGTTGATATCCTCATGGCTGGGCATTGAGGGTCTCGTGGCTGAATTACCCTGCAAAATCTCTTGGACGGCTGCCCTTCGATCTGTGGTCCAAAGGGTCTGTAGGTCGGGGGAACTAGTCGCTCCCGCTGGTCTTCTCGTGGGCTCACAACCACCTCTAGGACCACCCCTTGCCCCCGGGAATCGAGCAATTCTCCATTCCTCCAAAAACCCAATGTCTCCATGACCGTTCAGGAATGCTCGTGCTCTGGAGACGTATAACCGCTCATCAATCTCATCAACGTTGGCGCATGCGTTAAGGTCCTCCATTATGGCTTGAGTCAGGGCTGCTGCTGAACCAGGCAAGGTTGAGGCGCCATTGCTCGATTCATCAGGGTGGATTGACCTGCTGGGTGTTGCTGCTTCTCCGGTGGTGTCTTCAGTCTCAAGTTGTTGTCGAATGCTAGTGTGGTCTTCGAGTGTGGTCTTCTTCGCTGCCTCCTGATCATTTCATATGTCCGACCCGGCATCATGGCAGCCAGCCTTGTGGAGATCTCTCCCTCTGTCGTACATGTTGCTCTAATGGTTAATTCGTGCCTGGCCATAGTCGTCATCTCCTCATTACTCCAATATTTATGTCGTCCAGGTCCATGCGATGGTTGCACCTGTTGCCTAATAAATTCGTCAGGGTGTGTGAGACGGAGGTGTTGAGACAGCGCCCTCTGAGATCCAAATGCCCGCCCACAAACTGTGCAATTAAATTCAGACATCATGATAATCAGTTAGGGCCATGAGGCTCATTTTGGCTCTCCGATAAGCCCCACATTTCTCAGACGTCGCATAATGATTGGCAGGTCATGCAGGTTGGCCTGGCCTTATTTGGGCACTCCTTCTCCCCATGTTCCCTAGAAGTGCACGTTCGGCATAGCCGGTCAGTCTCGGTGCACGACCTACAATTGCGTGCAATGTGACCTACAGCACCACACCTGTAGCACCGCAATACGTCCATGTGGTCCTCGACATCGCAACGGAACCACGAAATGTACAGGTGTCCTTGTTTCATTATGCGCTGACGCATAGTGGCAGGAACCGACAGGACAACGTTCCCTTTGCGGTTCTGCGAGTCACCTCCTGCGCGGGTGGTCCAAGGCATCTTTCGAATGATTCGCACCTGTTTCCCAAAGTCATCAACGGGGACGTCCGCTAGGTTCTGTTTCCAAAGGGCCTTCAACATGTCTTCATCGGCGTAATCTTTGCCATCTTCTTTTAATGGGACTCCACGCACCAGGATTGTGGGTTGACGCTTGGGCATCATCTCCGCCTCAATGCCAGCTTTGCCAAGGTCAACGTCGGCTAAAACTCTGCGAGCCTCATGGGGGTTTGCCAATTCCACGACGATTTCTTTAGCGCGACGGTCACGGATGCCCACAATCTGCCATCCCTTCTCTTGCGGTTTCACCGAGGACTTGAGGCACGCCTTTACAGCACCTGCCGTGTTCTTCTCCGGGTCTTCGGATTTGGATCTCAGCACGACCAGAGTTTTCTTTGGGATGGTGGTACCATGCTCACCTTTTGTCCCATCAGCAGCTGCGGTCTTGCTGCGGCGCTTAACCAGGGAAGCATAGGACGGGGTCGTCTCATTGGGCTTGTCGGCCGTAGCGCCAATTCTCTCCTCTAGGTCTTGCAATTTAGCTGCGGTCACCTCAAGGACGCTCTTCAAGGACTCCGTATTGTCCTTGAATTTATGGAGTTCCGCTCGCTCGACAGCTTGGGTCAGCTGCTGTAAGCGTTGATCCTGAGATCGTGCCTCCATCCTATTAACTGCTATGTCCATGGCAAGCACCTTTTGGATTAGCTCCCTTAGTGGTCCACGAAGAGCGGAGAGGAAGCGCTTCTCCGCAGTATCCCAGACATCCATGAGTTCCATCACTGCAGTTGACGACTCATATGCGGGTTTCTCTTGCAGCAGCAGTGCAGTAAAGGACTCAGCCATGTTGGGGAAACTGGGGGTTCAGGGCAGCAACAAAGTATGGCCCTCCCCCAGGGGAGGGGGGGGTAGAAAGGATTGTTGGTTGGATGGGAAGACAAGGGAAGGGGTGAGGGGTCAGAAGGGATGGCTGGGAAAGGGTAGGGGGTTAGGGGAATGGCTGGGAGGGCAGAAAAACAAAAATCCGTAGACTGCCACAGAAATTCGTGGGGGTCTACAGAAAATCTGTAGGGGCTCCAGTAAAACTTACACAGGAGCTCCTGGCCTCTCTGATCCCCTGTTACAAGGGGCCCAGTTAATTTTAAATTGCGGCTCTCCCAGAAGAGGTGGGGGTTCCAAATTTCCCACACCTAACTTTTATAGGGTGGGCTACAATACCCCAGAGGGGGGGTAGGAGTCCAGCCCTCACAAGACCCAGTGGTGGGGGAAAAGGTGTAATAATTCCCCCCTTTACTCTTCAACAATGGGAATTATGAGGACCTGTGAATGCAGGAAACTCCTTATCACCACAACAAACACGGTTTACAGCCTTTTTGCACAACTTTTTCACAAGTTGTGAAAAATATTGTCCTATCTCACTACACAGAGTTTACCTTCTGTTGGAGATAGGGGGTCCAATTCTCGCCGGGTCGTTGCCAAAATTCACCAGATTGTCCACAAGATCAGTACCAAATGTTGTCCAAAGCAAAAAACCATAAAACCGCACAGTAATCACCAGAAATCACAATAAAATCAAGAGCACAATAAAGTATGTGTTCACCCTTCAAGAGCTAGAACCAGACAGTTGTCAAAATGGGGTCATTAACATATTTTATTGTGCTTAATAATACTTCAACAATGGTATCTTAACTGGCAGCTACATTTCTCGATAATTTTGTTGAATTTAACAATTCAAAATTATAAGAAAATAAAATAACGATCTTCTTTTTTTTTTTGCAGGTTGCTCCATGGATGAGGGATGGACCTCTCAAGGGTGGGGTGAGTCGGGTTCCGCCGCATGTGTAACATGTAAAAAAGAAACAAAAGAAAACCAAAGGAAAAGGCGTCTATTTTGTGCCGTATCAGGTTTGTACTGCAAAGAAGGAATGGGATAATTACCTCAGGGGGGCCCGTCCCAGGGGCCCCCGACCAAGGTTGCGCAGAAAGGCGGCCCAGATGAAGCCGCCACCATCCACCACACGTCTGGTCAGCCATCCCAGGAGAAACTCTGGGAAGAGGTGTCGCAGCAGCCGCGCTGAAGGTGGGTGCCAGACGCCGCGCCAAGTGATGACGACAGGGATGATCCGGGCAGACTTGGCTTGCGTCAACTCGATCACGGCCGCTCTCATCTCTGGGGTATCGTACTTGTCCAGCTTACGTTGGAAGGGAGTTGTTCTGGGGAAGCGACTCCCTCCAGTCACGATGGCCACGTCGATAATGTAGGCTGTGTCGTCCCTGACAATAATGACATCCGGCCGGAGACTACGGGTGCCCAAACGCACAAGAACCTCCTGCCAGAGGGACCATCCCTTCCTCCTCGCGTACTCCGCCAGCAGACGAACCGCAGCGTTGTGTCGACCACACCGCTGCAGCCGAACTGATGGGCAGCACTGCAGGACATGGTTGGTGGTCTCGCTGTTGGGGCACCCTCGTCGACACAGCCGGAGGCCAGGCCGTCCGCGAAGACTCCTCGCGAGCACTGGGATACCCGCGGAGAGAGTCTTAATCGCAGCTTTGGTCCTCCATGGTGCTACTGTGCCGTCATCTTCTCTCAGCCATCTCGTCGACGCTGGCGTCTTCCTGATGTCCTCAAGACCCTCTCCATCAGCAGTCGTGTTCCATGCCTGGGTGCGGCGGTGTCGGCGGTGCAGAGAAGTAGGGAGCAGCTCAGGTATCTCCGTAGCAAAGAGGGCGGCATTGGCAGAAGCCAGGCGAGCAAAGCGGAGTTCCGGGATGAGGGTCCGCAATTCCATGAGGCCGAGGCCTCCATCGGCAATAGGGGCGTAGAAAAACGCATTGGGAGTGTCGTGAGGAAGACCCAAAGTCCGACGCAGAACACCCCGCAGCCGCACATCAAGCCAACCCAGGCTTTTTAAGGTTGACGCGGTGAGCACTAATTTATGGAGCCATGCCGGTATCACGTGCGATCGCAGTGCCTCCAAGGTCTGCAAAGGTCTGAGTCCAGACGCGGCGACCGCTCCTATCTCCGCGAGGAGCTCGTTGAGGTCGGGCCTCCTGGAGCCGTATACCGAGAAGGAGACGCCTAGGTAGAGCCACTTGGATGTCGAAGATGCCGATGGGATGTCCTGTATGTTGTATTCCTGAGCAGGTACAACCATTTTGCCGCCTCGTGGAACTAGTGGCACATATAAAGATTTTGCTCTGTTTAAAATAAGACCACATTCTCGAAGTGCCTGTTCAAATGCCGATATCAAACTTAGCATCCCAGCCGCTGACGAGCTAAGCAGAACGACATCGTCAGCGAAAGCGATAGACGTCCATCGCTTTGCCCGAAACATGAAGCCGACGCGACTAGGCAACGACAGGAGAACATGGTCCATCACTGTGTTAAACAGCAATCCCGATAGGGGGTCTCCTTGGCGGACGCCAGCACTGCATCGTACATGTGTACGTCCTCCCAGGGTGGTGGCAGAGTTGGCATACAGAGAGGTGAGGTAGTCGCGGAGTTCGGCGGGCCAGCCGCGGGCTCGGAGGATTGCTTGAATTGCCTCGTGTGAGACGGAATCGAAGGCTTTGGCGACGTCAGTGGTGCACATATGCAACTCACGGAGAGAAGCCCTCGCTGCTTGCAGGAGGGTGTCGACGAGGACCACGCTATGCGCGACACCGTCAAGTCCGGGCGGCCAGAATCCGGTGGAAATGACGCAGAATCACTGAGGGGACAGTGATTGGCCGTAGTTCGTGAGGTCCAGTCGGTGACGGAGTCTTAGGGATCAGCGTGGTCCTGCCAACGCTCATCCATGTAGGTGCACGTCCTTCTATCATGACTATATGAAATATGCATCTTTGCACCCTTTGGTTGACACTATTCCACATAGCGGAGGTAATGCCGTCAGGGCCAGGTGCCGATTTGCCCGTCTTGGATGACTGGATTTCCTCCATTGAGATGGGGGTCCAGGTGTCCGTCATATCAGCGTCCTGGGGGTGTCTGACTTGCACATTGGGATCCCACGGTGCTGATGGGCTCTCCATTTTAGACTTCCAGTAATTGATGTCTTGTTGGCTGGGTGCAGGAACGTCTGTACCGGGGACCCCTCGTAAGATGTCCTCAACAGCGGCTCTTCTGTCCCTGGACCATAAGGTCTGGAGATCGGGAGGTACATTCGCGATTGCGGTTCTCCTATTTGCGCGACGGGGGGCCTGTATGTTGGGGAACCGGGCACGCTTCCACTCTTCAAGGAAGTCGATGCCACAATCACCATTTAGGTAGGCGCGGGCTCGTGGGGCGAATATGCTAGCGTCGACGTCGTTGGTGAGGGGGGCGCCATCTAAGTCCGTTAAGGCAGCTTGAATCAGCGCAGCAGCAGATCCAAGTGCGCGGGCTGGCCGCTCCATAAAACCCAGTGGTTCCGTAGTTGTATGAGTCGGCGCTGGTGGGTGACTGGACTGAAGGTCTTGCCGGATGGCAATGTATACGGGTCTTCTTCGCTGTCTACGGATCATCTCCGAAGTACGGCCGGGCAACAAGGATGCCAATCTGGCTGCCAGCTCGCCATCGCTGAGGAGATTCGCAGCAAGCCGCATTTCATGGGTGGCCATCATTGCCATTTCTTCTCGACTCCAATACTTGTGGCGGCCGGGTCCCTGCGACGGTTGCGCTTGCCGACTGACAAACTCGTCAGGGTGGGTGAGACGATAGTGTTGGGAAAGCGCCCTCTGCGAACCAAACGACCGCCCACAAATATCGCATATGGTCTCAGACATCATGGTAGTCGGTGAGGGCCATGAGGCTCATTTTGGCCCTCCGATAGGCCCCACACCTGTCAGACGTCGCATGGTGATCAGCCTCCAGTCCAGCCACCTTGCAGGTCATGCAGGTTGGCTTGGCCCTGTTAGGACACTCCTTCTCTCCGTGTTCAGTCGATGTGCACGTCCTACATAGTCGCTCGGTCTCGGTGCACGATCTACAATTACGCGCGATGTGGCCCACCGCTCCACACCTGTAGCACCGCAACACATCCATGTGGTCCTCGACATCGCAACGGAACCATGAAACGTAAAGATGGCCTTGTCTCATTATACGTTGTCGCAGAGCAGCAGGAACAGACAACACAACATTACCTTTACGGTTCTGTTGATCACCATTGGCACGGGTAGTCCAGGGCATCTTCCGTATGACTCGCACCTGTTTGTTAAAGTCCTCGGCAGAAACGTCTGCTAGATTCTGCTTCCATACTGCTTTGAGTATGTCCTCTTCGGAATGGTCCTTGCCATCCTCCTTAATTGGGACTCCACGCACCAGGATTGTGGGCTGACGTTTGGGCATCATCTCCGCTTCAATGCCAGCCTTGCCAAGGTCAACGTCCGCTAGCACTCTACGGGCTTCGTGGGGGTTTGCCAACTCTACGACAATTTCCTTGTCACGACGGTCACGGATGCCCACAATCTGCCATCCCTTTTCTTGCGGTTTCACCGAGGACTTGAGGCACGCCTTTACAGCTCCTGCTGTGTTCTTTTCCGGGTCCTCAGATTTGGATCTCAGCACAACCAGCGTTTTCTTTGGGATGGTGGTACCATGTTCACCTTTTGTCCCATCAGCAGCTGCGGTCTTGCTGCGGCGCTTGACCAAGGAAGCATAGGACGGGGTCGTCTCATTGGGCTTGTCGGCCGTAGCGCCAATTCTCTCATCCATGTCTTGCAGCTTAGCTGCGGTCACCTCAAGGACGCTCTTCAAGGACTCCGTATTGTCCTTGAATTTATGGAGTTCCGCTCGCTCGACAGCTTGGGTCAGCTGCTGTAGGCGTTGATCCTGAGATCGTGCCTCCATCCTATTGAATGCCACGTCCATGGCAAGCACCTTCTGCATCATCTCTCTCATTGGTCCCCGGAGAGTGGAGAGACATTCTTCTGCGCGCGGCACACTAACCTTGGCATCTCTCACCGCCTTCAGGAAGCGTTTCTCGGCGGTATCCCAGACATCCATGAGCTCCATCACTACGGTTGACGACTCATATGCGGGTTTCTCTTGGAGCAGCAGTGCAGAAAAGGAGTCAGCCATGTTGGGGAAACTGGGGGTTCAGGGCAGCAACAAAGTATGGCCCTCCCCCAGGGGAGGGGGGGTAAAAAGGATTGTTGGTTGGATGGGGACACAAGGGGAGGGGTAGGGGGTTAGAAAGGATGGCTGGGAAGAGGTTGGGGGTTAAATGGAATGGCTGGGAAGGCAGAAAAACAAAAATCCGTAGACTGCCACAGAAATCCGTGGGGGTCCACAGAAAATCTGTAGGGCCTCAGGTAAAACTTACACAGGAGCTCCTGGCCTCTCTGATCTCCTGTTACAAGGGCCCCAGTTAATTTAAAATTGCGGCTCTCCCAGAAGAGGTGGGGGTTCCAAATTTCCCACACCTAACTTTTATAGGGTGGGCTACAATACCCCAGAGGGGGGGTAGGGGTCCAGCCCTCACAAGACCCAGTGGTGGGGGAAAAGGTGTAATATTTCCCCCCTTTCTCTTCAACAATGGGAATTATGAGGACCTGTGAATGCAGGAAACTCCTTATCACCAAAACAAGCACAGGTTTATGGCCTTTTTACACAACTTTTTCACAAGTTGTGAAAAATATTCTCCTATCCCACAACACAGAAATTACCTTCTGTTGGAGATAGGGGGTCCAATTCTCGCCGAGGTCGTTGCCAAATTTCACCAAAATGTCCACAAGATCAGTACCAAATGTTATCCAGAGCAAAAATCCATAAAACCGCACAGTTGTCACCAAAAATCACAATAAATTCACGAGCACAATAATGTAGGTGTTCACCCTTCAAGAGCTAGAACCAGACTGGTTGTCAAAATGGGGTCATTAACATATTTATTGATCTTAATAATACTTCAACAGTGGTATGTGTAGTAATTGACTTCATTTCTTATTAATTGTGTTGAATTTTACAATTCAAAATTATAAGAAAAACAAAATAAAATCTTCTCTCTTCGCGGGTCGCTCCATGGATGAGGGAAAATCCTTTCAGGGTAGGGATGAGTCTGGTCTCGCCGATTGGTACATGTAAATTTTGTTGAATTTCACAATTCAAAATTATAAGAAAAATAAAATAAAGATCTTCTTTTTTCTTGCAGGTTGCTCCATGGATGAGGGATGGACCTCTCAAGGGTGGGGTGAGTCCGGTTCCGCCGCATTGTATAACATGTAAAAAAGAAAACAAAGAACACCAAAGGAAAGGCGTCTATTTTGTGCCGTATCAGGTTTTTACTGCAAAAAAAGGAATGGGATAATTACCTCAGGGGGGCCCGTCTGGGGGCCCCCGACTAAGGTTGCGCAGAAAGGCAGCCCAGATGAAGCCGCCACCATCCACCACACGTCTGGTCAGCCATCCCAGGAGAAACTCAGGGAAGAGGTGTCGCAGCAGCCGTGCTGATGGCGGGTGCCAGACGCCACGCCAAGTGATGACGACAGGGATGATCCGGGCAGACTTGGCTTGCGTCAACTCGAGCACGGCCGTTCTGATATCAGGGGTGTCGTACTTATCCAGCTTACGTTGGAAGGGAGTTGTTCTGGGGAAGCGGACTCCCTCCAGTCACGATGGCCACGTCGATAATGTAGGCTGTGTCGTCCCTGACAATAATGACATCCGGTCGGAGACTGCGGGTGCCCAAACGCACAAGAACCTCCTGCCAGAGGGACCATCCCTTCCTCCTCGCGTACTCCGCCAGCAGCCGAACCGCAGCGTTGTGTCGACCACACCGCTGCAGCCGAACTGATGGGCAGCACTGCAAGACATGGTTGGTGGTCTCGCTGTTGGGGCACCCCCGTCGACATAGCCGGAGGCCAGGCTGCCCGCGACGACTCCTCGCGAGCACTGGGATACCCGCGGAGAGAGTCTTAATTGCTGCTTTGGTCCTCCATGGTGCTATTGAGCCGTCATCCTCTCTCAGCCATCTCGTCGACGCTGGCGTCTTCCTGATGTCCTCAAGACCCTCTCCATCAGCAGTCGTGTTCCATGCCTGGGTGCGGCGGTGTCGGCGGTGCAGAGAAGTAGGGAGCAGCTCAGGTATCTCCGTAGCAAAGAGGGCGGCATTGGCAGAAGCCAGGCGAGCAAAGCGGAGTTCCGGGATGAGGGTCCGCAATTCCATGAGGCCGAGGCCTCCATCGGCAATAGGGGCGTAGAAAAACGCATGGGGAGTGTCGTGAGGAAGACCCAAAGTCCGACGCAGAACACCTCGCAGCCGCACATCAAGCCAACCCAGACTCTTTAAGGTTGACGCGGTGAGCACTAATTTATGGAGCCATGCCGGTATCACGTGTGATCGCAGTGCCTCCAAGGTCTGCAAAGGTCTGAGTCCAGACGCGGCGACCGCTACTATCTCTGCGAGGAGCTCGTTGAGGTCCGGGCCTCCTGGAGCCATATACCGAGAAGGAAACGCCTAGATAAAGCCACTTGGATGTCGGAGATGCCGATGGGATGTCCCGTATGTCGAATTCATTAGCAGGCACAACCATTTTGCCGCCTCGTGGAACTAGTGGCACATATAGAGATTTTGCTCTGTTCAGAATGAGGCCACATTCTCGGAGTGCCTGTTCAAATGCCGATATCAAACTTAGCATCCCAGCCGCTGATGAACTAAGTAGGACAACATCGTCAGCATGCCCGAAACATGAAGCCGACGCGACTAGGCAACGACAGGAGAACATGGTCCATCACCGTGTTGAACAGCAGTCCTGATAGGGGGTCGCCGCACTGCATCGCACGTGTGTACGTCCTCCCAGGGTGGTGGCAGAGTTGGCATACAGAGAGGTGAGGTAGTCGCGGAGTTCGGCGGGCCAGCCGCGGGCTCGGAGGATTGCTTGAATTGCCTCGTGTGAGACCGAATCAAAGGCTTTGGCGACGTCAGTGGTGCACATATGTAACTCACGGAGAGAAGCCCTCGCCGCTTGCAGGAGGGTGTCGACAAGAACCACGCTGTGCGCGACACCGTCGAGTCCGGGTACGAGTCCTCGTTGATCGGCGCTGTGACGGACACAGCGGGCGAGGCGGGCGGCCAGAATCCGGTGGAAATGACGCAGAATCACTGAGGGGACAGTGATTGGACGCAGTTCGTGAGGTCCGGCTGGTGACGGAGTCTTGGGGATAAGCGTGGTCCTGCCAACACTCATCCATGCAGGTGCACGTCCCTCCAACATGACCACATGGAATATACTTCTTTGCACTCTTGGGTCGACACTATTCCACATAGTGGAGGTAATGCCGTCAGGGCCAGGTGCCGACTTGCCTGTTTTAGACGACTGGATTTCCTCCATAGAGATGGGGGTCCAGGTGTCAGTCATGTCAGCGTCTTGGGGATGTCTGACTTGGACACTGGGGTCCCACGGTGCTGACGGGCTTTCCATTTTCGACCTCCAATAGTTGATGTCGTGTTGGCTGGGTGCAGGAACGTCTGTACCAGGAATCCCCCGCAAAATGTCCTGGACAGCGGCTCTTCTGTCCCTGGACCATAAGGTCTGGAGATCGGGAGGTATACTCGAGGTTGCGGTTCTCCTGTTTCCGCGCCGGAGAGTTTGTACTTCAGGGAACCGGGCACGCTTCCACTCCTCAAGGAAATCAATGCCACAATCTCCACTTAGGTAGGCGCGGGCCCGTGGGGCGAATACGTTAGCATCGACCTCGTTGGTAAGGGGGACACCATCCAGGTCGGCCAAGGCAGCCTGAACCAGTGCCGCAGCAGAGCCGAGTGCGTGGGTTGGCCGCTCCCCAGGTCCCAGCGGCACCGCAGGCCGCGCGGGTCGGCATCGGTGGGTGACTGGATTGAAGGTCTTGTCGGATGGCAATGTAGGCAGGTCTTCTTCTTTGTCTACGGATCATCTCTGAAGTACGGCCGGGCATCAAGGATGCTAATCTGGCTGCCAGCTCGCCATCACTGAGGAGATCTGCAGCGAGTCGCATTTCGTGAGTAGCCATGATTGCCATTTCTTCTTGGCTCCAGTATTTGTGGCGACCAGGTCCTTGCGATGGTTGCGCCTGCCGACCGACAAACTCATCAGGGTGGGTGAGACGGTAATGTTGGGAAAGCGCCCTCTGCGAACCAAACGACCGCCCACAAATGGTGCATATGGTCTCAGACATCATGGTAGTCGGTGAGGGCCATAAGGCTCATTTTGGCCCTCCGATAGGCCCCACACCTGTCAGACGTCGCATGGTGATCAGCCTCCAGTCCAGCCACCTTGCAGGTCATGCAGGTAGGTTTGGCCCTGTTGGGGCACTCCTTCTCTCCGTGTTCAGTCGATGTGCACGTCCTACATAGTCGCTCGGTCTCGGTGCACGATCTGCAATTACGTGCAATGTGACCCACCGCTCCACACCTGTAGCACCGCAACACATCCATGTGGTCCTCGACGTCGCACCGGAACCACGAGACGTATAGATGGCCCTGTCTCATTATTCGTTGACGCAGACCAGCAGGAACAGACAGGACGACATTACCTTTGCGGTTCTGTTGATCACCATTAGCACGGGTAGTCCAGGGCATCCTCCGAATGACTCGTACCTGTTTATTGAAATCTTCGACAGGGACGTCCGCTAGATTCTGCTTCCATACTGCTTTGAGTAAGTCCTCTTCTGAGTAATCTTTGCCATCCTCCTTAATTGGGACTCCACGCACCAGGATTGTGGGCTGACGTTTGGGCCAGCCACCCCAGCGACTTGCGCGTGGATGCAGTCAAAACCAGGCGATGTAGCCAAGCTGGCACGACATGAGTCCTTATGATCTCAATAATCTGCAGCGGTTTCAGGGGTGCTGTGAGTGTCCTTTCTATCTCTGCATACAGCGTGTTGAAATTGGGCCGGGTCAACCCATACACAGAGAATGGGATGCCCAGGTACGTCCATGTTGAAGTTGGGAGAGCCGTCGGGATATCCTGCATATTATATTCGTTGGTTGGTACAGTCAGCTTACCATCACGCGGGACAAGCGGCACATATAAAGATTTGGCCCGGTTGAGTGAAAGGCCACACCCCCGAAGGGAATCCTCAAAGGACTTTACTAGTACGCGCATTCCTGCAGCAGATGAACTTACGAGTATCACGTCGTCTGCGAAGGCTATGGAAGTCCAGCGGCGCGCTCTGAACATGTACCCAACGCGGGTGGGCAGGGACAGGAGCACACGGTCCATCACGACGTTGAACAAGAGGCCCGATAAGGGGTCCCCTTGCCGAACTCCAGCGGCGCAACGAACAGGTGTGCGCCCGCCCAATGTGGTTCTTGCATCGGCATATAGAGCTGTCAGGTACCCCCGTATCTCAGGGGGCCACCCTCTAGCTCGTAGGATGGCATGTATGGCCTCGTGGGACACTGTGTCAAACGCCTTGGCGACGTCGGTAATGCAGAGGTGCATCTCACGCAGAGAGGCCTTTGCGCACTGCAGCAGGGTGTCCACCAGCACCACGTTGTGACCAATGCCATCTACACCAGGGATAAGTCCCCGTTGGTCAATGGAATGGCGCACTCGGTGACTCAGGCACGCGGCTATAATGCGATGGAAATGCCGCAGGATGACCGAAGGCACAGTAATGGGTCGCAGTTCATGAGGTCCAGTTGGTAGGCGCACCTTGGGGATGAGAGTAGTTCTCCCCACACTCATCCACCCAGGGGCGCGGCCCTCCAGCATAACTAGGTGGAATAGGGAGCGTCGAATTCTGGGGTGGATACCATTCCAAGCAGACGTGGTGATTCCGTCAGATCCGGGTGAGGCGTTTTTGGGCTTGTGCATATTAATCTCTCTAAAAGGGGGTCGCTCTAGGGAAGCGGCTCCCTCCAGTCACGATGGCCACATCAAGGATATAGGCGGTGTCATCTCTCACGATGATGACATCCGGCCGCAGATTACGGGTGCCCAAACGCACAAGAACCTCCTGCCAGAGGGACCATCCCTTTCTCCTAGCGTACTCCACCAGCAGCCGAACCGCTGCGTTGTGTCGACCACACCGCTGCAGTCGAACCGCTGGGCAGCACTGCAGGACGTGGTTGGAGGTCTCATCGTTGTGGCACCCTCGTCGGCATTGCCGGGGGCCTGGTCGTCCACGAGTACTCCTTGCCAGTAACGGGATGCCCGCAGAAAGGGTCTTGAGTGCGGCCTTAGTTCTCCACGGCGCCACTTGGTCGTCGGTCCCTCTCAGCCATTTCGTCGAAGCTGGTGTTGTGCGCATTCCTTCGAGTCCTTCTCCATCGGCGGTAGCGGTCCACGCCTGGGCGCGGCGATGTCGGCGTTGCAGCGAGGTAGGGAGCAACTCTGGCATCTCCGTATCAAAGAGAGCGGCATTGGCAGAGGCAAGCCGCACAAATCGAAGCTCCGGGACGAGCATTCGCATCTCCATTAGGCCAAGGCCCCCATCGGCGATAGGTGCGTAGAAGAATGCGTTAGGAGTATCGTGGGGGAGTCCCAAGGCACGACGAAGGGCGCTGCGAATTCGAATGTCCAACCAACCAAGTCGTTTCAAGGTGGATGCAGTGAGCACAAGTTTGTGCAACCATGCCGGCATAACATGGCTCCGCAGAGCCTCCAATACCTGCAAGGGCTTGAGCCCCGACGCGATAATTGTCATCACCTCCGCGTGAAACTCTCCAAAGTCGGGTCTTCTGGAGCCATACACACAGAAGGGGACGCCAAGGTAGGTCCAGGATGATGTCGGTGCCGCCGGCGGGATGTCCTGTATACTGCATTCGCCAGAGGGTACCACTAGTTTACCTCCCCGTGGGACGAGGGGAAGATAGAGGCATTTACTCTTATTGAGGGAGAGACCGCACTCCCGCAATGCCCGCTCAAAGGCGGACACCAAGCCTCGCATTCCAGCTGCCGATGAGCTGAGGAGGACAACGTCGTCAGCAAATGCGATGGACGTCCAGCGGCGCGCCCGAAACATGAAGCCAACTCGCGTGGGAAGAGACAGAAGGATGTGGTCCATCACCGCATTGAAGAGGATCCCGGACAGTGGATCTCCCTGGCGCACGCCGGCGCTGCATCTCACACGTGTACGACCTCCCAGTATGGTGACCGAGTCAGCATACAGGGCAGTAAGGTACCCCCGGACCTCGGCCGGCCAGCCACGGGCCTGGAGAATTGCTTGAATGGCCTCGTGTGAGACCGAGTCAAATGCTTTGGCGACGTCGGTGGTACACATGTGCAGTTCCCGGAGCGATGCTTTTGCTGCTTGGAGGAGGGTGTCGACTAATACCACGCTTTGGGCCACGCCATCGAGCCCAGGGATGAGCCCACGCTGATCATTGCAGTGGCGGACACAGCGGACAAGGCGAGCAGCAAGGATACGGTGGAATTGGCGTAGAATCACTGAGGGGACAGTGATTGGTCGTAACTCGTGAGGCCCGGCCGGGGATACAGTCTTGGGGATCAGCGTGGTCCTGCCCATGGTCATCCACGCGGGTGCCCGTCCTTCCAGCATGACCACATGGAACAGGCACCTCTGCACCTTTGGGTCAACACCGTTCCACATCTCAGACGTGATGCCATCCGGACCAGGAGCAGATTTACCTGTTCTGGACAGCTTGACTTCTTCCAGTGATAGGGGGGTCCAGACATCAGCCATGTCGCCATCTTGGGGGTGTTTAACAAGGATGCTGGGATCCCATGGCGCTGAGGGGTTTTCCATTTTACGCTGCCAATACTCAATATCGCGCCGACTGGGCGCAGGGACCCCGGTCCCGCGGGTCCCACGCAAGACATCCTGAATAGCCGCTTTCCGATCTTTGGACCACAGGGTCTGGAGGTCGAGGGGCACAGCCGTGGTTGTGGTCCCTCCAAGCGCCTGGGAACGAATTCTGGCGTCTGGGAAGCGGGCGCGTCTCCATTTGTCGAGAAAGTCGATATTGTTGTCGCCATTCAGGTAGGCTCGGGCCTGCGGCCAGAACAGTCTCGTATCAACCTCATTGGTAGGAGGATCGGCGTCTAAGTCGTTCAGGGTGGCCTGGATCAGTGCAGCAACTGACCCAAGTACATCGGTTTGTACTCCCACGGGCTGTGTCGTAGCTGTCCCAGTTGAAGAGGCTGTTGTCGGCATTTGTCCTAAATTTAGGTTCTGACGGATGGCGATGTAAGCTGGCCGTCTCCTTTGTCGGCGAATCATTTCGGGGGTACGGCCAGGCAATTCGGCCGCCAACCTCACGGCCAACTCCCTGTCAGTAAGAGGGTTGGAAGTAAGCCCGATTTCGTGGGTGGCCATGATTACCATTTCCTCCTGGCTCCAATATTTGTGGCGGCCAGGCCCTGATGCAGCCTCCGCCTGTGCTCTCACAAACTCGTCGGGGTGTGTGAGACGGAGGTGTTGAGACAGCGCCCTCTGAGATCCAAATGCCCGCCCACAAACTGTGCAATTAAATTCAGACATCATGATAATCAGTTAGGGCCATAAGGCTCATTTTGGCTCTCCGATAAGCCCCACATTTCTCGGACGTCGCATAATGGTCGGCTTCTAATCCAGCCACCTTGCAGGTCATGCAGATGGGCTTGGCCTTGTTTGGGCACTCCTTCTCCCCATGTTCCGTTGAAGTACACGTTCGGCATAGCCGTTCAGTCTCGGTGCACGACCTGCAATTGCGTGCAATGTGACCTACGGCGCCACACCTGTAGCACCGCAATACGTCCATATGATCTTCGATCGCAACGGAACCACGAAATGTACAGATGGCCTTGCTTCATAATGCGCTGACGCAGAGTGGCAGGAACCGACAGGACAACGTTCCCTTTGCGGTTCTCCGAGTCACCTCCTGCGCGGGTGGTCCAAGGCATCTTTCGAATGATTCGCACCTGTTTCCCAAAGTCATCAACGGGGACGTCCGCTAGGTTCTGTTTCCAAAGGGCCTTCAACATGTCTTCATCAGCGTAATCTTTGCCATCTTCTTTTAATGGGACTCCACGCACCAGGATTGTGGGTTGACGCTTGGGCATCATCTCCGCCTCAATGCCAGCTTTGCCAAGGTCAACGTCGGCTAGAACTCTGCGAGCCTCATGGGGGTTTGCCAATTCCACGACAATCTGCCATCCCTTCTCCTGCGGTTTCACCGAGGACTTGAGGCACGCCTTTACAGCACCTGCTGTGTTCTTCTCCGGGTCTTCGGATTTGGATCTCAGCACAACCAGAGTTTTCTTTGGGATGGTGGTACCCAGCTCACCTTTTGTCCCTTCAGCAGCTGCGGTCTTGCTGCGGCGCTTAACCAGGGAAGCATAGGACGGGGTCGTCTCATTGGGCTTGTCGGCCGTAGCGCCAATTCTCTCGTCGAGGTCTTGCAGTTTAGCTGCGGTCACCTCAAGGACGCTCTTCAAGGACTCCGTATTGTCCTTGAATTTATGGAGTTCCGCTCGCTCGACAGCTTGGGTCAGCTGCTGTACACGTTGATCCTGAGATCGTGCCTCCATCCTATTGAATGCCACGTCCATGGCAAGCACCTTTTGCATCAGTTCTCTCATTGGTCCACGGAGGGTGGAGAGACATTCTTCCGCGCGCGGCACGCTAACTTTAGCGTCTCTCACCGCCTTCAGGAAGCGTTTCTCGGCGGTATCCCAGACATCCATAAGTTCCATCACTACGGTTGACGACTCATATGCGGGTTTCTCTTGGAGCAGCAGTGCAGAAAAGGAGTCAGCCATGTTGGGGAAACTGGGGGTTCAGGGCAGCAATAAAGTATTGGCCCTCCCCCAGGGGAGGGGGGGTAGAAAGGATTGTTGATTGGATGGGGACACAAGGGGAGGAGTAGGGGGTTAGAAGGGATGGCTGGGAAGAGGTTGGGGGTTAAGGGGAATGGCTGGAAAGGCAGAAAAACAAAAATCCGTAGACTGCCACAGAAATCCGTGGGGGTCCACAGAAAATCTGTAGGGCCTCAGGTAAAACTTACACAGGAGCTCCTGGCCTCTCTGATCTCCTGTTACAAGGGCCCCAGTTAATTTTAAATTGCGGCTCTCCCAGAAGAGGTGGGGGTTCCAAATTTCCCACACCTAACTTTTATAAGGTGGGCTACAATACCCCAGAGGGGGGGTAGGGGTCCAGCCCTCACAAGACCCAGTGGTGGGGGAAAAGGTGTAATATTTCCCCCCTTTCTCTTCAACAATGGGAATTATGAGGACCTGTGAATGCAGGAAACTCCTTATCACCAAAACAAGCACAGGTTTATGGCCTTTTTACACAACTTTTTCACAAGTTGTGAAAAATATTCTCCTATCCCACAACACAGAAATTACCTTCTGTTGGAGATAGGGGGTCCAATTCTCGCCGGGTCGTTGCCAAATTTCACCAAAATGTCCACAATATCAATACCAAATGTTATCCAGAGCAAAAAACCATAAAACCGCACAGTTGTCACCAAAAATCACAATAATTTCACGAGCACAATAATATAGGTGTTCACCCTTCAAGAGCTAGAACCAGACTGAGAAAATGGGGTCATTAACATTTTAGATTTTCTTATAATACTACGTTACAATCATAGTTCAATTACATCATCCTTTTACTATTTCAATGAATTTATACAATTCAAAATAAAAAAAAAAGGTTATATCTTCGGTTCTTCTGATTCCATAGGCACACCAGGGGTGAGGGCGGAGCCTCTCAAGGATGGGGTGAGTCCAGTCTGCCGCTCAGGCTGCGCATGAAGGCTGCGCATGAAGGCAGCCCACAGGAAGCCGCCACCATCCAGAACCCTCCGAGCCAGCCATGCCAGTATGAATAGGGGGAAGATCCTCTTCAGTTGCCTCGATGATGGTGGGTGCCAAACGCCTCTCCATGTGATGATGGCTGGAACCACCACCACCTCCTGCGTCCCTGTGAGCTCACGAATTGCGTCTATTACATCAGTACTGCTGTATTTAGTTAATTTCCTCTCATATGGAACGTCCCGAGGGAAGCGACTCCCACCAGCAACCACTGCAATATCTATTAGATAGACGGTCTCTTCTTGACGTATCAGCAGGTCTGGCCTTAGGTTCCGAGTACCTAAGCGTATTAATGTCTCCTGCCATAACGACCATCCTTTCCGTCTTGCATACTCCGCCAAGAGTTTCACAGCACTGTAATACATGGTTCGCAGTTTCATTGTGAAGACATCCATGTCTGCACTGCCTAAGACCAGTCCTACCGCGTAGACGCCTAGTTTTCGTAGGTATTCCACCACTCAAAGTCTTTATTGCGGCTTTAGTCCTCCACGCCGGTGCTCCCGCATCATCCTCCCTCAACCATCTCCACGAAGCAGGCTCAGCGCGCATGCCCTCAAGACCCTCACCATCTGCGGTAGCCAGCCATGCCTGAGTCCTCCGATGTCTTCTTTGAAGCGCAGTAGGCAGTATCTCAAGAGGCTCCACCTCAAAAAGCGCGAAGTTGGCGGCAGCCAACCTCACCAGTCTGAGCTCAGGGATTGTAGAACGCAGCTCCATGATTCCCAAGCCACCATCCGCCATTGGAGCGTAAAAAAATGCATTG
Organism: Cyrtorhinus lividipennis; assembly: GCA_019603395.1. NCBI lineage: Eukaryota > Metazoa > Arthropoda > Insecta > Hemiptera > Miridae > Cyrtorhinus > Cyrtorhinus lividipennis. The sequence goes on along the minus strand of CM034002.1, from coordinate 14,881,844 downwards.
GGTATATCTCCGGGTAAACCCAGAAAACGACGAAGTGCGGCCCGGATCCTAATATCCAACCAACCCAGAGTCTTCCTCGTAATACCAGTAAGAACCAAACGGTGCAACCATGCAGGCATCACGTACGTACGCACTGCCTCCAGGGCCTGAAGGGGTTTAAGAGGCGCTGCAAACGTTTTCTCGACCTCAGAGAGCAACTCTATCAACCTTGGTCGGACAGCGCCATAGACGCAGAACTGTATCCCTAGGTACCTCCACGTAGAACCTGGTTGGGCCACTGGGACATCTCCTAGGCTCATTTCATCCACTGGAACCACCAGTCTGCCACCCCTCGGCACTAGTGGAACATACAACGACTTGGCAGCATTGAGCTGCAAGCCACACTCGCCCAGCGCACGCACAAACGCCGATATGAGACCCTGCATCCCAGCCGCAGATGAACTGAAGAGCACCACGTCGTCTGCAAAGGCCATCGATGTCCAACGCCGAGCACGGAACAAAAACCCCACACGCGTAGGCAATGACATGAGCACATGATCCATCACGACGTTGAAGAGAATGCTGGATAGAGGATCACCCTGACGCACGCCAGATCGACACCATATCTCCATGCCACCAGCCAGGACCGTACGCGACTCTCTGTACAGCCATGCGATGTACGCCCTTATCTCTGCCCCCCAGCCACGGGCTCTCAAGATGGCCTGAATTGCGTCATGGGAGACAGAGTCAAAGGCTTTTGAGACATCACCCATGCATATGTGCAGCTCCCGTAGTGATACCTTGGCTGCCTGCAGTATCGTATCAAGGAGGACCACACTGTGGCCGACCCCGTCTACGCCATGGATCAACCCTCGTTGATCAGGGCAGTGTTTGACTACTGAACCAAGCCGACCTGCCATTATTTTGTGGAAATGTCGCAGTACGACTGAGGGTACCGTGATTGGGCGCAAGTCTTGTGGCCCTGTGGGCGCGTCCACCTTAGGTATCAAGGTCGTCCTTCCTCTGGTCATCCATAAAGGAGCACGTCCTTCCAACATAACTATGTGAAAGAGAACACGTTGTATGCGGGCGTCCACTCCTTTCCAAGCCTCCGCCGATATTCCGTCTAGTCCTGGTGCCGACTTCCGAGGTTTGTGTTGACCAATCTCCTCCAATGTGAGCGGTGCCCATATCCCACTCATGTCGCCATCCTGAGGGTGTCTAATAACGACATCAGCGGCCCATGGAACAGAAGGAATCTCCATTTTGCTCCGCCAGTATTCCAGTGTAGGGCGATCAGGGGCGGGTACCACGGTTCCATGCCCCCCACGTAGGATGTCTCCAATAGCAGCTCTTCTATCTCTTGCCCATAACCTCTGACAGTCGGGTGGTCTAACACGTGCAGCCCCCCGCCTGGGCGCATTGCTATTCCTCACTGGTTGCTCAAATCGTGTCTGCCTCCAAGTATCAAGAAAGGAAATGTCCCCAGCTCCATCAATAAACGAGTGGGCCCCAGGAATGAAGATTTCCATATCCGCCCGGTTGGTGGACGAAAAGCTCTCTAAGTCATCCATGACTGAGCGAAGTAAAGCCGCAGCACCAACCATATTTGATGGATCTGAGTCAGTGGCAGATGTTCCAGGGGGGTCTGAGGCAATCCCACTCTCTATTGGGCCCGTCAACCTTTCCATTGTGAGTCCCTCTCTTATATCCAGATACACTGGCCGGCGCCGCTGCCTCCTGATCATTTCATAGGTGCGCCCGGGCATAACGTCTATAAGTCTTGTTGATAACTCTTTCTCCGTGCTGCAGGTTCCTGTTAATTGGAGCTCCCATCGGGCCATGACTGTCATCTCCTCAGTGCTCCAGTACTTATGACGACCTGGTCCATCCATTGTCTCAGCTTGGATTCTTGCAAATTCTTCTGGATGCGCCAACCTTCAGTGCTGCGTAAGAGCCCTTTGCGACCTGAAGGAACGGTCGCACAGGCCACATGCGTGTTCAGGCATCATGATATTGCGTTAGAGCCATAAGGCTCTGTTTGGCTCTCCGATAAGCCCCGCACACCTCAGACAACGCGTGGTGATTAGCCTCCAGTCCTGCAACCTTACACGTCTGACAGCGTGGAGCACTCCTGTTGGGACAATCCTTTTCTCCATGGTCATTTGCAGTGCACACCCGGCACAGCTTCTCATTGTCCTTGCAGGTCCTACAGTTACGTGCGATGTGGCCAACCGCTCCACATCGAAAACACCTCGTCACCTCCATATGGTCTTCAACTCCACATCGGCACCATGAAATGTAAATGTGGTCTTGTTTCAGCAATCTCTGACGCAACCGCAGCCGGAACCTCCATTACCAGATTCCCCTTCTTGTCTTCCGAATCGACTCCTGGACGAGCAGCCCATGGTATCTTCTTAACCATCTTCACCTGGGCGCGAAACTCATGCAGTGGAATGTCGGCTAAGTTTTGCTTCCAGATGGCATCCATCAAGTAGTCATCCGTGTGTTCTTTACCATCCTCCTTGAGTGGCGCACCACGTATCAAGATAGTAGGTTGCCTCTTGGGAAGCATCTCCGCCTCGATGCCAGCCTTCCCTAAATCCGTGTCAGCCAGCTTTCTCCGGGCTTCATGGGGATTAGCCAGTTCGACAATTACTTCCTTTGAACGGTCGGTCACGCATTCCCACTATCTGCCATCCCTTTTCCGCTGGTTTAACAGCTGCTTTTAAGCAAGCTTTAACAGCACCCGGAGTATTCTTTTCAGGGTCGTCGGTCTTCGACCTAATCACCACCAAGGTTTTTCTTGGGGATGGCTGTATCCTTTGGGGTCGGCTGAGACCCTTTTCCAACGCTTCGATCTCGTCGTTTCAGCAATGAGGCATATGATGGAACACCACTATCAGGTCCCGATGTTGAAGCAACCACTTTCTCCTCTAATTCTTGCAACTTGGTAGCTGTCACCTCCAAAACACTTTTCAAGGATTCAGTGTTGTCAGCCATCTTGTCCAGTTTTGCATGTTCGACCGCTTGTGCCAGATTTTTCAGGCGTTTGTCCTGGGCTCTTGCTTCCATCCGATTGTAGGCAATCTCAATGGACATTACACGTCTCATAATTTCCTTCACCGGTCCCCTCATAATGGCTGTGCATTCCTCAGCTCTTGAGGTGCTCAATTTGGCCTCCTTACAAGCCTTCAGGAATGCCTTTTCGGTTTTCTCCCACATTTCTAACAAGTCCATCGCAACCGTCGACTCCTCATAAGCCGGCTGCTCCCTTAGGAGCGCAGCTGCAAAGCTGTCAGCCATTTTGGTCTGGTCAAATTGAGAAGAAGCGAACTATGCCTTAAGCCAAGGTGGGGAAACTGAGGGTTCAGGACACCAATCAAGATGGTCGTCCCTCAGGGGAGGGGGGCAGAAAGGACTATTGATTGGATGGGAAGGCAGGAAAAGAGTAGGGGGTTAGAAAGGATGGCTGGGAAAGGGTAGGGGGTTGAGTAGGATGGCTAGAAAGGCAACAATCGAAAAATCCGTAGCCTGCTACAGAAATCCGTAGGGGCTACGGAAAAACCGTAGGGTTGGTCGACAAAAAATCTGCAGGGTCCTACAGATAATCTGTAGGGGTCTACAGAAAAACCGTAGGGGCCTCCAGTAAATCCGTATGTAGGAGCTCCTGGTCTCTCTGATCTCCTGTTATCAGGGACTCAGTATATCTCAAATTGCGGCTCTCTCATACGAGGTGGGGATTTCAAATTTCACACACCTTAATTTAGAATGGTGGGCTACAATTCCCCAGGGGGGGGGGGGGGGGGGTAGGGCTCCAGCCCTCCTATGACCCTGTGGTGGGGGAAAAGGTGTAATATTTCCCCTCTTTTGCAATAACAAAGGGAGTTGACAATCAATGCAGACAAGCAGAGACAGGTCCCCCTTACCTCCTCAGATAGGGCCCATGTGGGCTCATTCTAAACAAAAGAACACACAAACAAAGGAATTATTCCCAAAAAGGGAGAACTTCCTCACCAAATTGTAGGTCAATGTCCAGTCCAAATCGTCCCAAAATTCACACAAATGTTCCTGAGTAGTAGCACCAGATGTTGTCCAAAAATCAAGTCCGAAACACGCGTTAATCACCATAAAAATCAATCAAAAACAGAGAGCACAATAATGTAGGTGTTCACCCTTCAAGAGCTAGAACCAGACTGATTCCAATTTGAACCAGTCATTAACATATTTTATTGTTCTTAATAATACTTCAACAATAGTATCTTAACTGCAACTACATTCCTTGATAATTTTGTTGAATTGTGTAATTCATAATTATAAGAAATAAAATAAAATCTTCTTTTTTCGCAGATTGCTCCATGGATGAGGGATGGACCTCTCAAGGGTGGGGTGAGTCCGGTTCCGCCGCGTTGTAGGACATGAAAATAAAAGAAAGGAAAACCAAAGGAAAGGGCGTCTATATTGTGCTATATTAGGTTTTTATCTCAAAACGGAATGGGATAATTACCTCAGGGGGGCCCGCCTAGGGGCCCCCGACCAAGGTTGCGCAGAAAGGCGGCCCATATGAAGCCGCCACCATCCACCACACGTCTGGTCAGCCATCCCAGGAGGAATTCCGGGAAGAGGTGTCGCAGCTGCCGTGCCGAAGGCGGGTGCCAGACACCACGCCAAGTGATGACGACAGGGATGACCCGGACAGACTTGGCTTGCGTTAACTCGAGCACGGCCGTCCTCATATCAGGGGTGTCGTATTTATCCAGCTTGCGTTGGAAGGGAATTGTTCTGGGGAAGCGGCTCCCTCCAGTCACAATGGCCACGTCGATAACATATGCTGCGTCGTCTTTTACAATAATGACATCCGGCCGGAGACTACGGGTGCCCAAACGCACAAGAACCTCCTGCCAGAGGGACCATCCCTTCCTCCTCGCGTACTCCGCCAGCAGCCGAACCGCAGCGTTGTGTCGACCACACCCCTGCAGCCGAACCAATGGGCAGCACTGCAGGACATGGTTGGTGGTCTCGCTGTTGGGGCACCCTCGTCGACACAGCCGGAGGCCAGGCCGTCCGCGACGACTCCCCAGAGCACTGGGATACCCGCGGAGAGAGTCTTAATTGCAGCTTTGGTCCTCCATGGTGCTATTGTGCCGTCATCTTCTCTCAGCCATCTCGTCGACGCTGGCGTCTTCCTGATGTCCTCAAGACCCTCTCCATCAGCAGTCGCGTTCCATGCCTGGGTGCGGCGGTGTCGGCGGTGCAGAGAAGTAGGGAGTAGCTCAGGTATCTCCGTAGCAAAGAGGGCAGCATTGGCAGAAGCCAGGCGTGCAAAGCGGAGTTCCGGGATGAAGGTCCGCAATTCCATGAGGCCAAGGCCTCCATCGGCAATAGGAGCGTAGAAAAACGCATTGGGAGTGTCGTGAGGAAGACCCAAAGTCCGACGCAGAACACCTCGCAGCCGCACATCAAGCCAGCCCAGACTCTTTAAGGTTGACGCGGTGAGCACTAATTTGTGGAGCCATGCCGGTATCACGTGCGATCGCAGTGCCTCCAAGGTCTGCAAAGGTCTGAGTCCAGACGCGGTGACCGCTACTATCTCTGCGAGGAGCTCATTGAGGTCTGGCCTCCTAGAGCCGTATACCGAGAAGGAGACGCCTAGGTAGAGCCACTTGGATGTCGGAGATGCCAATGGGATGTCCCGTATGCTGAATTCGTGAGCAGGTACAACCATTTTGCCGCCTCGTGGAACTAGTGGCACATATAGAGACTTTGCTCTGTTCAGAATAAGGCCACATTCTCGGAGTGCCTGTTCAAATGCCGATATCAAACTTAGCATCCCAGCCGCTGATGAACTAAGTAAGACGACATCGTCAGCAAAAGCGATGGACGTCCATCGCTTTGCCCGAAACATGAAGTTGACGCGACTAGGTAACGACAGGAGAACATGGTCCATCACCGTGTTGAAGAGCAATCCTGATAGGGGGTCTCCTTGGCGGACGCCAGCACTGCATCGCACGTGTGTACGTCCTCCCAGGGTGGTGGCAGAGTTGGCATACAGAGAGGTGAGGTAGTCGCGGAGTTCAGCGGGCCAGCCGCGGGCTCGGAGGATTGCTTGTATAGCCTCATGTGAGACCGAATCGAAGGCTTTGGCGACGTCAGTGGTGCACATATGCAACTCACGGAGAGAAGCCCTCGCTGCTTGCAGGAGGGTGTCGACGAGAACCACGCTATGCGCGACACCGTCAAGTCCGGATATGAGTCCACGTTGGTCAGCGCTGTGACGGACACAGCGGGCGAGGCGGGCGGCCAGAATCCGGTGAAAGTGACGTAGAATCACTGAGGGGACAGTGATTGGCCGTAGTTCGTGAGGTCCAGTCGGTGACGGAGTCTTAGGGATCAGCGTGGTCCTGCCAACGCTTATCCATGTAGGTGCACGTCTCTCTATCATGACCATATGAAATATACATCCACATGCATATATACATATACATCCATACCATGAAACGTAAAGATGGCCTTGCCTCATTATACGTTGTCGCAGAGCAGCAGGAACAGACAGCACAACATTACCTTTACCTTTACCTTTACCTTTACATTACCATTGGCACGGGTAGTCCAGGGCATCTTCCGGATGACTCGCACCTGTTTGTTGAAGTCTTTGGCAGAAACGTCCGCTAGATTCTGCTTCCATACTGCTTTGAGTATGTCCTCTTCTGAATGGTCCTTGCCATCCTCCTTAATTGGGACTCCACGCACCAGGATTGTGGGCTGACGTTTGGGCATCATCTCCGCTTCAATGCCAGCCTTGCCGAGGTCAACGTCCGCTAGCACTCTATGGGCTTCGTGGGGGTTTGCCAACTCTACGACAATTTCCTTGGCACGACGGTCACGGATGCCCACAATCTGCCATCCCTTTTCTTGCGGTTTCACCGAGGACTTGAGGCACGCCTTTACAGCTCCTGCTGTGTTCTTCTCTGGGTCTTCGGATTTGGACCTTAACACAACCAGAGTTTTCTTTGGGATGGTGGTACCATGCTCGCCTTTTGTTCCATCAGCAGTTGCGGTCTTGTTACGACGCTTAACCAGGGAGGCATAGGATGGGGTCATCTCATTGGGTTTGTCGGCCGTGGCACCGATTCTCTCCTCTAGGTCTTGCAGTTTGGCTGCAGTCACCTCAAGGACGCTCTTCAAGGACTCTGTATTATCCTTGAATGTATGGAGCTCCGCGCGCTCAACAGCTTGAGTCAGCTGCTGTAGGCGTTGATCCTGAGATCGTGCCTCCATCCTATTGAATGCCACGTCCATGGCAAGCACCCTCTGCATCATCTCTCTCATTGGTCCCCTGAGAGTGGAGAGACATTCTTCCGCGCGCGGCACGCTAACCTTAGCATCTCTCACCGCCTTCAGGAAGCGTTTCTCGGCGGTATCCCAGACATCCATAAGCTCCATCACTACGGTTGACGACTCATATGCGGGTTTCTCTTGGAGCAGCAGTGCAGAAAAGGAGTCAGCCATGTTGGGGAAACTGGGGGTTCAGGGCAGCAACAAAGTATGGCCCTCCCCCAGGGGAGGGGGGGTAGAAAGGATTGTTGGTTGGATGGGGACACAAGGGGAGGGGTAGGGGGTTAGAAGGGATGGCTGGGAAAGAAAAAAAACAAAAATCCGTAGACTGCCACAGAAATCCGTGGGGGTCCACAGAAAATCCGTAGGGGCTACAGTGAAACTCACACAGGAGCTCCTGGCCTCTCTGGTCTCCTGTTACAAGGGGCCCAGTTTATCTTAAATTGTGGCTCTCCCAGAAGAGGTGGGGGTTCCAAATTTCCCACACCTTACTTTTAAGGGGTGGGTTACAAACCCCCAGAGGGGGGGTAGGGGTCCAACCCTCACAAGACCCAGTGGTGGGGGAAAAGGTGTAATATTTCCCCCCTTTCTCTTCAACAATGGGAATTATGAGGACCTGTGAATGCAGGAAACTCCTTATCACCAAAACAAGCACAGGTTTATGGCCTTTTTGCACAACTTTTTCACAAGTTGTGAAAAATATTGTCCTATCTCACTACACAGAATTTACCTTCTGTTGGAGATAGGGGGTCCAATTCTCGCCGGGTCGTTGCCAAAATTCGCCAAAATGTCCACAATATCAGTACCAAATGTTATCCAAAGCAAAAATCCATAAAACCGCACAGTAGTCACCAGAAATCACAATAAACTCACGAGCACAATAATGTAGGTGTTCACCCTTCAAGAGCTAGAACCAGACTGAATTAAGCCGCAGGCTCCACTCCTGGTGGTGCCCTTCCGTCAATTCCTTTAAGTTTCAGCTTTGCAACCATACTTCCCCCGGAACCCAAAAGCTTTGGTTTCCCGGGTAAAAGCTCCCCGCCGAGTCATCGGAGGAACATCGGCGGATCGCTGGCTGGCATCGTTTATGGTTAGAACTAGGGCGGTATCTGATCGCCTTCGAACCTCTAACTTTCGTTCTTGATCAATCAAGACATACTTGGCAAATGCTTTCGCTCTTGTGCGTCTTGCGACGATCCAAGAATTTCACCTCTAACGTCGCAATACGAATGCCCCCGCCTGTCCGTATTGATCATTACCTCCGGATTACGGCTGGAACCCCCACTACCAGATTCCCCTTCTTGTCGTCCGAATCAACTCCTGAACGAGCAGCCCATGGTATCTTCCTAACCATCTTCATCTGGGCGCGAAACTCGTGCAGTGGAATGTCGGCTAAGTTTTGTTTCCAGATGGCATCCATCAAGTAGTCATCCGTGTATTCTTTACCATCCTCCTTGAGTGGCGCACCACATATCAAGATGGTGGATCTTGGTGGTGCGTCGGTCTTCGACCTAATCACCACCAAGGTTTTCTTGGGGATGGCTGTATCCTTTGGGGTCGGCTGAGACCCTTTTCCAACGCTTCGGTCTCGTCGTTTCAGCAATGAGGCATATGATGGAGCACCACTATCAGGTCCCGATGTTGAAGCAACCACTTTCTCCTCTAGTTCTTGCAACTTGGTAGCTGTCACCTCCAAAACACTTTTCAGGGATTCAGTATTGTCAGCCATCTTGTCCAGTTTTGCTTGTTCGACCGCTTGTGCCAGATTTTTCAGGCGTTTGTCCTGGGCTCTTGCCTCCATCCGATTGTAGGCAATCTCAATGGACATTACACGCCTCATAATTTCCTTCACCGGTCTACTCATAATGGCCGTGCATTCCTCAGCTCTTGGGGTGCTCAATTTGGCCTCCTTACAAGCCTTCAGGAATGCCTTTTCGGTTTTCTCCCACATTTCTAATAGGTCCATCGCAATAAGCCACAACTCCTCATAAGCCGGCTGCTCCCTTAGGAGCGCAGCTGCAAAGCTGTCGGTCATTTTGGTCTGGTCAAATTGAGAAGAGGCAGGCTATGCCTTAAGCCACGGTGGGGAAACTGAGGATTCAGAGCACCAATCAAGATGGTCCTCCCTCAGGGGAGGGGAGCAGAAAGGACTATTGATTGGATGGGAAGGCAGGACAAGAGTAGGTGGTTAGAAGGGATGGCTGGGAAAGGGTAGGGAGTTGAGTGAGATGGCTAGAAAGGCAAAAATCGAAAAATCCGTAGCCTGCTACAGAAATCCATAGGGGCTACGGAAAAACCGTAGGGTCGGTAGACAAAAATCTGTAGGGGTCTTTTCTGTAGGGGTCTACAGAAAAACCGTAGGGGCCTCCAGTAAATCCGTATATAGGAGCTCTTGGTCTCTCCTGTTATCAGGGACTCAGTATATCTCAAATTGCGGCTCTCTCATAAGAGGTGGGGATTTCAAATTTCACACACCTTAATTTAGAATGATGGGCTGTAATTCCCCAGGGGGGGGGGTAGGGCTCCAGCCCTCCTAAGACCCTGTGGTGGGGGAAAAGGTGTAATATTTCCCCTCTTTTGCAATAACAAAGGGAGTCGACAATCAATGCAGACAAGCAGAGACAGGTCCCCCTTACCTCCTCTGATAGGGCCCATGTGGGCTCATTCAAAACAAAGGAACACACAAAACAAAGGAATTATTCCCAAAAAGGGAGAACTTCCTCACCAAATTGTAGGTCAATGTTCAGTCCAAATCGTCCCAAAATTCACACAAGTAGTAGCACCAGATGTTGTCCAAAAATCAAGTCCGCTCCATATTTATCAATTTTTCGTTGAAAGGGGGTCGCTCTAGGGAAGCGGCTCCCTCCAGTCAATATAATTTCGTTGAATTAATAAATTCAGAATTATATGAAATAAAAATTTAAAAAAATCTTCTTTGCGATGCACTCCAGGGTTGAGGGAAGGACTTCTCATGGGTGGGGTGAGTCCGGTTCCGCCGCATGTGGGACATGTAAAAGAAACGAAAGGGGAAAGACTTCTATTTTGTGCCATACCATATTATTTTACAAGGTGAGGGGTGATAATTACCTCAGGGGGGCCCATGCAAGGGTCATTAACATATTTATTGATCTTAATAGTACTTCAACAGTGGTATGTGTAATGATTAACTGCATTTCTTAATAATTGTGTTGAATTTAACAATTCAAAATTATAAGAAAAACAAAATAAAATCTTCTCTCTTCGCGGGCCGCTCCATGGATGAGGGAAAATCCTCTCAGGGTAGGGATGAGTCTGGTCTCGTCGATTGGTACATGTAAAAGAAAAAAAGGAAAATGCGTCCATACTGTGTCTCATTTTTGTTACAGCATCAAGGTAAGGGGTGATAATTACCTCAGGGGGGCCCACGAGGGGGCCCCCGCCCAAGGTTGCGCAGAAAGGCGGCCCATATAAAGCCGCCACCATCCACCACTCGTCTGGTCAGCCATCCCAGGAGGAAGTCCGGGAAGAGGCGCCGCAGAAGATTCGCAGAGGGGGGGTGCCACACGCCGCGCCATGTAACAATGGCTGGAATGACGGAGACAACTGCTTGCTCCCGTCAGTTCCACCACTGCTTCCTCCATTTCACGGCCGCCATACTTATCTATCTTGCGCTGGAAGGGCGTCGCTCGAGGGAACCGGCTTCCACCTGTGACGATGGCAACGTCGATGATGTAGGCAGCGTCGTTAGTCTTGATGACAATGTCGGGTCGGAGACTTCTAGTGCCCAATTGAATGAGCACTTCCTGCCACAGTGACCACCCTTTCCTTCTTGCGTATTCGGCCAACAAGCGGACCGCAGCGTTGTGTCGACCACATCTCTGCAACCGGACTGCTGGGCAGCACTGCAACACATGGTTCACGGTTTCGTCCTGGGGGCATCCTCTACGATAACGACGGGAGCCAGGTCGCCCACGGAGGCTCCTAGCCAACACTGGGATCCCTCCGCGCAGTGTCTTGATGGCAGTCCGCTTCCGCCATGCTGGGGCTCCACTATCGTCCTCTTTCAGCCATCTGGTTGATACTGGGGTCGATCTCGCTCCTTCAAGTCCTTCGGCAGTTGTTAACCATGCCTGGATTCGCCGTGCAGGGAAGTTGGGACCAGTTGGGGCATCTGTGTTTCAAATAGCACAGCGCTGGCTGAAGCAAGGCGTACTAAACGAAGCTCGGGTATTAAGGTCCGAAGCTCCATGAGCCCCAGTCCTCCATCCGCCACCGGTGCATAAAAGAAGGCATTGGGCGTATCGTCAGGTACACCCAGGAATCGTCGGAGAGCCCTTCGAATCCGCAGGTCCAGCCACCCAAGAGACTTGCGCGTGGATGCAGTCAAAACCAGGCGATGTAACCAGGCCGGCACGATGTGGGTCCTTATAATCTCAATGATCTGTAGCGGTTTCAGGGGTGCTGTAAGTGTCCTTTCTATCTCCGCATGCAGCGTATTGAAGTTGGGCCGAGTGGACCCATACACAGAGAAGGGGATGCCCAGGTACGTCCATGTTGTAGTTGGAAAAGCTGTGGGGATATCCTGCATATTATATTCGCTGGTTGGTACAGTCAGTTTGCCATCACGCGGGACAAGCGGCAGGTACAAAGATTTGGCTCGGTTAAGTGAGAGACCGCACTGCTGAAGGGAATGCTCAAAAGACTTTACCAGTGCATGCATACCCGCAGAGGATGAACTCAAGAGTACCACGTCGTCTGCAAAGGCTATGGAAGTCCAGCGGCGTGCCCTGAACATGTAACCAACGCGGGTGGGCAGGGACAGGAGCACATGGTCCATCACGACATTAAACAGGAGGCCTGATAAGGGGTCCCCCTGCCGGACTCCAGCAGCGCAACGGACAGGTGTGCGCCCACCCAACGTGGTCTTTGCGTCGGCATATAGAGCCATCAGGTACCTTCGTACCTCAGGGGGCCACCCTCGTGCCCGCAGAATGGCATGTATGGCCTCGTGGGACACCGTGTCAAACGCCTTGGCTACATCAGTAACACAGAGGTGCATCTCACGTAGAGAGGCCTTTGCGGACTGCAGCAGGGTGTCCACCAGCACTACGTTGTGACCAATTCCATCTACACCAGGGATAAGTCCACGTTGGTCGATGCAATGACGCACTCTATGACTCAGGCGCGCAGCTATGATGCGGTGGAAATGCCGCAGGATGACTGAAGGCACAGTAATGGGTCGTAATTCGTGTGGTCCGGTTGGCACAGGCACCTTGGGAATGAGCGTAGTCCTCCCCGCGCTCATCCACATGGGGGCGCGGCCCTCCAGCATAACCAGGTGGAATAGGGAGCGTTGGATTCTGGGGTGGATACCATTCCAAGCGGACGTGGTGATTCCGTCGGGTCCAGGTGAAGCATTCTTGGGCTTATACATGCTGATCTCTTCAACAGAAAGAGGCATCCATATATCGTCCATTTCAGCATCTTGAGGATGTTTCACCTGGATAGCTGGGTCCCATGGGGCTGACCCTCTTTCCATTTTGGTCTTCCAGAAGTTTATATCCTCATGGCTGGCCATTGAGGGTCTCGTGGATGGATTACCTCGTAAAATCTCCTGGACAGCTGCCCTTTGATCTCTGGTCCAAAGTGCCTGTAGGTCGGGGGGGGGGGCTAGTTGTTCCTGCTGGTCTTCTTGTGGGCTCACTACCACCTCGAGGACCACTCCTAGCCCCCGGGAATCGAGCAATTCTCCACTCCTCCAAAAACCTGATGTCTCTGTGGCCGTTTAGGAATGCTCTTGCCTTAGAGATAAAAGTCGCTCATCTATCTCATCAATGTTGGTGCATGCGTTGAGGTCCTCCAATATAGCCTGAGTCAATGCCGCGGCTGGACCAGGCAGGGTTGAGACGTTATCGTTCGATTCCTCAGGTTGTATTGATCCGCTGGGTGCCGCTGTCTCTCTGGTGGTGTCCTCAGTCTCGAGTTGCTGTCGAATGCTAATGTAGTGTGGTCTTCTTCGCTGTCTTCTAATCATTTCATATGTCCGACCTTGCATTATTGCAGCCAGCCGTGTAGAGATCTCCCCCTCTGTTGCACATGCTGCTCTAACAGTTAGTTCGTGTCTGGCCATAATCGTCATCTCTTCATTGCTCCAATACTTATGGCGTCCAGGTCCTTGCGATGGTTGCGCCTGTTGCCTAATAAATTCATCAGGGTGTGTGAGACGGAGGTGTTGAGACAGCGCCCTCTGAGAACTGAACGACCGCCCACATACTGTGCAATTAATTTCAGGCATCATGGTAATTGGTTAGGGCCATGAGGCTCATTTTGGCTCTCCAATATGCCCCACATTTCTCAGACGTAGCGTAATGGTCGGCTTCCAACCCAGCCACCTTGCAGGTCATGCAGATTGGCCTGGCCTTGTTGGGGCACTCCTTTTCTCCATGCTCTGTTGAAGTGCACGTTCGGCATAGGCGCTCTGTCTCCGTGCACGATCTACAACTACGTGTGATGTGACCAACGGCACCACACCTGAAACATCTCAACACGTCCATGTGGTCCTCCACATCACAGCGGAACCACGAGACGTAAAGATGTCCTTGCTTCATTATTCGCTGACGCAGTGTGGCAGGAACCCACAGGACAATATTCCCCATGCGGTTCTGCAAGTCGCCTCCTGTGCGGGTGGTCCAAGGCATCTTTCGAATGATTCGCACCTGTTTCGCAAAGTCATTGGAGGGGATGTCAGCTAGGTTCTGCTTCCAGACTGCCTTCAACATTTCTTCATCAGTATAATCCCTGCCGGCTTCTTTTATCGGGACTCCGCGCAACAAGATTGTGGGTTGGCGTTTTGGCATCATTTCAGCCTCTATGCCGGCCTTACCAAGGTCAACGTCGGCCAGCACTCTGCGTGCCTCGTGGGGGTTTGCCAGCTCCATGACAATTTCTTTGGATCGACGGTCACGCATGCCCACTATTTGCCACCCCTTTTCTTGTGGTTTCACCGACGATTTTAGGCAAGCCTTAACGGCCCCCGCTGTGTTCTTCTCTGGGTCCTCCAATTTGGACCTCAACACAACTAATGTCTTCTTGGCTTAACCAAGGAGGCATAAGTGGGCGTCTGGCCTTGGGGCCTTGGATTGTGGTGCTTATCTTCTCATCTAACTCATGGAGTTTGGCAGCGGTGACTTCCAATACGCTTTTGAGAGAGTCGGAATTGTCCTTCAGTTTGTGGAGCTCCGCCTGCTCCATGGCAGATGCAAGCTGCTGGAGGGGCGTAGAAGAAGGCGTTAGGAGCATCGTGGGGGAGTCCCAAGGCACGACGAAGGGCGCTGCGAATTCGAATGTCCAACCAACCAAGACGTTTCAAGGTGGATGCAGTGAGCACAAGTTTGTGCAACCATGCCGGCATAACATGGCTCCGCAGAGCCTCCAATACTTGCAAGGGCTTAAGCCCCGACGCGATGATTGTCATCACCTCCGCGTGAAACTCTCCAAAGTCGGGTCTTCTGGAGCCATACACACAGAAGGGGACGCCAAGGTAGGTCCAGGATGATGTCGGTGCCGCTGGCCGGAATGTCCTGCATACTGTATTCGCCAGAGGGTACCACCAGTTTACCTCCCCGTGGAACGAGTGGTAGATAGAGGCATTTGCTCTTATTAAGGGAGAGACCGCACTCCTGCAATGCCCGCTCAAAAGCGGACACCAAGCCTCGCATCCCAGCTGCCGATGAGCTGAGGAGGACGACGTCGTCAGCAAATGCGATGGACGTCCAGCGGCGCGCCCGAAACATGAAGCCAACTCGCGTGGGAAGAGACAGGAGGATGTGGTCCATCACTGTATTGAAGAGGATCCCGGACAGGGGATCTCCCTGGCGCACGCCGGCGCTGCATCTCACATGTGTACGACCTCCCAGCATAGTGACCGAGTCAGCATACAGGGAGGTAAGGTACCCCTGGACCTCGGCCGGCCAGCCACTGGCCTGGAGAATTGCTTGAATGGCCTGGTGTGAGACTGAGTCAAATGCTTTGGCGACGTCGGTGGTACACAGGTGCAGTTCCCGGAGCGATGCTTTTGCTGCTTGGAGGAGGGTGTCGACTAATATCACGCTTTGGGCCACGCCATCAAGCCCAGGGATGAGCCCACGCTGAACATTGCAGTGGCGGACACAGCGGACGAGGCGAGCAGCAAGGATACGGTGGAATTGGCGTAGAATCACTGAGGGGACAGTGATTGGTCGTAACTCGTGAGGCCCAGCCGGGGATACAGTCTTCAAATCAAATCAAATCAAATATTCATTTATTGGCAACAACATAAAATTTACTACAAACCAAGAGGGAACAAAAAAGATAAAATTATATAAATCTGAAAATTTAACATAACTTAAATAAATACCGTTGCCCACCGAAGAATAAGTTTAAAAAAAAACTTGTGCTCTTCAGCGGAGTTCAGAAAATCAGAAAAAGTGCAAAGCACGAAGTGGTGAACTGTGCGCCAATATGGAAGAATAAACATAACTATCTAATAACCAAAAAATTATAAAATAAAGAATATAAAAAGAAAGAGAAAGGAAAAATCATCCTGAAAGCCAGTGAGCTATAAATTAGAGCTTAATTTTTTCTTAAAAGAACCCAAGCTGTCAAAAAGAAAAACATTAATACCTTTTTCATACAGAAATTTAAGAGCTTGGACGTATGAATTCCTTTTGTAAAATTCAGTGTTAGCTCTTGGCAAAATTATACCAGACAGAAAAAAATTTCGACTGCTAGAAGCAACTGAAACATGCTCACTTTTGATCCCCGAACGAAATAAATGTATGCATGATTGAATTAAAAATATTTGAGTGATGTTTTTTAAATCGAGCTGTTCATATAGCCGGGACGTTGGGTACCTCATATTTTTATTTAATATAATTTTCAAAATACGATTTTGGACTGTTTGCACCTTTTTAATTAGAGTTTTATTTGCACTACCCCATAGAATGATGCCATACTTGATGATGGAGAATGCTAAGCCAAAATAAATTGTTCTTGTATGTTTCCGGGACAAGAAACTACCAGTTTCCTTAAAAAAGTAAAATAATTTCCGCAGTCTAGCAATCAAAGAATCAATATGCTTGTCAAATTTCAAATTATTATCAATAGTAACCCCCAGATATTTACAATGCTCGTTGAATGGGAGAGGAGGGCAATTACAGCTACTGGGAACGCTCAAACAAACAGGGGTGATATGAAATTTTAGAGTAGGATGTATAGGGAATCCTCTGTTGCCTATCGAAAATCGAAGGACAGAAGTTTTATCCACATTCAAACATAACTTGTTAGTACTAAACCAATGCTTTACCAAAAATAAATCAGAATTAATATTGTCTACCAGAGATTCGTAATCATTACCCCAGAAAACCATGGCAGTATCGTCAGCAAAACCAAATATTTGACCATGTACATACATATTCATTAAATCATTAATATACAAAAGGAACAATATAGGCCCCAAAACCGTGCCTTGTGGCACACCATGATGACCAAACATGATGTCACTCAGAGTAGAACCCACCCTAGTGTATTGCGGACGATGAGATAAATATGATACGATCAAATCCAGCGGCAACCCACGAATACCACAAGAGTAAAGTTTTTCAACTAAAATCCTATGGTCAACAGAGTCAAACGCCTTCTTAATATCTAGAAATACTGCAAAGACAAAAAAACCTTCATCCAGTTTCTGAGAAACCAAATTATTCAAGTTGTATAGTGCATGGTCAGTACTAACATCTTTCTGAAAGCCATACTGATTCATAGATATAATATTGTTGCTATCAATAAACGAAACAAGCCTCGATTTGATACACTTTTCAAGTAACTTGGAAAGCGACAGTGTCAAGGCAATAGGTCTATAGTTACCCATATGAGTTTTATCCCCCTTTTGGTTGGTTATTCCTTGAATAATCAACCTATGTTTTCATGATAATGGTCAACCTCTCCGATTCGGCTCAAAATTTTTTTCTGGACGTTTCATGATGTCCTGATCAAAAAAGGTCAATGTCCGTCCACCGTACGCCGTACGCCGTCCGCCGTACGCCGTCCGCCGTACGCCGTCCGCCGTACGCCGTCCCTGTTGTACCTACGCTAGACTGTTTCCGAGGCCGTGTGGCCCATGACAGTCTTCCCTGATTTTCAGCGTCTGATCATATTGGGGAGCCCTGCTCTAAGGCTCTATGGCTTCCCCCGTACAACAGGCTGCCCCGCCCCCAGCTGAAGGGCGTAGGTGGGCTGTGGAGTTTTTGGGACTTAGTGCTTTTGTGGCGGCACTCACTCGCCTTGCCACTTGGCATCACTGAACTTACAGGCATTTTATAGAGGTACCAATTCAGGAAGACCCCACCTGTGTCCTCCGCACCGGCATTTTTCTTCACCCACTCATGTGTGTCTCCACAGTCCTGCAAGGGAGTCTCTTGCTAGAACGTTTTAGGTAGGGCGAGTACTCAATATCCCTCCCGTACCTGGATAAAAACCTAAAATTTAACGTTAACTAGCCTAAACAGAAATATCACAGGTAAATCCCTTGCATTTAAAATCACAAAACATAAATATCACAGAAGCTGTATCACTACTTAGAGACCTAGTGGGAAGAGAGAACTTGTTATTCCTCCTTCCGGCAACAATAATCGTAGACCAACCCTGATCACACCCAGCACCCGGCCGGTAGGGAGGGGGAAAATCCATGCCAGCCTGCCGAGCCCACCCTTCCTGAAGTGGCTCTCCTGAGTCCCGTTCTGTAGGGTGTTGCTAGCCCAGGAGAGCCGACAGCCCTGGAAATAAATTTAAAAGTCAATTAAAACCCATGTGCTAGAGACACAAAATTAAAAGAAAAAATTTGAGTAAAAACCTAACAGTCTGCTGCCTCCCCGAAGACTGGCAGGGTCCCCCAACCAGCGACACATACATAGACTAGTCCTATTATCACATTTCCTACCTCTAGGCATTCATCCACACATATTACACACTTTCAATAAATATACACTTGCACACTGGGGAGAGAAGAGTACTGGTATAAATTTCCTCCCTCTCCCTTCTAAGAAAAAGGCCTATCCTAATGGTAAAACCTATGTTAAAAAGAAGAATGTTTTCAATTAAAAAATTCCTCGCTCTACCTGACCACGTCAACTCCCTCGCCTCTTAGCGCATACCAGGCCAACGCGAACTTTTTGAATGCCCTGGTGGGAGTCAACCATGCCAGCGAGTTCACCCTGTGTGTCAGCCCAGCTCTGGAGGTTGGCTCTGGCTACACTGTGCAGGGGGCAGTTCCTGATGATGTGCTCCGCAGTCTCTTGTAGAGCACCACATGGGCAGGATGGACTGTCTCTTTTTCGGAAATAATTGAGAAAATTTGGCGCTGAAGTTGCCATGGCCTGTCAGCAGCTGGGTAACCTCATAACCAGGCTCAAGGTCATGGCCAAGCGGTCCCTTACGTCTGGGAGGAATCCATAGGTGTGCCGCCCCACACTTGCGTTCTCCCAGCGATACTGCCATTGGCTGTGGACCCAACTCTCAATGGCAGCCATCTTGGCCGACACATCTCTATGGTTCTCTATTGCTTGTCTCAGATCAGGGTGGACTGGGGCACAGCACCTGTCTGGCCATTTCACAGACACCACTGCAACACGCGCATCCAAAACTAGGTCCAGTGGTTCACAACCTGCAAGGACCTGCACTGCCAGAGCAGAGGTGGTGCGGTAGGCTCTCGTTAATGACATGAGGATGGTTCTCTGGATGCTGGTTATCTTTCTTCTATTCACCGCTGTTGGTTGTCGCCACCATGTTGAGGCTGCATATAATACAACAGGGAGGAAGGCCACTTTGTAATAGCGCAGTCTCTCCCTGTATGATGCCCCACACCCTGGCCCAGAAATACCTCTCATTGCTGCTGAAAGGTCAAGCATACGTCCTGAGAGTGACCAAATATGTGCATTTAGTAGCATCTTGCGATGCAGGACAACTCCTAGGTACTTGACCGTCATGCCTGCCTGAACCATAACACCGCCTGCCCTAA
Organism: Cyrtorhinus lividipennis; assembly: GCA_019603395.1. Taxonomy (NCBI): domain Eukaryota; kingdom Metazoa; phylum Arthropoda; class Insecta; order Hemiptera; family Miridae; genus Cyrtorhinus; species Cyrtorhinus lividipennis. The sequence goes on along the minus strand of CM034002.1, from coordinate 14,862,499 downwards.
AACGGGTTGGATGGCGGGCATCTCCTTCGCCACGAAACACTAGTGCTTGAGTCTTCTCAGCCGCCATTCTTAGTCGCGCAGATCTGCACCATTTGTCCACAACTGCTGCACAGCGTTCAGCCCCATCTATCATGCCAGCTCTGGTTGGGGCTGCAATCATAATTGCCAGATCATCCACATATGCAACAGCAGGGACACCCAGTCTCTCCAGCTCAACCAGGAGGCCATCCAGCACTAGGTTCCACACAGCAGCACCAAGCACAGATCCCTGTGGACAGCCCCTTGTCACAGGCACCTCCACCAGGCCACCCCCAGAGGCCATGACAGCCTTCCTGTTGTCAAAGTAGCTCCGCATCAGTCGATATATGTTACTGGGGATGTTCAATTCACGAAGTCTCTTCAACACAAGGGGCCACCAGACAGCATTGAAAGCACCCACAATGTCAAAGAAAATGGCAGCTACGTATTTCTCTTGGGAATCCATGACAGTGCTGAGCAGTTGGGTGATGGCAGATTCAGCATTCCTTCCCTTTGTGCAGCCATGCTGTGAGCTGTGCGCTGCCCTGCTCAGGTAGGGCTCTATTGCATCCAGGATGAGTCTCTCCAGGACCTTTCCTTCCATGGAGAGCAGGCTGATTGGCCGATAGCTGCTGCAGGATGACGGATCCCTGTCATGCCCTTTCAGCAAGGCCCTGATCAGGGCCACCTTCCAGGGTTGAGGGAATCTCCCAGTGAGGAGGCACCTGTTGTAGATGTTGAGGAGCTCATTCTTGAAGGCTGACGTTGATTCTTTGAGCATGGCCATGTCAATCCCGTCCAGCCCAGGTGCCTTCCCCCGCCCAAAAGTGCCAATGGCCTTCTCCATCTGGACAGCAGTCCATGGGGGGGCTTCAGGGGTGACCAGATTGAGCCAATTCTGCTCTCGAAGTTCTGCCTCTGCAGGGGTATCATCAGCTCTGTTGTCCTCAGGAAAGGTTTCCTGGAGGTACATCCTGCAGGCCTGCAGGGTGTCCACTGCAGCTCTCCCATTCACCTTGATGGCGCCAATCAGTTGGTCTGGCTTCAGCTTTTTCCTGACAACCCTGTATGCCAATCCCCAGGGGTTGGCATTTATATCATTTTCAATGAAAGCCCTCCAGCTGTGTTTTTTAGCCTGTCTTATATTCTTTTTTAACTCCCTCTTCTTCTCCAGGTAGACTCGTCGCAGCGCCGTCCGTCCTTCGGGGTTGTCTTCACGTTGATAAGATCTCCTAGCCCTTAGCACTTCTCTTCTACTGTCTGCCACTTCCTGGTTCCACCATGCTACTGCTCTGCTTACTTTTTTCTTCCTTCCTAGGGTTGTATCTGCGGCTTCAGCTATTACTGTGTTTAGCAGGTCCAGGTCTGCCTCCTGGTCAGCACCAGATGACTCAGAGAGGATGTAGGCAGCCAGGTTGTTGTCCAGATCAGCCCGGAACCCCCTCCAGTTCGCTATTCTAGTTTTCCATCTAACTGGGGGCTCAGTAGTCAGTGCACATCCACAGTCCACAGTATATGTCACTGATCCATGGTCGCTTGTTGTGGAGAATTCAATACCCCAGTTGAGGAGCCTGACAGATGCAGTAGTGGCCGACAAGTCTATGTGGGAGCATCCCATCGCCCCTTCGAAGGTTGGGCCCTGTTGAGGGATATTGTGGAGCACCATGTTATTTGATGCAAGCCACAGTGCCACCTCCTCTCCCCTAATATTTGTGGAGGCAGAGCCCCACTGGGTGTGGTGCGCATTAAAGTCCCCAGCCAGGAGGACTCGCTCATTAGCAAACTGTGTCAGGGTCCGTTCCAGGTTCCAGAGGTGTTCTTCATGGGGGCTGTTTGGGGACAGGTATGCACTGACAAGCACTGTACGTACAGTGCCGATGGTGATGGATGCCACAGCAATGCATGGCGTTGAGAGATCCTCCAGCAGGAGAGCGTCAAGGTTGGGGTCCATCACAGCTATGGCTGCACGGGGAGGCTGCTGCTGATTACCCTTATGAAGGACCCTGGCAGTCATACCAAAGCCAACAATCCTACCCTGCTGGACCGGTAGTTCCTGCAGCAAGGCCACCTGGTATGCCCTTTCAACTGTCAGTTGCCTCAGCTGGTCCACCACAAGGCTCTGGCGGTTCATGTTCAGCTGGATAACAGAGAACCTTGTCATTTGCCACCCACCGGAAGAAGTTATGGGTCAAAATGGGTATGTATCCACCCATTTGGTATGTGTCAGGATTTCTGGTACCTGGGCGTGTGGGGTATCATATTCCACTAAATTTTGGACCCTGAATCGATTGGAATGGGTCTGAGACCCGCCACACCCACTGTTTCCCCCATTCGAGGAATAACCAACCCGTGTGTAAGAATTTGCAGATTTTTTAAATAACGGAATCACAATTGTTTTCTTGAAAGAAGCAGGATATTTTCCACAAGAAAACACTAAATTAAAGATAAAAGCCAAAGGAACACATAACAAATGTGAGAATTTCTTCAAGATGTAGTTTGTAATGCCGTATTCAAAGAAAGAACAATCTGCCTTAAGCTCCTTAATGTAAATGAGGACCTCTGTCGGCTCAACAGGTCCTAGAAATAGAGAGGAGCAGGGTGAACTATTGGTAGGTTTAGGGAAAGCTAAGTTTGGTGAGACATTTGGGGGAACCATACCTTCAGCTAAATTAGCACCAATAGTGGAAAAAAAATTATTGAAATTATTTGCTATCTGGAATTCTTCGGAGACCAAATTTCCATGATCATCCCGGATACCATTCAAAACCCCATGATGCTCCTTTTTTATGTTTTTCCTATTTGATGCCTCATTCACGGTGTCCCACAGAACCTTCGGATTCCCTTTACTCTCATCTATTAAACTTCCATAGTATAGAGACTTGGCTTTTTTAACAACTACATTGAGGAGGTTCCGATACCGCTTGTAATAGGCCAACAATTCCACGTCAAACGGACGTTTTTTTAGTTTTCGACTTATTTTATCTCGATTTCTAATAGATACCAAGATACCTCTCGTATTCCATAAATTAATCTTATTATACTTCCCTGACAAATACACAGTTGATTGGCAAAAGGTAATATGTTTTCCAAGAATAGATCCAAATGAGTGATAAGCCAAGTCAACATCGCGATTCTCAAACAATCTGCCCCAGGACTCAGCAAGCAATAGCGTCTCAAGAGTCTCATAGTTAGTACGGATTATTTTCTTACGGTTATTATCAGCAGAGCCAGAAGGAATACTGCAATTTTTAAGTTGTAAACCTGCAATAGACATAAAATGATCAGAGAAAGAGCTACTATAAATTATTCCTATATGACTGTCATTACCAGGGCTCTTGATAAGAATATGGTCAAGACATGACTTACTATTGTTAAACACTCTCGTGTAATCATTAATTAAAGAAGAAAATCCATATTCTGCAATAATATTTAGATAATCAATGGAAATTGTAGAGGATTTTAATATATCAATATTAAAATCTCCACCCAGTACATGATGAGTAGAAGAAGACTTGGTGCAGGATTTAAGATGTGACTCGAAATGCTCCAGAAAGGTTGGGAAGCTTCTCTCGTGAGAGATATAGAAAGCAGTCAGTGCCAAGCTCATTCCATCACCCAATGATATAGTCAGAAAAACCGAATTACATTCTCCAACCGCATCACCCAAAAAATGTGAAACCTCCAAATCATTACGAACGTATACAGCAACCCCCTCAGCCTTATTAATATGAGTGAAACTTGAGAAGACTCTAAAACCACGCAAGGGAAAGTTAAGTTGTTCAGAATTCCATGTCTCAGTCAGAATAATAACATGAACCTCAAAACGAACAGATTGAATAAACAATGCGAAAGTGTCAAAATTTTTTTTGAGACTACGAATGTTTTGATTTATTATATTTAGACCTTTTACCCTACGTAAGCCGAATTCCACATCCTCGATGGAGGAACAAGTGGTCGTATCAAAACTATTTACCGAATCTAATATTTCTTCAAAGATCAATACCATTTTATTCTAAATCAAAATTTAAAATCCAAAGCACAAAAAGTTGGAACAAAAGCTAGTTTTTAACAGCAGGACGCAGGTGGATTATAGTAGACTCATTTCCAGTATCCAATCGCTTCAAGGTATCCATTCCGGAGAGTTGATTCAGGTCAAAAATGCGAATCGCTCTCGAAGACGTAGAATCATCCTTCTTCACAAAAATTTTGCCGTCAGTGGTCCAAGAAAATCTATAAGAGTATTCAAGAGCAAATCTACGTGCATTCCAAAACAGATGGCTATTCGAGGGGGTGAGACGCTCATTTATGAAAACTTTATCCTCTGGGAAACCAGAGTGTAAATCTCTGGCTGTAATGTGCTTATGCGCTCTCATCTGCTTGATCCACGAGTTTTTAAGCTCGTTATTAAAAAATTTAATAACAAATTGGTCTGAATTGAGCTCCTTGGTATTGGAATTATTTCTTCTATGAGGAAATTTAATCCTATAAACAGAAACAATGTCCCGGTTTTCAAGAGGAACTTCAATTTTGGAGGCAAGTGTTTTTACGATGTCCATAAGGTTTTCGTTACGGGTGAGGGGCACTCCTTTAACAATAGCAGAAGCTGATAAGGCAGACTGATCAAGATCATTAACCTTAGAGCTCAAAGTTCGAACGGCACTCGTCAACTCCTGATTCTCCTTCTGGAGGACATGGTTCACTGCCTTAATCTTCTGCCTAAGTCTTGGGGATCAGCGTGGTCCTGCCCATGCTCATCCATGCGGGTGCCCGTCCTTCCAGCATGACCACATGGAATAAGCACCTCTGCACCTTTGGGTCGACACCGTTCCACATCACAGACGTGATGCCATCCGGACCAGGAGCAGATTTACCTGTTTTGGACAGCTTGACTTCTTCCAGTGATAGTGGGGTCCAGACATCAGCCATGTCGCCATCCTGGGGGTGTTTAACAAGGATGCTGGGATCCCATGGCGCTGAGGGGTTTTCCATTTTACGCTGCCAATACTCAATGTCGCGCCGACTGGGCGCAGGGACCCCGGTCCCGCGGGTCCCACGCAAGACATCTTGAATAGCCGCTATCTGATCTTTGGACCACAGGGTCTGGAGGTCGAGAGGCACAGCCGGGGTGGTGGTCCCTCCAAGCGCCTGGGAACGAATTCTGGCGTCTGGGAAGCGGGCGCGTCTCCATTTGTCGAGAAATTCGATATTGTTATCGCCATTCAGGTAGGCTCGGGCCTGTGGCCAGAACAGTCTCGTGTCAACCTCATTGGTAGGAGGATCGGCGTCCAAGTCGTTCAGGGTGGCTTGGATTAGTGCAGCAACTGACCCAAGTACATTGGTTTGTACTCTCACGGGCTGTGTCGTAGCTGTCCCAGTTGAAGAGGCTGTTGTCGGCATTTGTCCTAAATTTAGGTTCTGACGGATGGCAATGTAAGCTGGCCGTCTCCTTTGTCGGCGAATCATTTCGGGGGTACGGCCAGGCAATTCAGCCGCCAAGCCTTGGAAGCAAGCCCGATTTCGTGCCTGGCCATAGTCGTCATCTCCTCATTACTCCAATATTTATGTCGTCCAGGTCCATGCAATGGTTGCGCCTGTTGCCTAATAAATTCGTCAGGGTGTGTGAGACGGAGGTGTTGAGACAGCGCCCTCTGAGATCCAAATGCCCGCCCACAAACTGTGCAATTAAATTCAGACATCATGGTAATCAGTTAGGGCCATGATGCTCATTTTGGCTCTCCGATAAGCCCCACATTTCTCAGTGTCGCATAATGATCGGCTTCTAATCCAGCCACCTTGCAGGTCTTACAGGTTGGCTTGGCCTTGTTTGGGCACTCCTTCTCCCCATGTTCCGTTGAAGTGCACGTTCGGCATAGCCGTTCAGTCTCGGTGCACGACCTGCAATTGCGTGCAATGTGACCTACGGCGCCACACCTGTAGCACCGCAATACGTCCATATGATCTTCGACATCGCAACGGAACCACGAAATGTACAGATCGGGCTTCAGATTGATCTCAGCACAACCAGAGTTTTTCTTTGGGATGGTGGTACCATGCTCACCTTTTGTCCCATCAGCAGCTGGCGCTCTTAACCAGGGAAGCATAGGACGGGGTCGTCTCATTGGGCTTGTCGGCCGTAGCGCCAATTCTCTCATCTAGGTCTTGCAGTTTAGCTGCGGTCACCTCAAGGACGCTCTTCAAGGACTCCGTATTGTCCTTGAATTTATGGAGTTCCGCTCGCTCGACAGCTTGGGTCAGCTGCTGTAGGCGTTGATCCTGAGATCGTGCCTCCATCCTATTGAATGCTATGTCCATGGCAAGCACCTTTTGCATCAGTTCTCTCATTGGTCCACGGAGAGTGGAGAGACATTCTTCCGCGCGCGGCACGCTAACCTTGGCATCTCTCACCGCCTTCAGGAAGCGTTTCTCGGCGGTATCCCAGACATCCGCTTGTGCCAGATTTTTCAGGCGTTTGTCCTGGGCTCTTGCCTCCATCCGGTTGTAGGCAATCTCAATGGACATTACACGTCTCATAATTTCCTTCACCGGTCCCCTCATAATGGCCGTGCATTCCTCAGCTCTTGGGGTGCTCAATTTGGCCTCCTTACAAGCCTTCAGGAAAGCCTTTTCGGTTTTCTCCCACATTTCTAATAGGTCCATCGCAACCGTCGACTCCTCATAAGCCGGCTGCTCCCTTAGGAGCGCAGCTGCAAAGCTGTCAGTCATTTTGGTCTGGTCAAATTGAGAAGAGGCGGGCTATGCCTTAAGCCACGGTGGGGAAACTGAGGGTTCTTAGTCTTTAAAGCGAAGGTAACAAAGTTCCTTTTCCTGTAATTGAGATTAAGATTTTGCAAGTTTACCAATGCGCTAGTTTTTTCATACTTTGTGCTGCTTATAAACCAGACCAGGCGCATGGAAACTTATATAAAACATGGGAAATGGGGAAAACGGTGTGCAGCGGGTCCCAGACCCATTCCAATCGATTCAGATCCAAGATTTAGTGGAAATTGATACCCTACACGCCCAGGTACCAGAAACCTCATAAACACATATTTTAAAATGGGTAACATATACCCAATTTGACCCATACTCTTCTTCCAGTGGGCCCCAATCGTTCCGGGACCAACTTCATTGGAATTAGCTTTCAAGATTTAGTGGTAATGATAACCCACACGCCCAGGTACCAGAAATCTCGAAAACGCATATTCAAAATGGGTAATATATCCCAATTTGACCCATAACTTCTTCCATGTGCTGCCGATCGTTCTGGGACCCATTTCATTTGTTCAGCGTCCAAAATTTACTGGAAAATATACCACCCTCGCCTAGATCGCCCAAATTTTGAAAAACACATTTTGACCCTACCACCCTACCCACCAAATTTGGCATCGGGCTGAAAAGCTTGGAGGACCGTCCTAGGCCGGGAACAGACCCCTGACCCAAATTTCAGATTTTTAGAAATTTTCTACTACCAAAACCGGCGTGGACGGCGTACGGCACGGCGGACGGACATTGACCCAGGGTCCAGACAGATTCAGGGTCCAAAATTTAGTGGAATATGATACCCCACACGCCTAGGTACAGAAATCCCGAATACACATATACAATGGCGGGTCCCAGACCCATTCCAATCGATTCAGGGTCCAAAATTTAGTGGTATATGATACCCCACACGCCTAGGCACCAGAAATCCTGACACATACAAATGGGTGGATACTACCCATTTTGACCCATAACTTCTTCCGGTGGGTGCCAATTGTTTCGGGACCCATTTATTTGGATTCAGCGTCCAAAATTTAGTGGAAAATGACACTCACTCGCCTAAATCACCAAAAATCTCGAAAATCCATTTTTCAAAAACCCCTACCACCCCCTCCAATTTGGTCCGATCGGGCTGAAAAGTTTCGAGGACCCATCTCGGCTGGGAACGACCCCTGACCCAAATTTCAGATTTTTAGAACATTTTCTACTACCAAAAACGGCGTGGACAATGGACGGCGGACGGCGGAGAGTACTGCTACACATTCTCGACTCAAGCACCTTTGGTTTCGATTTTATTATTGCCCTCGATTTAATCCCAGAGTTCCGCCTTGCACTTGATCATAATTTAATATTAAAGCAATGTAAAGTTAATTGTAAACCACTCCTGAAATTCCCATAAACAACGTAGTCATTTGAACGACTACTTATCTGAAGATTTATTTAAAACTAAAATATCGCATCTAGCTGCTAAAGAGAAAGGTGATATTGGCTCGCTAATTTTGAGAAATTTCCGTACTTTTGCTAAGCACTCTTTCGACGTTGGCAACGTCACTAAATACGAATGTTCAATCAATCTTTCAAAAAATACGTATGTGGCAAAGAAACCATACCGCTGCTGCTTCGATGACCAGGAGGAGATAGAACGGCAGTGCCGTGAACTTTTAGATTCGGTATGATCACCGAATCCAAATCACCCTTTGCATCCCCGTTACAATGCAATTTAAAAAGGATGGCTTGAGCAAACGAAAACAAAGACTCGCATGTGTGTTGATTACCGCAAATTGAATTGATCATCCCGGAAACTCAACCATTCCCGCTCATTGATGAAATTCTTGTCAAAACGCGGGGCTGCTCGTGGTTTTCGGCGCTGGACATCAATTCGGCATTTTGGTCTATACCCATTCGTGCTCAGGATAGACACAACTGCCTCCTTCATCACCCAGTGCGGACACTATGAGTGGCGTTCCATGCCTTTCGGAATAAAAGTGGCTCCAGCCGTCTTCCAACAGCAATTTCTGGCATTATTAAACGTAACGGACTTTCCGAATTTACTGCAAATTACCTAAGATGACATATTAATCTTCTCTCGTACTTTTGACGAACACTTGGTTCACATTCACGTTTATCACAGCCGTTTTTGAGGATGGCTTCCGCTTTAACTTTAACAAGTGTACTTTTGCCGCTTCCACAATCCAATACTTAGGTCACATCCTAGGAATTGATACTGTCAAGCCACTCCAGGATAACTTGATAGCTATCAAACGCTTTCCAACTCCTTCCTCCAGGAAAACATTCGCCAGTTCCCGCAAAGTGAACTTTATCGAAAATTCATCCCAGACTCAGTCTCTATCCTCGAACCTTTCCACAACCTCCTACGAAAAAACATTCCATTCTCCTGGTCAAATGAATGCCAAAGTAGCTTTGATAAAATAAAGGACCTACTAACTTCCGTACCTGTTCTGGCAATTTTTGATCGCACCAAACCGATATTTGTTTTATCCTGACGCCAGTGGAGTAGTGTATCGGTGCAGTGCTAAAGCAAACACATCGGACGTTTCAAAAAGCCATTGGCTACTTCTCTAAGAAGTTTTCGGATGCACAAAAAAAAAAAAGGCCATTTATATCGAAAGCATTGCCATTCGAGAAGCCATCCGATATTGGCGCTATTGGTTGATAGGACGCCACTTCACTGTCGTCACCGCCCATAAACCCCTAGAGGGTATAAACCTGAAAGCTCGAACGGATGAGGAACTTGGTGACCTTGCCAACGAACTTCTTCATTTCGACTTCGAAATTCTTTACCGTCCTGGCACGTCGAATCATAGGCCGACTGTCTATCCCAAATCCTGTACTAACCTCAGTCTGACTCCACGGATCTTCTCTGTGGGTGCCGTAGACGTTTGAACTCCGTTGGCGACCAATCCTTCTTCTTCTCCTACACAGCCCCAGTGTTCGCTCATAGCCCCATTCTTGAGAGCGGCAAAATCCCGGACACCCGTCCATCTCCGATGTCTCGAAGCCAAGAGAGCTGTTTACGGCCGATTCCACGTCTCCCCTCTATTTCCTTCCAGAATCAAACGCTGGAAAACATAGCGATCTCCTCTGAAGACGTGACTGAGGTACCCTATCTTCCGCCTTTTCACATCCTTGAAGAGCTCCGATCCTCAAGGCCTGCTCGGCGCAGAACCTCAGTGTTCCGAACCCTCTGGACCCACAGATCCGAAACATCCTGCGGAGGCACCACATCTCAAATGCCTCCAGGCGATTTACAGAGGCAATCTTCAGTGTCCATGTCTCAACGCCGTAGAGCAGAACTGACCAAACTTAACACCGAGCGTACGATAGCGAATGTCAAGCTCAAATGCTTATTGCAGAAGAACGACTTCATCCGGACAAAAGACGCTCTGCCCTGCTCAATCCTGGCACGAATCTCGACCTCAGGATTCCATTTCTCTTTCACGACGACTCCAAGATCTTGAAGTTCTGAACGCGCTCTAATGGATGCCCCCGACATCGATCCGCCCCGTACGGAGCTCATCGCCACGCGAGACCACCATCCATTTCGTCTTTGAAATGTTGATCCTCAGGCCAATCAACAGGCTCTCCTCAGCTACGATGTTAACGAGTTGCTGCAGGCTATTCTGGGAGTCGGCTATAAGGATGGTGTCACTCCGTACCGAATATTATTGACAAACAACCATTTACCTTGATGCCAAGCTCCACATCAGGGAAAAGCGAACGCTAAAACTCCACGGATAACGAATCAATATTACCCTCATTCAATTTCCTCTCCCTCGATGAAATTAAACAACTACAACGTAACGTACAAGTATCGTTTGGACTCGACAAGACAGGGTATCATTTATCGTACTATTAACGGAATTCCGTATCTTATTGGTAGAGCCAAGCGGTGAAAACCTGATTAGCATTGTTCACGCCAAGTACGGCCATATTGGGCCAAAACATGTCATAGCCATATCTCAAAAAACTTTACATTTCCAAAAATGTACAATTCCATTCATAAATTTTGTAACTCGTGTAAAATCTGTATCATGAAACAAATCCCGTAGTCCTCGCCGCAGTGCCCAATGGGCTTCCTAGTCCAGCTAAAGCTCCATTCGAAATCATGTCTCTTGATACTATTGGAGGTTTCGGTCCCTATCACTCCTCCCTCTGTTATCTCCACCTGCTCGTCGATCATTACGCGATATGCGTATATCCTTCCTTCCAGGGGTCAATCGGGCAAAATCATGTCTAGGCTCATTGACTCTGTGCAGAGAGAAAACCAGATCGGGATCCTTCTTACAGATCATATGGCGGCTTATCCTCCAATGAATTCACAACATATTGCTCCCGATCCGGACATTCGCCATGTTTTACAGCAGTCGACAGCCCATTTTCGAATGCCTGAATGAGCGTCTCAATCAGACATTGGTGAATCGCATACGTTTGTGAACATGACAGTCCCACCCCCCCAAAAAAGAGTTGGTCGGCTATCGCTAACGAATGCGTGAAACAATACAACGACTCTCCTCATTCAGTCACCAAATTCGCTCCCTCGTATCTACTAACTGGACGACCTGTTTCCATAATCCCCAACACCTTATCCGTTCCGCAGATTTACACAGGATAGGAAAACTGCGCTTGAAAATACGTTAAATACCATATGTACAACAAACATATATGATAAGAATAAATGTGATGTCAATTTTGCCATTGGACTCTGTTTACATCGACAACGGCAACAACATAATCGTACGAAACTTGATAATTTACGTATTGGACCATTCCCGATTTCTAGAGTAATCTCCACAATGTTTTCGAAATCATTGTCAACCATGGCCCTTCAGGCAAACGCTTGTATCACGCAAGCAAGTTAATTCGCTGTCCAGCAGATAAGACAATATCCTAGAATTTCCTAAAAATATCCTAGAAATATCCAATTCTATCCAAGATTATCCAACCGCTCCTAAATGAGAGGGGAGGGGGGATGTAAGATTCCTCGCTTCTCCCCTTATCTCTCGTAATCTCCGTTACTCCCGTTATCTCTCGCCTGCTCACGCTCCTTCTTTATCCGCTCTGTCTTATCTACGTTTGAATTCTGACCCTTAGACTTCACATCGAAGTTATTTTCATAATTCAGTAGTGATTTGTCAACCCAACTAACACACGTGAATTGCCTTCTTACTAAATTTTGTGCGCGATCCTACAATGTAAAACGACTCTTTTTTAAAATTCGTTTTTCAATAAACCAAGCAT
>CM034002.1:14832278-14850438 GCA_019603395.1 Cyrtorhinus lividipennis | reverse complement strand
GGCCTTGTTTCATTATGCGCTGACGCAGAGTGGGGGGGATGGTCACCGAGTAGATATGCTTTATCATTTAAGTACCAGGCGGGTACCTTGCTAGAGTATGCATTAAAAAAAGAGCGATTATTACTGGAAGTGAGGAAAACCATTGACACCGGTACACTTATAGACCTTATTGCATTTGGCTTACCCAACTCTGTTGTTGATAGGATCGACAGGGATGCTTTGAAGGTGACAGCAGATCTTTATAATGAAATCGGAAAATTGGAACATCTTGTTGGGAAGAATAAGTATGTGAAGTTCCCTCGGATACTAAATTCAAATCTAACGAAGAAAAGAAACATTGCCAGATATGTTTCAAGGAAAACAGAGGAAAACGCTGAAGAAAATTGCTGGTTCAAAGACAAAAAACTGAGAGCAACCTTGAAAACTGTCAATAACTCGGAGTTGGAAGTTGAACTAAATAAGAATGATCCAAAAAAACTAGAAGTGCCGCCATTAATAGAAATCAAATTATTATTAAATGATACACTGGAAGTGTTTATTAAACGTCTGAACACCTAGGTAAAAGGAGGATCTCTGACCGGCCGACGTGAAGCGCCTGGGTATTTCTAAAGCCAATTTGCTTGCGACTCTATTCGTACTTTTCACAATATTAATACTGTTCGTTAGGTAATTTTTGTACATTACAATCAGAGTGGTTTTCTCAAACAGACTCTTGAATTTAAGAATTTGTGTGACTTTAAATAGCAAATCCGAGGAAAACCTGAGGGGCTTTTTGAAGAGTATTTTGATTAGAAGTTTTTGCGTAATTAAAATTTTGTTTAATTTATTATCATGAGCAAACCCTCATACTATTACACCATATAGCAGTTGAGATTGAATTAGTTTTGTCTGACATGAAGTTACGTATTTCGTGCGCAGTGGAAGCGTGCTGGGCCCATAACCCAGAGGTCCGTGGATCGAAACCACGTTCTGCTACCATGTGGTGGAATGCTAACGGGATGAATAAATTAAACACCAGTTAGCGGGGAAAATGGGAGGATTTATTGTAGAGAAAGACTTACGTAACGGGCGATCGGGGTGTCGGAGAACGTTCTGATCCGAAGGGCCGAGCTTAACTGACTTTCACGTTCGGTCAGGGCTATTATATTCCCTTATCTTATCGGTCCTCCCGCTTCAAGGTTCATCACACAGAACAGGTAGGTACTATTTTCCTAGGCTTCGAATTGATTGAATTGGCATGATGCTCCCACGACAGAGGTCAATAATGACACCTAGATATTTCGTATATTCAACCCTCTCAATATCGGGCAATCACACCCTAATTCACAACAATCCCCTTTATGACATACAATTTTGTCAAGTTCGGGGATGTAATTAGTCTTTAAAGCGAAGGTAACAAAGTTCGTTTTCCTGTAATTGAGATTAAGATTTTGCAAGTTATACCAATGCGCTAGTTTTTTCATACTTTGTGCTGCTTTATAAACCAGACCAGGCGCATGGAAACTTATATAAAACATGGGGGAAATGGGGAAAACGGTGGGTGCAGCGGGTCCCAGACCCATTCCAATCGATTCAGGATCCAAGATTTAGTGGAAATTGATACCCTACACGCCCAGGTACCAGAAACCTCATAAACACATATTTAAAATGGGTAATATATACCCAATTTGACCCATAACTTCTTCCAGTGGGCCCCAATCGTTCCGGGACCAACTTCATTGGAATTAGCGTTCAAGATTTAGTGGTAAATGATAACCCACACGCCCAGGTACCAGAAATCTCGAAAACGCATATTCAAAATGGGTAATATATACCCAATTTGACCCATAACTTCTTCCAGTGGCTGCCGATCGTTCTGGGACCCATTTCATTTGATTCAGCGCTTCTAATCCAACCACCTTGCAGGTCATGCAGGTTGGCCTGGCCTTGTTTGGGCACTCCTTCTCCCCATGTTCCGTTGAAGTGCACGTTCGGCATAGCCGTTCAGTCTCGGTGCACGACCTGCAATTGCGAGCAATGTGACCTACAGCACCACACCTGTAGCACCGCAATACGTCCATATGGTCCTCGACATCGCAAGGGAACCACGGAATGTACAGATGTCCTTGTTTCATTATGCGCTGACGCAGAGTGGCAGGAACCGACAGGACAACGGTCCCCTTGCGGTTCTGTGAGTCACCTCCTGTGCGGGTGGTCCAAGGCATCTTTCGAATGATTCGCACCTGTTTCCCAAAGTCATCAATGGGGACGTCTGCTAAGTTCTGTTTCCAAAGGGCCTTCAGCATTTCTTCATCGGCGTAATCTTTGCCATCTTCTTTTATTGGGACTCCACGCACCAGGATTGTGGGTTGACGCTTGGGCATCATCTCCGCCTCAATGCCAGCTTTGCCAAGGTCAATGTCGGCTAAAACTCTGCGAGCCTCATGGGGGTTTGCCAATTCCACGACAATTTCCTTGGCACGGAGGACTTGAGGCACGCCTTTACAGCTCCTGCTGTGTTCTTCTCCGGGTCTTCAGATTTGGATCTCAGCACAACCAGAGTTTTCTTTGGGATGGTGGTACCATGCTCACCTTTTGTCCCATCAGCAGCTGGGGAGCTTAACCAGGGAAGCATAGGACGGGGTCGTCTCATTGGGCTTGTCGGCCGTAGCGCCAATTCTCTCATCTAGGTCTTGCAGTTTAGCTGCGGTCACCTCAAGGACGCTCTTCAAGGACTCCGTATTGTCCTTGAATTTATGGAGTTCCGCTCGCTCGACAGCTTGGGTCAGCTGCTGTAGGCGTTGATCCTGAGATCGTGCCTCCATCCTATTGAATGCTATGTCCATGGCAAGCACCTTTTGCATCAGTTCTCTCATTGGTCCACGGAGAGTGGAGAGACATTCTTCGCGCGCGGCACGCTAACCTTGGCTCTCTCCACGCCTTCAGGAAGCGTTTCTCGGCGGTATCCCAGCATCCGCTTGTGCCAGATTTTTCAGGCGTTTGTCCTGGGCTCTTGCCTCCATCCGGTTGTAGGCAATCTCAATGGACATTACACGTCTCATAATTTCCTTCACCGGTCCCCTCATAATGGCCGTGCATTCCTCAGCTCTTGGGGTGCTCAATTTGGCCTCCTTACAAGCCTTCAGGAAAGCCTTTTCGGTTTTCTCCCACATTTCTAATAGGTCCATCGCAACCGTCGACTCCTCATAAGCCGGCTGCTCCCTTAGGAGCGCAGCTGCAAAGCTGTCAGTCATTTTGGTCTGGTCAAATTGAGAAGAGGCGGGCTATGCCTTAAGCCACGGTGGGGAAACTGAGGGTTCTTAGTCTTTAAAGCGAAGGTAACAAAGTTCGTTTTCCTGTAATTGAGATTAAGATTTTGCAAGTTATACCAATGCGCTAGTTTTTTCATACTTTGTGCTGCTTTATAAACCAGACCAGGCGCATGGAAACTTATATAAAACATGGGGGAAATGGGGAAAACGGTGGGTGCAGCGGGTCCCAGACCCATTCCAATCGATTCAGGATCCAAGATTTAGTGGAAATTGATACCCTACACGCCAGGTACCAGAAACCTCATAAACACATATTTAAAATGGGTAATATATACCCAATTTGACCCATAACTTCTTCCAGTGGGCCCCAATCGTTCCGGGACCAACTTCATTGGAATTAGCGTTCAAGATTTAGTGGTAAATGATAACCCACACGCCCAGGTACCAGAAATCTCGAAAACGCATATTCAAAATGGGTAATATATACCCAATTTGACCCATAACTTCTTCCAGTGGCTGCCGATCGTTCTGGGACCCATTTCATTTGATTCAGCGTCCAAAATTTACTGGAAAATAATACCCCACTCGCCTAGATCGCCCAAAATTTTGAAAAACACATTTTGACCCCTACCCCACCCAAATTTGGTCCGATCGGGCTGAAAAGCTTGGAGGACCGTCCTAGGCCGGGAACAGACCCCTGACCCAAATTTCAGATTTTTAGAAAATTTTCTACTACCAAAAACGGCGTGGACGGCGTGCGGCACGGCGGACGGACATTGACCCAGGGTCCAGACAGATTCAGGGTCCAAAATTTAGTGGAATATGATACCCCATACGCCTAGGTAGCAGAAATCCCGAATACACATATACAATGGCGGGTCCCAGACCCATTCCAATCGATTCAGGGTCCAAAATTTAGTGGAATATGATACCCCACACGCCTAGGCACCAGAAATCCTGACACATACAAAATGGGTGGATACATACCCATTTTGACCCATAACTTCTTCCGGTGGGTGCCAATTGTTCTGGGACCCATTTTATTGGATTCAGCGTCCAAAATTTAGTTGAAAAATGACACTACTCGCCTAAATCACCAAAAATCTCGAAAATCCATTTTTCAAAAACCCCTACCCCCTCCAAATTTGGTCCGATCGGGCTGAAAAGTTTCGAGGACCCATCTCGGCTGGGAACAGACCCCTGACCCAAATTTCAGATTTTTAGAACATTTTCTACTACCAAAAACGGCGTGGACAATGGACGGCGGACGGCGGAGAGTACTGCTACACATTCTCGACTCAAGCACCTTTGGTTTCGATTTTATTATTGCCCTCGATTTAATCCCAGAGTTCCGCCTTGCACTTGATATAATTTAATATTAAAGCAATGTAAAGTTAATTGAAAACCACTCCTGAAATTTCCATAAACAACGTAGTCATTTGGAACGACTACTTATCTGAAGAGTTATTAAAAACTAAATATCGCATCTAGCTGCTAAAGAGAAAGGTGATATTGGCTCGCTAATTTTGAGAAATTTCCGTACTTTTGCTAAGCACTTTTCGACGTTGGCAACGTCACTAAATACGAATGTTCAATCAATCTTTCAAAAAATACGTATGTGGCAAAGAAACCATACCGCTGCTCGTTCGATGACCAGGAGGAGATAGAACGGCAGTGCCGTGAACTTTTAAGATTCGGTATGATCACCGAATCCAAATCACCCTTTGCATCCCCCGTTACAATGCAATTTAAAAGGATGGCTTGAGCAAAACGAAAACAAAGACTCGCATGTGTGTTGATTACCGCGAATTGAATAAATTGATCATCCCGGAAACTCAACCATTCCCGCTCATTGATGAAATTCTTGTCAAAACGCGGGGCTGCTCGTGGTTTTCGGCGCTGGACATCAATTCGGCATTTTGGTCTATACCCATTCGTGCTCAGGATAGACACAAGTCTGCCTTCATCACCCAGTGCGGACACTATGAGTGGCGTTCCATGCCTTTCGGAATAAAGTGGCTCCGCCGTCTTCCAACATGCAATTTCTGGCATTATTAAACGTAACGGACTTTCCGAATTTACTGAAATTACCTAGATGACATATTAATCTTCTCTCGTACTTTTGACGAACACTTGGTTCACATTCAGCGTTTAATCACAGCCGTTTTTGAGGATGGCTTCCGCTTTAACTTTAACAAGTGTACTTTTGCCGCTTCCACAATCCAATACTTAGGTCACATCCTAGGAATTGATACTGTCAAGCCACTCCCGGATAACTTGATAGCTATCAAACGCTTTCCAACTCCTTCCTCCAGAAAAACATTCGCCAGTTCCTCGGCAAAGTGAACTTTTATCGAAAATTCATCCCAGACTCAGTCTCTATCCTCGAACCTTTCCACACCTCCTACGAAAAAACATTCCATTCTCCTGGTCAAATGAATGCCAAAGTGCTTTGATAAATAAAGGACCTACTAACTTCCGTACCTGTTCTGGCAATTTTTGATCGCACCAAACCGATATTTGTTTATACTGACGCCAGTGGAGTAGGTATCGGTGCAGTGCTAAAGCAAACACAGTCGGACGGTTCAGAAAAGCCGTTGGCTACTTCTCTAAGAAGTTGTCGGATGCACAAAAGAAAAAAAAGGCCATTTATATCGAAAGCATTGCCATTCGAGAAGCCATCCGATATTGGCGCTATTGGTTGAGGACGCCACTTCACTGTCGTCACCGACCATAAACCCCTAGAGGGTATGAACCTGAAAGCTCGAACGGATGAGGAACTTGGTGACTGCCAACGAACTTCTTCAGTTCGACTTCGAAATTCTTTACCGTCCTGGCACGTCGAATCATGAGGCCGACGTTCTATCCCGAAATCCTGTACTAAAACCTCAGTCTGACTCCACGGATTCTTCTTCTGTGGGTGCCGTAGACGTTTGAACCATCCGTTGGCGACCAATCCTTCTTCTTCTCCTACACAGCCCGCAGTGTTCGCTCAATAGCCCCATTCTTGAGAGCGGCAAAATCCCGGACACCCGTCCATCTCCGTATGTCTCGAAGCCAAGAGAGCTGTTTACGGCCGATTCCACGTCTCCCCTCTATTTTTCCTTCCAGAATCAAACGCTGGAAAACATAGCGATCTCCTCTGAAGACGTGACTGAGGTAACCCTATCTTCCAAACCGCATTTTTCGAAGTTCGTTTTCCTCATTTCATCCAGTGGTCCCCGGATCTTATACATATATTACAAAATGTACACCGGCCTTCCACAGGCCATCACCATCACGCCTTGCCAGTTTCATTCCTTTTGGTTGGTTATTCCTGTTATGTTTTCATGCAAATGGTCAACCTCTCCGATTCGGCTCAAAATTTTTTTCTGGACGTTTCATGGAGTCTAAATCAAAAACGCTGCAAATTCTTACACAGGGGTTGGTTATTCGTCAGACCAGGCGCAAGTAGACTCATTTCTTCAACATGAGGGAAATGGGGATAACGGTGGGTGCGGCGGGTCCCAGACCCATTCCAATCGATTCAGTGTCCATGATTTAGGGGAAAATGATACCCCACACGCCCAGGTACCAGAAATCTCATAAACACATATTCAAAATGAGTAATATATACCCTATTTGACCCATAACTTCTTCCAGTTGGTGCCAATCGTCCTGAAACCCACTTCATTGGATTCAGCTTCCAAGATTTAGTGGAAAATGATACCCCACACGCCTAGGTTCCAGAAATCTCAAAAACACATATTCAAAATGGGTAATATATACTCAATTTGACCCATAACTTTTTCCAGTGGGTGCCGATCGTTCTGGGACCCATTTCATTTGATTCAGCGTCCAAAATTTAGTGGAAAATGATACCCCACTCGCATAAATCGCCCAAAATCTCGAAAATCCAATTTTCAAAAAACACATTTTGACCCCTACCGCGCCCAAATTTGGTCCGATCGGGCTGAAAAGCTTGGAGGACCGTCCTAGGCCGGGAACAGACCCCTGACCCAAATTTCAGATTTTTAGAACATTTTCTACTACCAAAAACGGCGTGGACAATGGACGGCGGACGGCGGACGGCGTACGGCGGACGGACATTGACCTTTTTTGATCAGGACATCATGAAACGTCCAGAAAAAAATTTTGAGCCGAATCGGAGAGGTTGACCATTATCATGAAAACATAGGTTGATTATTCAAGGAATAACCTACCAAAAGGTCAATGTCCGTCCGCCATCTGCCGTCCGCCGTACGCCGTCCACGCAGTTTTTGGTAGTAGAAAAATTTCTAAAAATCTGAAATTTGGGTCAGGGGTCTGTTCCCGGCCTAGGACGGTCCTCCAAGCTTTTCAGCCCGATCGGACCAAATTTGGGCGCGGTAGGGGTCAAAATGTGTTTTTTGAAAATTGGATTTTCGAGATTTTGGGCGATTTAGGCGAGTGGGGTATCATTTTCCACTAAATTTTGGACGCTGAATCAAATGAAATGGGTCCCAGAACGATCGGCACCCACTGGAAAAAGTTATGGGTCAAATTGAGTATATATTACCCATTTTGAATATGTGTTTTTGAGATTTCTGGAACCTAGGCGTGTGGGGTATCATTTTCCACTAAATCTTGGAAGCTGAATCCAATGAAGTGGGTTTCAGGACGATTGGCACCAACTGGAAGAAGTTATGGGTCAAATAGGGTATATATTACTCATTTTGAATATGTGTTTATGAGATTTCTGGTACCTGGGCGTGTGGGGTATCATTTTCCACTAATCATGGACACTGAATCGATTGGAATGGGTCTGAGACCCGCCGCACCCACCGTTTTCCCCATTTCCCCCATGTTTTAAAATCAGTTTCCATGCGCCTGGTCCGAGGAATAACCAACCCCTGTGTAAGAATTTGCAGCGTTTGAATATGTGTTTTTGAGATTCCTGGAACCTAGGCGTGTGGGGTATCATTTTCCGCTAAATTTTGGAAGCTGAATCCAATGAAGTGGGTCTTAGGATGATTGGCACCCACTGGAAAGAAGTTATGGGTCAAATTGGGTATATTTTACCCATTTTGAATATGTGCTTTTGAGATTTCTGGAACCTAGGCGTGTGGGGTATTATTCTCCGCTAAATTTTGTAAGCTGAATTCAATGAAGTGGGTCTTAGGACGGTTGGCACCCACTGGAAGTAGTTATGGGTCAAATTGGGTATATATTACCCATTTTAAATATGTGTTTATGAGGTTTCTGGTACCTGGGCGTGTAGGGTATCATTTTCCTCTAAATCATGGACACTGAATCGATTGGAATGGGTCTGGGACCCGCCGCACCCACCGTTATCCCCATTTCCCTCATGTTGAAGAAATGAGTCTACTTGCGCCTGGTCTGACGAATAACCAACCCCTGTGTAAGAATTTGCAGCGTTTTTGATTTAGACTCCATGAAACGTCCAGAAAAAAAATTTTGAGCCGAATCGGAGAGGTTGACCATTTGCATGAAAACATAACAGGAATAACCAACCAAAAGGAATGAAACTGGCAAGGCGTGATGGTGATGGCCTGTGGAAGGCCGGTGTACATTTTGTAATATATGTATAAGATCCGGGGACCACTGGATGAAATGAGGAAAACGAACTTCGAAAAATGCGGTTTATTGAAAAACGAATTTTAAAACGAAGTCGTTTTACATTGTAGGATCGCGCACAAAATTTAGCAAGAAGGCAATTCACGTGGTGTTAGTTGGGTTGACAAATCACTACTGAATTATGAAAATAACTTCGATGTGAAGTCTAATGGTTCAAGAATTCAAACGTAGATAAGACAGAGCGGATAAATGAAGGAGCGTGAGCAGGCGAGAGATAACGGGAGATAACGGAGATTACGAGAGATAAGGGGAGAAGCGAGGAATCTTACATCCCCCCCTCCCCTCTCATTTAGGAGCGGTTGGATAATCTTGGATAGAATTGGATATTTCTAGGATATTTTTAGGAAATTTCTAGGATATTGTCTTATCTGCTGGACAGCGAATTAACTTGCTTGCGTGATACAAGCGTTTGCCTGAAGGGCCATGGTTGACAATGATTTCGAAAACATTGTTGGAGATTACTCTAGAAATCGGGAATGGTCCAATACGTAAATTATCAAGTTTCGTACGATTAAGTTTGTTGCCGTTGTCGATGTAAACAGAGTCTCCAATGGCAAAATTGACATCACATTTATTCTTATCATATATATGTTTGTTGTACATATGGTATTTAAGCGTATTTTCAAGCGCAGTTTTCCTATCCTCGTGTAAATCTGCTGGAACGGATAAGGTGTTGGGGATTATGGAAACAGGTCGTCCAGTTAGTAGATACGAGGGAGCGAATTTGGTGACTGAATGAGGAGAGTCGTTGTATTGTTTCACGCATTCGTTAGCGATAGCCGACCAACTCTTTTTTGGGGGGGTGGACTCGTCATGCTTCAAGCAACGTATGCGATTCACCAATGTCTGATTGAGACGCTCATTCAGGCCATTCGAAAATGGGCTGTCGACTGCTGTAAAAACATGGCGAATGCCGGATCGGGAGCAATATGTTGTGAATTCATTGGAGGATAAGCCGCCATATTGATCTGTAAGAAGGATCCCGATCTGGTTTTCTCTCTGCACAGAGTCAATGAGCCTAGACATGATTTTGCCCGATTGACCCCTGGAAGGAAGGATATACGCATATCGCGTAAAGTGATCGACGAGCAGGTGGAGATAACAGAGGGAGGAGTGATAGGGACCGAAACCTCCAATAGTATCAAGAGACATGATTTCGAATGGAGCTTTAGCTGGACCTAGGAAGCCCATTCGGGCACTGCGGCGAGGACTACGGGATTTGTTCATGATACAGATTTTACACGAGTTACAAAATTTATGAATGGAATTGTACATTTTTGGAAATGTAAAGTTTTTTGAGATAATGGCTATGACATGTTTTGGCCCAATATGGCCGTACTTTGCGTGAACAATGCTAATCAGGTTTTCACCCGCTTGGCTATCCAATAAGATACGAGAATTTCCGTTAATAGTACGATAAATGATACCCTGTCTTGTCGAGTCCAAACTCGATACTTGTACGTTACGTTGTAGTTGTTTAATTTCATCGAGGGAGAGGAAATTGAATGAGGGTAATATTGATTCGTTATCCGTGGAGTTTTAGCGTTCGCTTCTCTCCCTGATGTGGAGCTTGGCATCAAGGTAAATGGTGTATTTGTCAATAATATTCGGTACGCAGATGACACCATCCTTATAGCCGACTCCCAGAATAGCCTGCAGCAACTCGTTAACATCGTAGCTGAGGAGAGCCTGTTGATTGGCCTGAGGATCAACATTTCAAAGACGAAATGGATGGTGGTCTCGCGTGGCGATGAGCTCCGTACGGGGCGGATCGATGTCGGGGGCATCTCATTAGAGCGCGTTCAGAACTTCAAGTATCTTGGAGTCGTCGTGAACGAGAAATGGAATCCTGAGGTCGAGATTCGTGCCAGGATTGAGCAGGCCAGAGCGTCTTTTGTCCGGATGAAGTCGTTCTTCTGCAATAAGCATTTGAGCTTTGACATTCGCTATCGTACGCTTCGGTGTTACGTTTGGTCAGTTCTGCTCTACGGCGTTGAGACATGGACACTGAAGATTGCCTCTGTAAATCGCCTGGAGGCATTTGAGATGTGGTGCCTCCGCAGGATGTTTCGGATCTCGTGGGTCCAGAGGGTTCGGAACACTGAGGTTCTGCGCCGAGCAGGCCTTGAGGATCGCGAGCTCTTCAAGGATGTGAAAAGGCGGAAGATAGGGTACCTCAGTCACGTCTTCAGAGGAGATCGCTATGTTTTCCAGCGTTTGATTCTGGAAGGAAAAATAGAGGGGAGACGTGGAATCGGCCGTAAACAGCTCTCTTGGCTTCGAGACATACGGAGATGGACGGGTGTCCGGGATTTTGCCGCTCTCAAGAATGGGGCTATTGAGCGAACACTGCGGGCTGTGTAGGAGAAGAAGAAGGATTGGTCGCCAACGGATGGTTCAAACGTCTACGGCACCCACAGAAGAAGATCCGTGGAGTCAGACTGAGGTTTTAGTACAGGATTTCGGGATAGACAGTCGGCCTCATGATTCGACGTGCCAGGACGGTAAAGAATTTCGAAGTCGAACTGAAGAAGTTCGTTGGCAAGGTCACCAAGTTCCTCATCCGTTCGAGCTTTCAGGTTCATACCCTCTAGGGGTTTATGGTCGGTGACGACAGTGAAGTGGCGTCCTATCAACCAATAGCGCCAATATCGGATGGCTTCTCGAATGGCAATGCTTTCGATATAAATGGCCTTTTTTTTCTTTTGTGCATCCGACAACTTCTTAGAGAAGTAGCCAACTGGCTTTTCTGAACCGTCCGACTGTGTTTGCTTTAGCACTGCACCGATACCTACTCCACTGGCGTCAGTATAAACAAATATCGGTTTGGTGCGATCAAAAATTGCCAGAACAGGTACGGAAGTTAGTAGGTCCTTTATTTTATCAAAGCTACTTTGGCATTCATTTGACCAGGAGAATGGAATGTTTTTTCGTAGGAGGTTGTGGAAAGGTTCGAGGATAGAGACTGAGTCTGGGATGAATTTTCGATAAAAGTTCACTTTGCCGAGGAACTGGCGAATGTTTTTCCTGGAGGAAGGAGTTGGAAAGCGTTTGATAGCTATCAAGTTATCCTGGAGTGGCTTGACAGTATCAATTCCTAGGATGTGACCTAAGTATTGGATTGTGGAAGCGGCAAAAGTACACTTGTTAAAGTTAAAGCGGAAGCCATCCTCAAAAACGGCTGTGATTAAACGCTGAATGTGAACCAAGTGTTCGTCAAAAGTACGAGAGAAGATTAATATGTCATCTAGGTAATTTGCAGTAAATTCGGAAAGTCCGTTACGTTTAATAATGCCAGAAATTGCATGTTGGAAGACGGCTGGAGCCACTTTTATTCCGAAAGGCATGGAACGCCACTCATAGTGTCCGCACTGGGTGATGAAGGCAGACTTGTGTCTATCCTGAGCACGAATGGGTATAGACCAAAATGCCGAATTGATGTCCAGCGCCGAAAACCACGAGCAGCCCCGCGTTTTGACAAGAATTTCATCAATGAGCGGGAATGGTTGAGTTTCCGGGATGATCAATTTATTCAATTCGCGGTAATCAACACACATGCGAGTCTTTGTTTTCGTTTTGCTCAAGCCATCCTTTTTAAATTGCATTGTAACGGGGGATGCAAAGGGTGATTTGGATTCGGTGATCATACCGAATCTTAAAAGTTCACGGCACTGCCGTTCTATCTCCTCCTGGTCATCGAACGAGCAGCGGTATGGTTTCTTTGCCACATACGTATTTTTTGAAAGATTGATTGAACATTCGTATTTAGGGACGTTGCCAACGTCGAAAGAGTGCTTAGCAAAAGTACGGAAATTTCTCAAAATTAGCGAGCCAATATCACCTTTCTCTTTAGCAGCTAGATGCGATATTTTAGTTTTAAATAACTCTTCAGATAAGTAGTCGTTCTAAATGACTACGTTGTTTATGGAAATTTCAGGAGTGGTTTTACAATTAACTTTACATTGCTTTAATATTAAATTATGATCAAGTGCAAGGCGGAACTCTGGGATTAAATCGAGGGCAATAATAAAATCGAAACCAAAGGTGCTTGAGTCGAGAATGTGTAGCAGTACTCTCTTTTGGATATCAAAAATTTTGATGTCAAGCATCGTGACACCTAATATGGTGCCCGGGCCGCTCGTGGTGTTATACGTTGATTGAATAGGTATAAACGGACAATTATTTATCTTTTTGAGGGCGTTAAGCGAGATGACTGACGCGTTTGCGCCAGGATCGTAAAGACCTTTACCTATTACAGTGCCATATTCAACGTTAACCACCACGAACGCGGGCTTCACGCGTTTTTTTGTACGGTGTCTATTTCCTGCTGTAAGCTCTCTAGGTCGAAGGAGTGGATCGCCTTGTTTACGTTTGAATAATTAGGATTGTTGTTACCTGGGTTCGCGGAATTGCTAGTGTACCTGGCATCTCTGACTTTAGTGAGACAATCCTTTTCGAAGTGGTAGCGTTCGTAGCCCTTCCTCTTGCAGTAGGGACACGGATGTTGCGAGCGTGGAGAACTCAATAGTGCGTGCGTGGCAGGGTTCGGAGCATTGGTAGAAGAAGATTGCGGCGGACGGATAGAATCGAGAGAGTTGATTGTCGAAAGCATCTTCCCAAGCGTCGTTGTTTCGGCGAGATTAATTCGATCTTGGAGGTGGCGGGGGAGTCCGAGAGCAAGCTGTGTGATTCGGTCAAGCTCATGCATTTTTGGGTTGTAGGATGCTAGTAGGTTCAACTTGTGTTGGGCATAGTCAGAGAGCGATCCAGAGGTGTATTTAAAGTAGAAAGCTGAACGGGCTGCGGCGAGACTTTGGGTTCCAAAATTTTCAAGGAATGATTGTCGCCAGAAATTCCAAGTAGTGGAGGTGGACGACAGACGTGTGGTGTTGTACCACTTCTCGGCACTTTCCTCTAAAAACAGACGAACAGCTTCCCAGTACCGGTCTTCTTCAATGAGTAAACGTTGGCATTCCGATTCGAATATATCTAACCAAGCGCCTGCATTGGACAAGTAGGTTTTGGAGCCAAATTTGGGAATTACCGCATCCTTAACGATTGAGGCCAGAGACTTTAGGGGGGCGGGGGCGGGGGCATAGGCCGCAGTATGCGAGTGGTGAGATCGGGAGTCCTCTTGATCGAATTCGTTCAGGAGGATTCCGTTAAAAATTGGATTTTCGAATTCATCAAAATACAATTTTGCTAGGTCGTCGTCCAGGATGCATTTGAACGATCGTCGGGTCCATCTTGGAGCTAGATCCTTCTTTGCTGCTTTTGCGACAGGTAGAAGCATCAGTTTATCGTGTAGATTGAGCGAACGTAATTCGGGTGGAAATGAATATATGGACTCTTCGTCGAGGCGTTGCATGGAAATTACGTGTGTAACGGTGGTAGCGGCGTTTGTGAGCGATGGTTCAGCACAAAAAGTGAACCTTACCTTGACAGGCATCCTGAGGGAGGCGCGTAGAAGCGGGAGAAACGACGAGTTTTAAAATTTATAAGATCCGGGGACCACTGGATGAAATGAGGAAAACGAACTTCGAAAAATGCGGTTTATTGAAAAACGAATTTTAAAACGAAGTCGTTTTACATTGTAGGATCGCGCACAAAATTTAGCAAGAAGGCAATTCACGTGGTGTTAGTTGGGTTGACAAATCACTACTGAATTATGAAAATAACTTCGATGTGAAGTCTAATGGTTCAAGAGTTCAAACGTAGATAAGACAGAGCGGATAAATGAAGGAGCGTGAGCAGGCGAGAGATAACGGGAGATAACGGAGATTACGAGAGATAAGGGGAGAAGCGAGGAATCTTACATATGTTTAGGCTGACGTATGCGAACCACAAATTAAGGGCAACGAGGGAGTTCGGATCGAGCCGTCAACCGAGACGGGTGTGTTTCGAAGTGTCTCCTGAAATTCGTCAGTTTTTTCCCGGATTTCTCGATGCAGTGTCAGTGAAAAGTTGACAGGACGTGTACCAACAGTGGATCTCCCTATCCCGGATGGTAAATCATTCAATTAGTGAGTAGTACACCTATAATTTAAACTTTAAATCTACCATAGGACCTTTGTGAGGGAAGGAGACAGACGACGACGGGGAGAGAGAGGAGCGATGCTCACGAAAGGAGGTCAGCACCCGGCTCGCGGCGATAGCTGAATCAGCGCCTGGGCCCAGCCGACCGACACTCGCCTTTCCTTCGATCGTCATATTCCATCGCATTTATTTTTTCATTTATTTCCGCACTCCTCGGGACAATGCGAAACGAAAAGGCGAGTAGAGAATAAGTGAGTAGGTTTAATACAAAGAGGACAAGGAATGGGGAAGAAATGTTTTCTGATGCCTGGACACCGGTATCTCGGACCGGGAAATCCGCTCCCGAATGGTCAGCCAGTGGACTACGATGACCAGCTGGCCATGGAGCATGATTGGGCGTAAGATCGCGCCACTGAACCAGCGTCAATCAGGAAAGCAGATGCAGATGCGATTATTGGTTTCGGATCCGATGTGCTAGTAAACGGCAACCTCCATTCAGCCGTAGGTGCGGTGTGCTTGGGGGCAAAGTACGCCGTGGAAACGGTGACTGGTGTAACATACCCCCCTAAACACGGGCCCCTGGCAGGAATACTAGGAAAAAATACAAGAGAGAGAGATAACAACACGGAAAACGATGCGAAGGAAACCAACTGTACGACTTAAAACCGTACAATTTGAAGTCGTACGCTCAGACCCGACAACAGCGAGGAGACGACACCCTTGGGAAACTCGAAACCCAGACATCCGTCGCCGCAGGATCACCAGCAAAGCATTTTCTCACGGGCCGAGAGAAAACTCGAGCGCTGAGAAATCCGCAACATTTCGGAATTTGAGGCGCTCTCACAAGCTCCACGTGTCCGGCGAGTCAGCAGATGGGAAGACACCGCCCATCGAGCGATTGGACATTTCAAGATCCCACCACTGCTTACTTCACCGAATAAAATCCTCTTTCGAACCCCCTCCAAGAGTCTGGAGCAATTTTGGGGACGCCTAGAACCAAATGATTGGCTGAGGGGTGGGCCCAAAGGAAAACTTGCGCAAACTTTGGGCCCAGGAGAAAACACGAGAAATCGAGGAAAAACTATTCTATGTCCAGCAGGTGAAGTGTGTGCTTCGACAGCCTAGAAGACCTCTAGAATCACGAGCCGGACCGCAGGAGTTCAAGTCCGGCCCGGAACACACCCTCTCCGACCTTCCAGAAGAACAGGCGAGGTAGGGAAGATCAATCTGGTTGAGCTGATAGGTAGGAATTCATTTTGTTATGTTAATATTTTATAGATCCTAATTGTCTCAATTTCGGAGAATATTAATTACCTACTCAAAAAAACAGTTGTTCTTTTTCTCCTTCCTTGCAAGTTCAAAGGTTGCGTCTAGGCATTGGGTGGACAAACAGATTCCTGGCAGTGATGTCCGCTTAGAGGCTAAAACTGGCAGGAATATAACTCTTACAAATGGTGGAGGCGCCTTAAGACTCGGCCCCCAAAGATTACATTTGATATTAACAGTGGAATAATTAATTTTTTTTTCCTTTGTGAAGACAAAGGAGGCAACCGCCAGCAACCAGAGGCCGCAGCAACCCTCGACGTGCGCCAGCAATACTTACCACCCTAGCTACCGTCATTTGAAGAAGGGGGAGTTGTACGACTTAAAACCGTACAATTTGAAGTCGTACGCTCAGACCCGACAACAGCGAGGAGACGACACCCTTGGGAAACTCGAAACCCAGACATCCGTCGCCGCAGGATCACCAGCAAAGCATTTTCTCAACTGGCAGGAATATAACTCTTACACCAACCGGGAACAAATCCAGGGCATCAGGGCCTTTCATAGAGAGTGTGAGGTAAGAGCAGCCTTTCCTGAACTGGTAGGCACACAGGGGCCAACAAGGCCACCAGACAGCACAGAGAGGAAACTGGACTGTGCAAACCAGAAGGGAAGGAAGTAAGACACACAACTGGGGGAAATGGAATCCAGAGCCCTTTCACAAGAAGAAGGAAGACCGAGAGAAGGGACTGGTACACCAGTCCTGGAAGGCACCTTGCGGGTACAAAGAAAAAGAAATGTGGAAAGAAAACCCAGAATGTGGATCATGGTTCACGGCGTTCTCTACAAGGGGGGACGTGAGGAGAAGGCGTGGACAGAGGAAATCTGCGAGAAAGAGCTCTCTCTCTACAAACTAAGCCACACCAATCAATCTCTGACGCCACTACCCCCTGGTACAGGCCAATCAGGGACACACACGGAACCCCGTCTACTTCCCCCTCCTCTGAAGAGAGGAGCAAGCAATGAAGAAGATGGACCCTCGCGCTTGCTGACGCCCCGGCGTGTCTCATGGAAGAGCGCGGCGACCTACACCAGCGATTCGGAAGACCCTACCAAGGAAGTTGACAGCCGAATACATCATTGGTCTCGGAGCAGAGGATGCTCCTAGACATTGGGCCAATGCAAAAGGACCAACGAGGATAGCACTCATGACTGGAGAAGAGAGCGAGCAGACAGAGGATGATGCAGAAAGCAGAAAGGGGGCCTTTGAACGCAAACAGGACTCCATCGCGGGGAAACTTGAAAGCATCGAGAGAAAGGGCCTTTCAGACCTTGGGCGGAAAGTAGACGTGGTGTCTCGAAGACTAAAGGAAAACCATTCAGATGATAGAACAAACCTCCGAATGGAGCTGGGACGGAAAGGAATTGAGAGAAAAATCATTGAAACGGAGAGTGAAGCAGATATGTCAGATGCGACAAGAAAGCGAAACAGGACCTCAGATGAGGGTGAGAGCGAGGCCAAAACAAAAGAGGTCGCGCAAACAACTGCAGAAACATCAGATGTAGCTGTCACTTCAGGCGAGGGGCAGCAAAAAGTGAAATGGGAGACAGTAGAGAAAAAGAGAAAGAGGAAAAAGAAGACCATGCTATGAGCCAAGACAGTGTACAACCTCCCTCAAAAGCGAAAATGAGCATAGCACAGTGAACTATGAAGAATAGGAAGCAAAACCCTGAAGACGGAAGAATTAGCAAAAAACATAAACGTGGGAAGTTGGTGGATAGACAACGGGAAGCGAAAAGGCTTGATCGTATTTTGGACAGCAGCAAGCGGCTTCTACTCGGAAAAACCACTCCCTGGTCCGTCAGAAGGAGAAAGTGCAGTCCCTGGACAGGGAAATGATGGAGGATGGGGCAACAAGCTCAAATACAGGAGGCACAGAGGGAAAGTGACCTATGCAAAAAAGTAAGGATGTCACCCCCATCATTAAGGAAGG
>CM034002.1:14421744-14832253 GCA_019603395.1 Cyrtorhinus lividipennis | reverse complement strand
GAAACCCGGGGCACGATAAAATTGCCGTATTACACTTGTCAGTTCCTAACTTGTTTTTTTTTTTTAATCGAATGTGACGAATTCTTAGATAGAAAAATAGTGTTTCATGCTGGGTTAGCCAGAGGAAAAATAAAAATGGTTTTGCTCTCCACGGTCGCGAAAAAGTCGACCTGGACCTTCGTACGAGAGTCGGTTGAAAACAGTTGCTCTCGTTGGCTTGAGTTTGATTACTACGATTAATAAGTTGTCTTTTTCAAGCAGTTTTCATTAAATTCCCTTCATTACGGGGGCCGCTTAGCTTTCAGAGGCGGTGAAGAGTCTCTCAAGCCGTTAAATGCAACAGCGATAGAACAAGGAAAAGGAAAGTTCTGCTCGTGGTGTGGGGGGGGGTTTCATTTTCACCAGATCAGGCAAGGCAAATCTTCGTTGCTCACAATTAATGGCTACGTTGGTATAAAGTGCAAGTAATATAAGGCACATGACCAGCGAACGTTCAAGTTCCGCCTATGGTTTTGATGCGCTTTCTCAATAAATCAGGTTGAGCAAGATGTTTTTACAACTAAGCTTCATCCATTAGGCTTTGGGGGTGTGGAAATGGCGGATTGCGATATTTTTTTTTACCATACTCAAATACGGAATTTTGTAAGTTTAAAATTAAACAAGAGAGAAAATAAAAAGACTTGAAAAAAAAATACTATAATTTATTTGAGTGTTTTTAATTCTTTCATCTGAGTTTGAAGCCAATAGTGACTAATTAAGCAGTGTGTGAGGCTATCAGTTCGATCTCAAACTTATTTGTTTCTTTTTTTAAGAAAATTTCAGGATATACTTCCAGTCATGATGGGTTCTAGTTAAGAATTAACGTTCAGTCCTTTGAGTTTACTGCGAGCAAATGAATCCTCGCTAATACCCTGGGATTTAAATTTGGGTTACGGCCTCTCATCCACTTCCGCACACCTCATTCAAAGTGAGCAAATTCCAAGGTAGCTGAGGGAGACGTTCGCCTCTTACACACATCCACGGCCTGAAAAAGTGCCTGCGGGTCCCTTTGGCTTTCTACTTAGCCGGGGTGTATATCTTCGTAATACGGAGCCTCCGTCCGTAGACAAATCGGTGCCCAGAAGAAGAGGAAGAGAAATACGATAGAACACGGTCGACGGTGACCGTATAATAACTGTCGTGGACGAGCGCTGGAAGCAATGTCTTGATGAGCGGTTTCTCTTTTTCTTCCTTCTCACTCCCTTCCTCTCGCCACTGAAATATCACCTTCCTATGACTGCTCGTGGACTTCAAGAGAAGAAAAGAGGATAACAGGCTACCACTTAGACGCCGCGAAGTTAATTTCCCGCACACGCCGACTAATGTATAGCCCATTCCCCACGATTCCTTTCCCTTCATCATTCGTAGAAGTGGTTTTTCCTTACCCTGCCTGCCGTTGTTAAAACAGTCCCTCAACGAGCGAGTGTCCAAAAATAGTCTAATCGTACAGACCACACATCTGTAATATAGGCCATAAACATATAGGATTTGTGCTATCTCGGTTTGGGGTCCCCCTCATCCAATATTTATTTGTTTCAACTGCTTAAAGGAGAATGCCTAGGCGCCGAGGTTCTTCGATTTGTATTAATCAGATAAGGATAAAATCGACAATCGTAAGGGGAAAAATGCCTCACGGAGTAATGGCAGGTCTACCAAAATTTGTTGAGTATAATTCTTTAACCGAATATACTTAGGTAGGTTCTCTTTTCAGTGTTTAGACCCTCTTTAAAAATAATATTTGAGGTGGGCGGGAGATTTGGACAATTGGTTTAACGCACATATGTGTTTGGGCTTTTGTAGTGCTCTTCAACACCCAATAATCGATTTTGATGGTCCCACCCAATCATTGGCACCTGTCACCCAGTGCTCACCCTGGAAAATGAAGTGGTGCAACCTTAATTTGAAAATCAACCTACCTGATGGTGAAAAGCCTGCCCAGATCCCGTTCTACTAGTTTCTGGTTCAATGTAGATACTTTTTTTTCATGATTGTCTACTTAGCCCGTTACCGTTGTCACGTTCTTAGTTACAACATCATTATATACTTATGGTAATACCTATTGCAACACCTTAGTGGAAGCGGTGTTCACAGTTTGTTTTCCTCCATGCGTACCGTGAACCGTTTGGACTAATTTTCCCGGCGCATGATGAGACAATGGGTCGTTCATTTCAACTCAAATATACATTAGGAAAAGTTGAGGCTCTCGCATGCATTATCCGCTCGAGCCCAAAGGAGATATGGAACTGGATAAACGCTCCTTAGGACGACTGCCTCTCAAAGGATCGGACATTTTAAGTTTCAGAGCAGAATTAAACCCTTGATTACGCAGGCTTTTTCCCTTTCCTCTTCCTCTTCCGTCCCTCACCAGCCTATACATCTCGTCGCTTTCCCGCGTAATCCCTTCTCTTTGAAAGAGGTTGCCGAAGAAGGCCCCGAGGGTTGGAAGTCTTTTATTGCTCTTTTTACTGCAATAACCGGGGTCTCTCGTCGGGCTGCTTGAGCCCGGATTTCCTCGAGCGGTTCTCCTTCCCCCGCTGAAGCTTTTGAAAACGAGCACTACCCTTCATTTTCGCAGTGAGAAATACGGCCAGCACGTGAGTGTCAGCCAAGCTTTAGAGCAATTTTGGCCCTCTGAAGGTTTAGGCATTCAATCCTCGTACGAGTTATTCATTTCTTCTTCATTGATCGAGAACAAAGTTACTACGTGAAATAGATCACGGAGATGAAAGGGCGGAAGATCGTTACACATTTCCCTCGTGTAGCAAATGGACCGAACGATACAGTTTCAATTCACCAGACGATTTAGTGATTGCTCAATGATTGCAGAATATTAATATCTACAAACGTAATGGAATATGAAACTAACCTCCTCGGAATTGCATCAGTTAATAAGCAAAAACTTCAACACACTATTTAAAGAATTGTTGCCCATTATTGTTGCAGTAAAATATTCCACAATCGCCAAAAATCCGTTCCAATCGATTCAGCAGCCGAATTTCAGTGAAGAATTATACCTTAGACGCTCAAGTCTCAAGTGTGTCGAAAACCCTTATTTGAAGTACTTATAAAACACAAATTTTGATCAATCAAAAATCAAAATAGGATTATTCTGTTATGAAGTTTCGTAAGGTGATAGACATTTTGCCAACACCCTAAGATCCAGATGGGTAAATGGAATATTTACTTACAGACCAAATGTTTTCATTTTTTCATCACATTCTTTGAACCAATTTTTGAATTTATTATACATTAAACCGGATTTGAAGAAGGGCAGTACAATTTTTCGCCATAGTGCATCCAATTTGTTTCGTATTGCTCGTATTAAGGCACGTCTTTCAGACGTAATGAGGCTGTCAGCAACCTTTCATCTTTTCATCAAAAGAGAATTCCGCGATGTTGAATTTAAACACTTTTCAAAACCTACAGGAAAAAAAATCCTTAATTACGACAACAAATGAGCAGCGGCCTCTGAATTTAAAGCCCAAGAGGAAAACCCAATTAACGAGTTTCATCTGTATGCTTACTGACTCTGTCGCCTCAGGACATTCTCCCTGTAATTATGGGCCAGCTTTGAGGTATACTCCTCATTTTCTCATTTCGAAGTGATATTTGTCTACTTCCACTTGACTTTATACTCATTCAACTGCAGGAATACTTTGCTGACATAAAACAGGGTTTAAATTTCAAGTTTTTTCAAAGATTTGTAAGTTTATTACGTATCTGAACATCTTCATCAGTTTTTGAGTCTGCTGAAAGTATAGCCGAAGCGGTATCCTCTATCGTAACGTTTGATTTCTGGTCATAGCGAATAGCAAATCATCTAGGGGACGAGGGAACCTCAGCAATGTATAATCAAAATCTGTTTATGCAACGCTAATTCCCCGAATCAAACCCTCGTAACTGAATATTGATAGCTCGGTGAGAACCAACTGAGTTAGGGTCAGAGTTCCATTGGGGTGGAAATTGATTAAAGTTTATTATCGGGAGTGAGGGACCGGCGCATAATTCAATTACAAACCGGCCAATCTCAAAGTTTATGGGATTTAGAGCCAAACGGGTTATTGTCATTGATGTTTTCCAACAGATGTATGCTCTTCCTACTCTGACAATTTATATAGAAGATGAGATCATATGGAATTCTAAGCAACGGTGTATCCTTCAGTCTAGCTGAATGAGGAGGATTCATGAAATCTTCGTTTATCGTCTTATATTATTACAAATACTGAAGTAGTGCTCTTGTTGCTTGTGCTCTCTCAAAGTAAAAGTTTCATAATTTTTTTCGGACTACTGATCAATTTCCTTGGGCCGTACGATACCATTGTATGAGAAATCTAATCAATAATTTCGCTCAGGACGAAATATTCAACAAAGTCTGTGAGAAGTGTTCGAAAAACGGCTCTTCCCTTTCCTTGTTCGCCGAGGTAGAATGGAAGTTATGGTAATGAGTGAAATCCCTTTTTCAAGTTCCCTGCCTTCTTTTCGATTCTTTACGTGATTGCCGAGTGGTTAGCCATTTCCTCCCTCAACCTTCTCAGAACGTTATTTTTATCGCTAGAAATTGATAACATTCTCAACAGTTTCAGGTCTAGGTAACTGGTCCTAAGGAAGGGTTCTGGAATCATTTTGTCTGTCGTGGAGCGAAACATATCGAGATCATGTTCTTTTCGGGTGGTTGCGGGTTATATCGCCACAATTTTCCAATGCGGATTATGATAATCATTATCCAACGATACCGTCATCATAATGAAACACCAGGTTCTGGCGGTATAACCGACGTATGGAAGCTGCTTTGTCCTCTTCGGTCATACGTTGGTAGCAAGGAAGATCACGCCCATCAAGCCAATTCGTCGTCATCTTTAGGTTATTCGTAGTCCAGTGGTTCGTCAGGGAGACTCTAGGGGTCCAGTCCCAATTTTTGTAAACAATCAGCAATGTGTAGTGGCATAACGTTTCCCCATTGATTTTTTTTTTTTTTTTTTTTTTTTTTTTTTTTTTTTTTTTTAATGACTGCAAGATTTCTTTTTTGATCGATTTCATAAATGATTGATTATTCGCCTCATGTCTGATCAATAGAGTGTCATGAAAGTGTTAATTATCTCTTGGTCTAGAGCGTGGATTACGGGTGTAGTGTTGCGGGGGGAAGAAAAATCAGTTTCATATTGTCCATTGAGACATCTTCAAAACGAAAGTTGTCTGCTTTAGTAAGGGAGGAAAGGTCGATCAAACTGGAAGTTTCAACATTGGAGGCTCTATAATTGAAAGTGCTCGAGATTATACCTATTTAGGAGTGCCATTCAGCTCGAGAGGCGTGTTTTCAAGGGCTGCTGACAGTTTTAAGTCAAAGGCATTCAAAGCTTGGGGAGCGACAAGACAAATCCTGGTCAAAGGAAAGTGCCAAAACTGGGAATCCCAATGTAAATTATTTGACTCCATGGTGGGCTCAGTTCTGCTGTACAACGCTGAGATTTGGAGTGCTCGATATTTGGAGAAAATAGAAATTGTGCAGTCAAAGTTTATCAAAAGCACTCTACTGCTGCCCCCTAGCACCCCCGGGTACCTCATCAGAACGGAGACGGGAAGAGACGTACTTGCAGTCCGGATCTTTGGAAGAATGCTCAGGTGGTGGGAGGAAATATTAAGAATGCAGGAAACACGATACCCCCTTGTCTGCTACAAGCAACTCTTGCAAACCATGAACAATGGAGGTAGCAACAATAAGTACAACTGGGCGGCACAGCTGAAGACTATGTTATGTAGCATCGGATATGGACTTGTTTGGGATATGCAATGTGCTGCGGAGGCAACAAAAAGAAGAAAAGAAATATTGGAGACGTTCTGTAAGAAGATGAGGTATACAGACGAAGAAAGAATCCGTTTCTCCACGTATTCGAATTTATACAGCAGTTGGATGCCGAATAGAGCCGGAACCCCAAGCCCATACCTTTCCTTCAACCTGAGCATGGAAAAAAAGAGGATTATCGCAAACATGCGCCTGGCGGCCGAAAGGGAAATCTCAGTATTCGTCAATGGATTCCTCATGAGAATCCCTACGAGAGAGAAATGTGTGCTGTGCAACCTGTCAAAGCCGGAGACCTTAACCCATGTACTGGGAGAATGCCCACAACTATCAGGATGTAGGCTGAAATTCCTTGGAAATAGGCGTTTGAGTGGGAATAGAATAATTGATTCGTTGATGAGGTGTGAAGGGGAATCTGAGACAAGGATGATGAGTGAGTTCTTGACAACATACTTGAGGATAAGAAAATTCTTGGTGGAGGTTGTCGATGATGCTGGTTTGTAATATTAAGGTGATTAGGATACTTGAGTAACTACTACTCACAAATATTGTTACTATTGTTATTATTGAAAGTTTTGCTTGCTAAATACTAATAATACATACATAATAATTTTCGATCTGCAATTTTATAGATGTGAAATTTGTAATTGTTGCCAACTCTGTTGTTATAGGCCTAACAGCCTGAATCAATAAACGTTTTGATTGATTTGATTGATTGACATCTTCAAGGTGGGCTGTAGGTACAGCTGTCAAGGAGTAATGCAATTTTCCGATTAAGCTGTTGTTCCCATCTACCAAAGATTTAATTCCGCCATGTCGACTAGCCGACGAGAGTGTCTGTACAATCGGATAAAAATCAGTGTTGGAACGCGTTTAGTTCCGTTTTTGGCGTTTTGTGACGATATACCCGATATGATGGTACTACGGCGACGATATAACCTGCGATTACTGCCTACTACTCGTGTAATGATTTTTTAAAATAGCTAATCGATTTTGAGTGCCGTGGTGAAACATGAAACGAGAAACAAATCAGTATGAGTGAGTGCACATTGATATGACTGAGACTTAGGTTACTTCGGAAACTTGGGCGATTCAAAATGTACGTTTTTAGGGGTACAACTTGACTGGGGGTCCTACCTAAGTTATTATATGAGAATTAAACGTGGTGAGGAATCATTTTTGTCCTCTTCAGACGTGAGAATTTTGACATTTAGAAGAAAATTGGCGTTTCAAACAAAGTGGGCCATCAACTTTCGTGGACCTAGGGTCTTCCGTGGATTTGTTGTTATTTGTTTTTCGTTGAAACGTTAGCGGCCCTGAAATTCTGTAAGGTGAACAGCTATACTTACTCTCATTTGCAATTAAACTGCTGTGGGTTTGAGAAGCTAGTTCCCACAGGTGGCGTGTTTTTGCAGGGGATGGATATGGAAATCTGATACTCTATTTTGTTTAACAATCAACTTTTGTCACAAAGATGCGTACAAGAGAGTAGGTGTCATTAGTGTCTTTTAAATCACTCAGCATTAGTTCAGGCGCAAATACAAGCACATCATGACCTACTTGACATTCAAGTATTGGACGGCTAGCTCATTCGTATATAATTGTTCCACGTTTGTAGGAATTCCCACCGGTTCCCTAAAACTCAGTCGGCCATTGTAGTTTTCCTGCGAATGAAGGACCGGAGTAGATGAAGCCAGAGAGTCGTCTAAATGATGAATACACTCCCTCGGGCCGTGTGAGTTTATGATGGGCGTTTTATCTGCCGGCCACCCGGTTTACGAACATGTGCCCTCCGTTGTTGACCGCTGAAAATCCCACAACATTTGTCATAAGGAATCAGGGCGGAACTCAATGGTTTACTCGTTTTTTGAGGTTTCGTTGCTTTCGATGCGAATTCACTTCCTTGTTTTGTATGAAAAATCCGTCACCCGCGGCTCGACCATGTTGAAAGGTCGGCTCACTGGCTTTTGAAATGCCGCGACCTTTAATTTTTTTGATTCATTTTTGAACGGTTTTTATTAAAAGGATACTCTGATACTTACAAACTTTTAGAATCCAGTTCCCTATCTTCCTATCTAAATTGATGAGCTAAACTGAAATCATAATACGCCTCTCACGTCGAATTGCCTCGTCATTGGAATTTCGTTGGTGATCAAGTGCTTTTTTGGGAGGCTTCATTTCCTCAAACAGATAAAAATGAGTCAATTAGAATTAACGATTATAATAATATCGGGTTTCGATAGTATTATCTGCATGATTTTTGCGAATATTTTGTTCAATCTTCACATTCATCTTCGGAAAATGGAGTAACATGGTTTGAAAATTCCAAGAGAAGAGGAGAATAGAACGTTGTAAAGCGAAGTCTTTCCTTTCTGAGTCCGTCATCCTCTATTATAGTCGCCTCAGGCTGCCATACGAGGAAGGTGGCTCAGAATATTGGAATCCGCAATTCCACAAGGGCTCCAATTGTATTGAATAAACTCGCTTATTGTGTATTCCTGTGTACGGGAGGTCCCATTTTCCTTTTTCCTTTTCCTAGGATGACATTTTGAAGCGTCAATGAATTTTGAATAGAGAATGATAAGGTCGGTTTGACTGAAAAAGTTAAGAAAAAAGTATAACTCGTGGTTAATTTCATTGAGATATCAATAATTGAAATATTATGGGGAGAAACCCCTCCAATAAGTAGAATAATAGTATTTCTGGAAAATCAGTCTTCATCAGGCTTCAGTATAGAAACGAGACGCGATTTTGAGCTCCTCGATTATATACTTTCGTCTTCCTCATCTCTAAAGCAGCTTAGCGTTCAGGGAAATTCAATTTCCCTAAATCGAAAGCCGCCGTGTCTTTATCCAACATCCTCTCGACCGTATTACAAGCTTATGTAGCAGCCCCTTTTCTCTATAAAACATCTACCTACCCTCCTCGGATGGGATTTTACGGTATAGCGCTATTTGCTGGAGCCTCTGCCTGCTTCATTATTTATGGGTGGAAAAAAATGAAGACGAGGGGGAAAAACCAAGGAAATACTGAGCTCGTGAATAAATGGGGTTTCTCGTGTCCGTGCATCTATTCAGTTGTTTCAGGAGAATTCCATACAGGTCATATCAAACGAGGCTTCTTGAGAAAACCACGTTGAGCCGACTTGACGTTCCCTTACCGAGCTAGTGAAAATTTTCACCTGATAGGATTCGCGAAGTTTAAAAAACACTTATAGAAATGAACTTTTGCCGGCAGATACTATTTTGGACTCGTTCCGTATCGATCCTTTCAAGATTGACCCGGATAATTCGAACCGTTCACCTTTCGTCCATGAAGTTACACAACATTTGTATCGATATTATTGTATTTGATTTGAAGTGGAGACAAACTGAAACTTGAGATAAAAAATCAATTTTAGAGGAGATACTATGACCAGTGTTTTATTCCAATAAAAATCCTAAACCGAACAATGGAAATAAAGTGGAAAAAAAGCTCTAACCAGCGTACGAATATTGACACACTCACAAGATGAACAACATTGTATTGTCAAGTTACATCAAAACCATTTGACGGCTCGTATAAATAACCAAGGGGCACAAAGGAGGTCGTGTTAGTTCAGGGTTGGGTGGCTTCGAGTGTGTAAACCGTTTAAAACATGCCTCGGAGCTTTCGCTCGTCCGAGCTCTTGGATCAAGTGCGAGTGTTTTCATTGAACTCCGTTGACCTCGAGGAGCCTCTTTTTGAAATGTACCTCCCTTACGTATATTTCTGAATTTTTTGGGAGGCACTCGTAGTCTCAAATCACAAAATTCAGGAGATTACGAACGATAGCGTTGCACTGGAATTTCGCGGGCGATTCATTTCGCGTGATCAACACAAATGAAGCCAATGGCGATCAGCTGATCACGTCATTACCACGAAATGATGCTCAAAACATACCAGAGGCTTAGAAAAAGGTGAAAAAACCTGTGACCTTCGCAGAAAGAAGGTCCTCTAATAAAGAATCAAGTCTCCTTGGATTTCCAATTACTCTTTGTCTCTCATCATCATTTGGCCCTTCTACTCTTTGCCTTGGCGGGAATTAATTACTCTGTCTCTCTTTTGGAATGTAGGGAAATAATGAATGCAGGTGGCCAGGAGTAAGGGAGGCATATTGCGATAGAAAGGTTTTTTCAAAGATTCTGTCGTCTTACAGGACCTTCTTCTCTCATGGTAGAGAATTCTCAGTGTCGGCCACTAAATCATTAATTGAAATTTCAAAAGTAAGTAGTAAAATATGAGGTTATTATGTCCAAGAAAAATTACCCATTCTCAAAAATTTATACTTTTTAAACACCCAGATATTCGTCCTCCGATGCACGAACATCGATTTTTGACCCATCTCAAGCGATTCAGCGTCCAATATTTAGTCAAGAATATTTTCACAGCACGTTATGCTTTGTCCCGCAAGAATATTATGAAACTTCAAAATACGCGTTATCACTCGTACCGTCTCTTGGTGATCACTGAGCGGGCCGAAAATGTTCGAGGGTGAAGCAAGTCTAAAAAAAAGTTGAAATTTCCCATTATTCAAGGAATAACCAACCAAAAACACGTTCACTGACAATTGAACGGGAACTAGCAGAGCAATTCAAACGTAACGGTTGGCAACACTGCAGGAGTCCAATCTCGAACTTTGCGATTCTGAGGAGACATACCAGTGAATAAACAACTAATTGTAGTCTCAAATCAGTGTTACGATTCGAGAACTGGTCAGAAAAATAACGCAAATGCGCCGAAATTTGTCATGGACTTCACGCGAGAAAATTTTCCCTTATCCGATATCTGAAGAGATGAAGTTCAAGTGATTTGTTCCATATCACGAACAACATGATGTACGCTAGAAACCTGCTTCGTGAAAATGAAATCTTTGCGGAATTTCGGTTTCCCTCCGATGCACGTAGATGTCGACTGTTACACGCCAATGAGAATATTGTCATACTGCGGAAACGTTCGGTCATTTCGCCCCCTGGAAAATGGGATGTCGTTTTCCGAGTCTACGTGTGATGTCGGTACGTGATCCACATGAGACACGAAGGTTGATATTGCGGTTTTCTTCAATGTATACCACGCCCCAGTAACTTACGCCTCGTACCGACGTGCATTCCAAACAGTTAGTACCTGACCTTTTATTATGAAAATGCATTCTTCCATATGATTATAGAATAAAACGAGGTGGATTGTTGCTGAAGCATACTAAGTCGTCATCAGTAGAAGAAGAAGAAGCGTTTCTTTCTTGTGGGATTCACTTTGACACTTTGAAAACATGGTTGTATTCATTAAATTACCCACAAAATACTATTCAATTGGCGTGTATCCATTTTTTAAATTGAAGCGTAGGCACTTCGTTATTTTAGTACATACCTATTTACCAGCACTAAATCGCCTGGATTCTTCGTTACCGCCCTGTTCATCAACAGAACAGAGAATCGATTGGCTAAGATATGATTATATGGCATGAAGCGCAAAAAGTGATATGACTGGACCGTTAAGCGCTGACTTCTTATGTTGAGGAAACCTGTTGTCTGGACATAAATCCACCAAGGGCTGGTTCATAGACAAATCAAGATCACTGTAGGAAGATGGACAACCACCTCTAGGAGTACTGCATGTGTGCACAAATATTTGAACCAATCAGCTATTAACGTGTGATCGGTATTGTCTGGAGTCTCAACCCACCGCCATGTTGTTTTTCAGACTGTTTCTGTTGTATTTCAACTCACAAAATACAACCTGCAATCACAAGTTTTTCATCTGCAAGTGAGCTGTTTTGTTAAGAAATCTTGGTTTTTAGTTCTTTTAATCGTTGCCTTCGCCAATATTGACTATTGTTGACTGTGTACTTTATAATCTGGACCGACTATTTCATCACTGTAGCAGAGCAGAGCAGGTCATCTTCAACTTGGTTATATGTACTTCGTTTCTGTCAATTAAGTTCCTTGCCCATTACCTGTATGTTGTTCTTATAAGCAATCCAGCAGAAACATTCTAACAACCATTTCCATCGTATCACTAAGAATCCCAATTGGGAACACAAACAGACGCAACGCCTACAAAAACAGGT
The DNA here is from genome assembly GCA_019603395.1 of Cyrtorhinus lividipennis. Taxonomy (NCBI): domain Eukaryota; kingdom Metazoa; phylum Arthropoda; class Insecta; order Hemiptera; family Miridae; genus Cyrtorhinus; species Cyrtorhinus lividipennis. The sequence goes on along the minus strand of CM034002.1, from coordinate 14,820,332 downwards.
CAGTCTACAGAAAACCCGTACATAAGACAATTAAAAAATACCGTAGACCACACTCATTTTGGCGGGGACCTTAGTGAGCGAGAGTGAACCTTCTGTCTGAGTTTATTCATCAGACGATAGTGCTCAGGAATGCATACCAAAAAAAATTTCTCGCCACAGTAAATTTACAAGTGCCATCTCGTTTGAAACGTCTTGATGAGACAGATTAATTGATTATAAAATCTTCAAATTTTTGGACATGTCTCCTTTCTGAGATAAGGTTATTAAGATGTTTAGACATTTTTCCTTTGCAAAGAAAGGTATTGAGACGGATCAATTTATACCAAAACCATCTGAAAATCGATCATTTTGAACATATTTCATTTGCAGAGTAAGATTATTATTGAGATTTTCCGGCATATATACTAGTGCTGTGTTGAGTAAGCCATTGACAGGATGATCACTTGCTGCCAGAAGAAGAATGACGAATCACGGAGCATAGTTTCGAATATGTTTTTCAATTTAAAACAATGACAACTAGGCTGATCTTGAACTGCAGCAATGCATAATGAATGCAGAGTGGAAACACGTCTAGCCTTGAAACCTAGAGGGTTGCTCCCTCCTCACCGTGACCTCGTTTGGTTTCTTATTCTCATGTACGCCCTTGTCAGCCGAAAACATTCTTGTTCGTTCAACTTTCAGTGTGGTTCAAATCCGAAATGTCCCTTGTGAATGCTGCGACAAAATCAGAAAATTTGCAGTATAGATATAACCGGGTCTTCGATTGTTGTGCCCAACTCATGAGCCCGGTCTCCTCAACTGGAGGCAGAGTATGGATAAATGGGTGTTTTGGAAATACGTTATCGAGTTTTGTGGGGGACTACTCACTTTTGATTCAAGGAATAACCAACCCATGTTTTCATGCAAAAAAAAAAAAACAAAAACAAAAAAAAAAAAAAAATATGCGTCTAGTTTGCTAGTATGAGGAATAACCAACCCGTGAGTATTTTTACAAAATGTTTGACGCTGAATCAAATGAGGTCTTGGAGGGTTAGCCTCACACCGATGCGTATTCTTAGGTCAGGACAATTATCTGACAATCTTCTTATCCAGAAAAATATGTTGTCCGTTTTTCCAAGGTTTGACGGTGGCCTTGGTATTAGCGTTAAAGAAACCACCAACCTTCGGGATTCTATTCCCGTCGGTTTTCTGTAACCGCATCAGAGACGACGGGGTTCCCTCTCGACTAATTTTCGAGAGACCGTCTTTCCATTTAATTATCCGGCTTGCTCAGACTCAGTTCTCATTCAATTTGATGTCCCCGATCTCAAAGCGTTTCGATGCAGTCACTGTGAGAGGCTACGTAAATTTATAGTCGCTTTGGGGGTATTTTCGTTATGACGCTGAAGCGTGAAATGAGATGAGCTCACGTGTTATGTGGTGGCGCGATTACAACGGCAACCACTCTGTGGCATGTAATGTGGGGTTAGAAGAGAGAGTATACGTAGTGATACCGCTAAAGCAACAATACTGTATGAAATGGGATATTCGAGGTATACTGAATTGAAGTGTAAAACGCAGTTCGAGCTGCGATCGGAAATGTTTGGTGTTGTTTCGATATTTATTGTTGAGTTGGCTGAAAAATCGGGCTTAATTTATTTTTGGTGTGTCACCATTTTTTCCCCTCAAAATTACATCTCAATGCAATATACTGCGTTCTACTGTCTTTACAAGTTGCTGCTAAATCAACGATTTCTAGCAAGGAGCGGTCTAACGGTTTCTCAGTGTATGAGGAACGAATGGTCATGAACAAAGTGCGAAGAAAACCTCTTCATTCCAGAGCTCGGTCGAAAGCCAACATATCCCGGAAGCAGGCCCTTACCCACATCGGAGCTATAAGACTGGAGGGGGATGAAAAAAGAAAATTGGACGACCCTTCCTCCGATAAAGAAGAGGAAAAAGACGGGAAGGAGCCCTGAAGAAAAAAGATAAACGGGACCCAATAGGGTCAGTGAACAAAGCAATCCCACGAGGCCCAGCCAGATTGAAACGTTTCGACATTCGATAGGAAATTGATGTGATAGCTCATTCGAATCTCAGAGCCAGCGGGATTTGATTTGTGATTGTGGGTGTTCAATAGCACGGCTAGTGGAAGAACTATTCTCAATTCTCTTTTTTCAAATTCTTTTCAGGTCAAATCGTGCATTATCTATTGTTCCAACAACCAAAATTTCTTCGAGGGCACTCGAAAATATCCGTATATATATATTATACATCATATTACAGCCCATATAAGCAATATAACGTTGGAGCTTGACATTGAATCGTACAAACTCAACTCTGTCATATATGAACAATACTTCAACTCCTGTTGCCACCCGAAGCCTTTTCATTTTCTTAATGAATATTTTGAAAAGATTTTCAAGCAATACGTGTTTTAGACTGAGCTCAAATGTGGTAATTTAAGGATTTTCATACAAATTTATGGGGAACAGTTAGCCCCGCACATGAATCAACATTTTAATTTCTCAACGTCTTCATTTTATTGATCCTCTTGTTTGATTCAGGTTCATCTTGAAGTTAGGACCTTCTTTACTAATGGAGGGGCCCATTTAATGCTAACTTTTCCCCAACGCTGTGTTTTGTGGCAAAAGACGTAATGTCTGAAGTGACTGACAAGTTAGTGAATGACTCAAATCTGTTTCAGAACAGTTTTTATTTATAATTCAAAGCCTTTCGGTGTTCATCAAGCTAGTTCTGTTTATTTACATTAACTGCTCTCGATCAAAGGTTCTAACGAGATTCTCGTGAACAAAGCTGAATTTGGTAGCACATACGAAGGTCAAGGTTTTACGAGAAAAGTCTTCAGTGTAAGTGTGTAAATAAGAAAGAGCAAAAGAAAACCCGATTTCAAATATGCTTTATTTGGAACGGAATAAATCTTTCAATCATTCATTCAATGGTTGGTAATTTATTTAATATTCAAAAACACTACAAAACACCAGACTTTCTTCATCTCACAGGTTCTTTCTGTACATTTCCGTTAGTGGGCAGCGTTTGGAATAACCCTCTACAATCTCAAAAGTAGAGTTAGCCATCATCCTTGGTATGTCCTCTTTGTCTCATTGGTGTCCTGAGGAAACCTCTTTCGTTTGATCGTCGCTAGCTGCCGCAAATTCTGAGGATTGTAGTCCAGGTGTGAATGGAAAATATGCGCTTTCATCAAACAACCAAGAGCAATGCCATAATGAGGAGAATGCCTTCAACATCCCTCTCACAATCTTGTTGAAGCTAGAATCTTTGGTGTTTCTAAATCCCTTCCACAAAACGCCCTACCCTCCAACCCCCACCTATTCACATTCCCCGCACTCCTCTCTCACCCTCTCACAACCCCTGCATATATAAACCCCCAAAGGTCTCTTCTCACCCTCAGTAGTTGGCTTGACAATGGCATCCACCCACCAAAGGAGCCACTTTGACGAATATGTTAGATAAGCAGGTTGTTTCCTCAAATGTTGATGTTATGCAACGTTTTCAATAACATGTTCAGTGCACAACTCAAAATTGAGGCCACCCTGCCAACCTGAAAATTCTTTCAGCTTCCAACTCAGTAGGTACCAAATTTAGTGAGAAACGATATCCCACACACCTAAGTCGTCGAAAATATCGAACATCAAAAAATGGGGAAAAACAGTGGGCGTGGCGGGGCCCTGGACCCATTCCAATTGATTCAGGATCCAAAAATTTAGTGGAAAATAATACCCCACACGCGTAGGTACCTGAAATCTCGAAAACGCACATTTGCAATGAGTAGATAGATATCCATTTTGACCCATAACCTCTTTCAGTGGGTCCTAATCGTTCCAGAAAAAATTGTTGGGCCGAGTCGGAGAGATTGAATTTTTGCATGAAACATGGGTTTATTATTCAATGAATAACCAACCTAACGTACATTGGGTACTTTAGGTAATCATCAGGAAGTGCCCAGAACACAAGCTTCCTGCTTTAACAATCATCAGTGAACAAATTGAATCATTTGAACATCAATTTGAATCATTAGTGAACAAAATGTAGCCACACCCGAGAAATGGTCCTCCACCCGCCTTACAATACTTTAACATCAATAATCGAACTAAATCGCGCGTAATTTGTCTCTTCTTTGTATCTGGCTCTACGGGAATCGGGTTTCTCATGGTAAGAAATGATTTTCTCCTGAAACTGCTTCAGTCTACAGCATCTTAGCACGCACATTTCTTTTGTGAACGAAATCCACTGGGTAAAAGTGATGATGTAATAACATAAATTACCCGCAATATTTTTCTAGGATGAGCTAGTTGCCTCGATTCAATAATTCTAATATTCCTGACAGGAGCGCTCCCAATCAGAATATTTAAAAACACGATTATAAAGCGCTCTTAAGGCTCGGAAAGAGGTTTAAATATTGCAACATGGGGTTAAAGGCAACTAATAACTAGCTACGACCTTGTATTGAATAAAATATTATTTATTACCTCGGTTCACCTTTTACCGGGCAAAAATATGGGTTCGGGTTATTAAAAGGACTTGGCTCGCTTTTTCAATTTTCCGTCGCTGCGAGTTGACCCTTTAATTGGACTACGTTGGGTAAAAAGCCGTTTTAAACGGTTTTATTAAATATTGATCAAATGATGAGATTTTGTCTCGGGGATACTTCTTATGGCGGTTTTATAAATTACGAGGTTGCAATATTCTCTGCGATTTTGAAAAACGAACATTTTCTGAACGATGCGTTTTCCAATGAGATGCTACTGAAGTGGATAACAGCACAGTGAAGACGAGGGATTTCGAGTGCCTCATGAATATCTACTTCACAGTGTCGCTTCTGAGAAGAACAGTAAATGTTTAAGAGGCGATCACAGGAGAGGAAGACGTAATACACCCAAACTCTAGTGTATTTGCTTCCTCAAGTTTACGCATCACTGAATTTGTGATGAAAAGACACAAAAACCATCAAATTGAATCATTATGCCAGAAGCTGTGAGTCAAAATGAAAGTTATACATTTTATTTTGTGAATGATTTAGTAGTCATTGTCTGAATCCATTTTACTTATTGTGTGCACCAATAGTAATTTTATAAAGAATTTTCATTGGAATATATTTGTCATAATACATACGTATTAGTTGCCATTCGGGCAATATGGTGCGTTAGTATAGAACAATATAATATATTGTTCTACGATATTGTTCTCTGTACTACGAGTACAATACGTAAAATATCTGGAATTTTGCGTATTGACTACAGCGTATTCGATTGTGTGAAAATTGAGTATTTGCCCTTCAGCTCATTGAAAATCCATGCAAAAGAAGACTCGTGCCGCCATATAGGGTCATCAAATTAATGATGAAGCCTCAGATGTCAATTCTACAGGTGATTTGTGACAAAGTGCCTCTTGAATATTTTTAAAGGTTTCCAAGTCCGAGTTTATTGCAATTTAAGATTTTGTTCTACAAAGTTGCAGTATGAATATAACGGTTGTATTTACAATGATTTCATAACGTAGATTCAAGGAACAAAAAAGCAAAAAATATTGCAAATAAAGGCGAATAAAGTATAGAATTTTTCTATTTCTTGCGCTATTAGTGACGAGGATTTTTGGCTGGCATGAAAAAAGTTGTCCTAATGATTTTATATTCTATGCTCATATAGATTGTGTATTGCGTCAGTCTAGTATACTGAGTGTCTCACAATTTGTGTCCCCACTCTTCTTTCAAAAACTTTAAATCTTCATATTTTTGCAAGACTCAAATATATTCGTGCACCCCAGGTAATCATGCGCAAGTGACTCTTAACTATATTATTTTAACCCCAATTTTGTATTGCAGATTCAGATCCTACCCAAAATTTCATGAAAATGTTATCTCTCAAATAATTTTTTTAATTGTGCGCAATTGTTTCAGGCAACACGCAAAGTTGCCCAACCCCAAAATTGTATATGGTGGTAAACTCAAATGTCTGGAACATGAATTTTCACTGTTTTTTTATCGCCGATTTCGACTTTTAGGAGGGGGTGTGGATGGGGCAACTTGTGGGGCACCTTGCATAAGTTGCATTTTCAAGTAGTGGATCTATCTCCCAGAATAATTTGATGAATTGTTGAAATTAAGATCGTTTCGCCTGTTTGCTCCACTGCCAGGATGTCTTTTGTTGGAGGATTGCCTACTTTTGATGCCTTCAATCTCGAGCGTTGCCATTTTAAGTCTTAAGAACATTCAGTTACAAATAAAGTAGATGTTGAATTCACCACAGACGTTTGTCCTACAGTATTTATACTGCGGAAAAACAAGTTTCATTTCTTCGAAATAGAATCACAGCATATCAGTGGATTCAACGCTATTCAGCTCAACGATACGGCCTGGAGCGCGTCTGATTTACGTAGTACTCTTCTCGGTGAGAAGTTTTTCAGCAGAAGAGTATACTAAGAACGCAAGACCGTCAAGTCTTGAAGGTGGGGTAGTAACCGCTCATTGTGCCCCTCTAAATATGATTCTCCCTCTAAAATCGTTAGTCATCACATCGGCTTCTGTATTGCAATAACACGTTGTTGTTGTTGTCGTTGAGCGGAAATTGAGTCTTTCTTATACATACTCGTTATCTTTCAGTGAGTATGTTGACACTTCCGTTGCCCAATTTGCGCTTTAGAATACCGAGAGACCGAGATTCAGTAACAATCTTCTAGACAGAACTGAAATCCCCATGACGCGTCAAACAAACGCTATTCATTTTAGCGGTGTGTAATGTAGACCGGAGGCATCTGGAGGTTTGCCAGATGTGATAAACAATTCACCAACGTCTCACCGTAGAGGTTTGGGAAGCGTCGATAAATATTCATGAGCAACTTGACTACAGGCGAGCGAGGGTGTTTTATAAGCTGCAACGTTGTTTCGTGGCTAGAAAATACTTTAACCCTTTGAGACTCGGTGGGGGGACTTTGAGCGCATTTGCGAAGTTGAAATTAGTAATATGAAAGTTGGAAGTCAGATGTATTATTATAGTTTGCGGCGCTACGATCCCAACTGGAGTCCAGACATCAGAGATCTGCAGTCGTTACTGTGAATCTATTTGTACGCCAGACTCGTGCTTTTCATTTTCATCTCCTTTTACATGGAGAATTTGCGATGGTTTGCGATTCCGTATTAATAATATTGATGATATCTGGGATATAATAATCTAAAATGTTGATTTTAATTCAGTATTTTATCAATTAATTCTTTCAAATATATTAGGCATCCACGCAGCACACCTAGCGTCAGGTTTGCGAACTATTTCTTACAAAAATGGTGAATGTGTTTCAGGATGAAGAAGCCCCACGAAGAGCGGGCGGACGTTCCGGCGACGGGTTTTGCACCCTCGGGAGTTCACACGAACGGAGTTCTCAAAAGAGACATCGTCGAGATCGTGGAAAACCCCCTTGGCCCCTCCTGCGACCCCGGGGCTTCAGCCGGGCCACACAAAACCCTGTGGCTTCGCCGTGGCTCCCCTGGAATGCCACCTCCAATGGCCGCCGTACTTCCTGTGGCGATCGTTTGCGTCATTGTGATTGCCCTGTGCATCGTCGCAGTCGTCCTTCTTTCTGTCCACAGTTGCAGTTCGAGTAAGTATGTCCTATATGCTACGCTCAAGTTATAATCGTAACGCCACTGTAATTGTAAAACACATAATTTCCCTTTTTTCACTCTCTGTTCACTGGCAGCTCGTTCCCCAAAAATCATAATCTCATCCCAGGGATTTAACCTCAATGTTTTTTGGGAATGTTGTAGGCATATTATAGGTGGGGAAATCTCAAAAGTGAGAAAAATGATGCGGTGGAAAATATTATTGGTACATATTGTAATACGTACTTTTTTTTTGCATCAAATAAATCCGAAAACCCGAGTCGCCTTCTGAACTGCTTTCCAACACAGCCTCCTCAAGGCTTATTGTAATATTGTCAATTTTGGATTTTACTAGATGATCTTTCTTACAGTAGTCCCCCAATTATAAAACCTTCATAAAACCAGTTTTATTAATAATTATGTTAACGACTAATTGATTATTATTAGTGACAGTAATGTGACAGATTTTTCCCTAAAATTTGTTTGGGGTTTTAGGTGTTTGGTAGTTTTTGTTCAAAATGGGGACGTCACGAGAGGTGTGAATCATGCCAGCATCACATACATCTTTTAATGTAATTACGAAGTATCAATCAAATTTCAGGGGCATTTCGGATGGAAACTAATAGATGAGTTAATAAAAACCGATCCGGTTATACTAAAATAGACGGTGATCGTGCCACTCATCCGATTTCCCGTCCGAGATGGGAAACTGGTGAAGTGGGAAACGTTCATGTTCTTGACATTAAGTGGGAATTCAATTTTCATGCAATTTCCGTTGACGAGGCGCGGGTTCTTACGTTGTTATCGGGAGGCGTCGACGAAAGGGAAATGATTGGGTGGGGGAAGTCACTTCAGTCGGTGAAATGTGACATCGTGGAAAATGTGTGAACTTTCGTCCTCACGGCTTTCCCTGATGAATAACGTTTTTGTTCATTTCGGATTCCCGTTGAGAGAGGTCCTTTGTAACACCGCCGTAATTTCCCATGTAGAGCTGACGGAGTTAAAATTTAAATGCAAGATTAATCATACTTATTACACATATGAGATAAAAACTGGAAATATGGCTTATATGCGTATAACGGAGGAGAGCGCAGAATACAGTAGATAAGAACAAGAGCTCGTTAGGCCGAGGTCAGCACGTAGTCGAGAGGTCAGTGCGCGGACGAGTGGGACATTATAATATTATCACGAATATCTGCGGTGCTGGTGCTGGGGTCCCTCGACATTTTCGCTCATTTAGACGCCAACATGGATGATAGGTAACGCCAAAGAGGTCGAAAAACAGGGAACGAATTTAAAATGAAGCTCGTGTGAACGCTTACCGTGTACCTCTGAGTTATTCAACGGTAGAATCGATATGTCTGTGAAGAACTTCAATACGAATGTGTTCGATGGCAATTGATGAAGCGATTATTTTAAGAACTCAAGGCCATTTTTATTATATTTAGCCGAAGTCTCGTTTGTGGTCAACCTGAAGGTATTTGAATCAAAACTCGCTCATAATTAATTAAAGCTTCACCAAAGATTTAATATATTTATCAAGTTTTTAAACATTTTATTGTCGAAATGGAACGAAAAAAACCTTTCAGTTCATTTATTTTCAGAGCTGGATGAGCATCCTGTGTGTTTCTCAGAACACTGCGTTCGGACTGGTAAGTTTTATAAATCCCAATACAGCCTTAAATGGTCCTTGATATTGCGCTTGTTTCGTTTATTTTGGCGCTTCAAGTCCCGCTTTTTCCTTATTTTTCCAAGAATCTTTTCACTTTTTGGAGATGATCGACTCTTAATTCCCATATTTCCCGCCAGGTGTCTTCCAGAAAACGTACTGCTATGCCTCAAAAACGTGATTTCCTCATCGAGCAACTAAAAATAAGTAATATACACTGATTAGAAAGCAAGTAATTATGTTTCAAGAGGGCAGTTCGATTCCACGGTCTGCTTGTGACTAGAAGTGGAAGGTACGGCCGGGTTCATATCAAAGGTTTCCGAGGAAATAAAGGGAAATTGAAAGGGAGGCCAATCGTGATATCAAGATGGATCGAAAACGGAACTATCACCGCATTTGACGCTGAGAAAGGAAATGATTCCTTCCTTGATTTCAATATTCCCGAACATCGAAATCATATCGAGAGAGTAGTGGTAGTATGAGCTTACGCTCACTAATTCTTTTGGTAATTTGAGTGAAGAGTGATTGAGTGATTGACTACAATCAAATTTTGGCGCCAAATCAATTGATAACTTCAGTTTTACCAACCATAGGTTAGTTCGATGTCTCCACATCCATAATTTCTCTTCATGAAACATCGAAGTAAAAAAAATATCGGAAGAATTGTCAATGTTTCGATACATCGATTGTTCAGCAACCTTCTTCATTTTATTCTCTCAAAATGTGGTTAAATACTAAATTTAGAAAAGAACCTGTAAATCGTAAAGAGAAACGTGAAAAATGAAGACAAATAAGAAGTTAAAAGGTGATAAGGGAAATACAATTGCATCATACCTACGACTCGATTCAAACACATCGATTTCTCATGAATTTTCATAATATAATTTCTATAATGATAATAAAGACTCGAATAGGCATCTATAAAACAAGAATTGAATGTAGCAGCATATTTCAGTATTTTGCTGTTGCAGCATCTGTTTTACAGCTATAAATTAGGCAGATATCTACTTTTTAACTTTAACAACCAAAAAATATATTGTGAAGAGAACTATCGATGTTTCTTTCGAGACATCGTAACAACCATTCGATGTTTTTTAAACATGGGTGATATTTATGTTGATATTCCTACTTATTAGGCTTGTGTTTTTCCAATCTCCAACTACTGCCTTGGCAAAATGTAAGTTTTCATGATTAATTTGAGTGCTTAATCATATCCTAATATATTTATCTAGGAATTTAACTCCTCTTTTGTCTACACAAATGAATACGTTTTCGGTATTACAAAAACATTGTTGTTTACTCCATAATGTTTAGTTCTTAACTGTTTAAACATCGATATTTTAGCAGAAAACGATATTTCGTTTTGAAATATAATGCTTATATATTTTTTCGTTCAAGTAGTTATAATAGACATGGAGCTGATTTCATTTTGGTAGAGAATAGTTATTATTGATTCATAAATGCTAACTCGGTTGCTTATCATTCTTACATAGAGATATACGGATTTAACAATAATCGATGTGTTTGAATCGAACCATAGGCACTTAGGAAATGTGTTCTTATCATCTCCAACGTCATTTTCGTAATCTTTCCTTGTGTTTCCGCTCTGCTTGAAACGCACACGTTATTTCAAATACCTGCCTAAAGTGGCTTTTGGCTATATTTTGAGAGGATAAAAGAAGAACCGAGGCTTATGAGATGTATAACCTCCTTAACAACAATTGATGTATAGAAACATCGATTTATCCGATGTCACTAATTTTTCCCTTGTATTTCTAGAAAAAAATCATATTAATAAAAGTACCCAGTTAAAATGATGATCAATGAATCAAGCAATCAATAATTGCTGTTTATTCGGAACACAACAAGGTATCTGACCCTTACATTGAATAATGTACTTTGAAAGATAACAGGAAAACTTACTTGTGGCGTTTAAAATAAATGGAGAAGCTGTTCAAAGATCAAGTTCAATTCAAACGTCAGTGCGGAATTACTTTGGTTCGGTAAACACTTGAGCAGTTTGACATCGTACATGTCACTGCTGCCGAAAAAGTTGCACATTTCACTTTTGCAGAATGAAAAATCAGTTATTTGTGTCCTGTGTAATTAAATTCATGTCGTCACTTAACCCAATGTCAACCCTGTATAATACATCTGTGTGATTAGTATTCAACTCAATTATTAATATCTGTTTTGACTTACCCCGTCGACAATTAATCTTCTTTTTTTCTCGTTCAAAGCTGCGTCATTACTAGCGGCAATGGACAAATCGGCCGATCCTTGCGTGGATTTTTTTCAATTCGCCTGCGGGTCGTGGAATAAAATGCACCGAATACCCGATGACCGGAGCAGTATCAACGTCTTTGAGGTCCTGTCAGATCAACTGCAGGTAATCCTGAAAGGTAACCACCATCCCGCAACTGTGTTTATTCTCTACCTGACATTCAGAAAAAAAAAAAACAGGTTTTCTAGTTGCGTTTTAATATATTTTCAGATATGTAAAACAAACTCTGCTCATCCTCTCCGGGCTTGTCATGAGTTATATTATTACTTAGATTATTGTGTATGAAATGCAAGAATGTCCGTCGTATCACTTTATAAAGGAATTTTATATATAGATAAATAATAGCCTTTACTAATGAAGCAATCTATTCAAATCCACGTAGTGGCCATATAGGTAAATCACATAATATGAACGGGAGACGTTTTTGCCAACACGGTACATCTCTCAAAATTGATTAAACACTAGCAATCTCCCCTATTTTGGGTATGATACGAGATATTTAACATGAAAGGGTGATACCCTTGTTGAATAGGCCCGTTTATTCCTCTCTGTGACGTCACATGCCTTGGCTCCTTGGCCATCCCCGCACTAAGTACAATATTGTACTTGTCGCTTCTCTACTTCTCTATTCTATGCAAATTTGTTGTCACCCCTAAAAGCCTCCACCCCTTGGTTGTACTTAACAGTGGATCAGTTTCGTTATTATTATAAAATAATTTTCCCATTGTAGAAACGTGTGGATTTTGATAATTAATTCTCCGTCACTGAATTCATTCTCCCTAACTTCAAATTTATTTTTAAATTCCATTACTGTGGTTATTTTATATTAGATTAGTGTGAGTAAATAAAGCGGCACTACTAGCCACTAACGCTGGTCGTTTCGGGTTGCAGGTGTTTTAGAAGAGTCGTACAACAGCGAAGACAGTGAGGCAACCAAGAAGGCCAAGAGATTCTACAAGACTTGCATGGACTTGAGTAAGGGATGCCGACTATTTAATTCAGTCATTCAGAGATCAATCATGATTTCGGGATTACAAATGGGTCAGTGTTAATGTTTAAGGTTAGCAGCCTTCACGGCGTCGATTCTACAACTAATAATATATGCAACAAAAAGAGATTACTGGACCGTTCTTTAGAGGCATCGTTTTCGAGTTATACCCGTTTTAAGATTTATTTCGAACTGACGTCACTAACACGGTCATAACTCCCGTAATTTAAACGATAATCTCAAATCTGAGTACAACATTGGAAAGAGCATCAAAATTTCCTTCTGATGGGCTCCTCAACGTCTCCAGAAATTGAGGATTCACTAATTTGGTCTAAAAGGTGTCACAATTCAATTCATCTTGAAAAGTAGTTAAATAGCCGGCATCTTTGAAATTTGTGAAATTCGGTACATTCATGAGAAAACCATGATGTCTCATTTTTTCCACTTAAAACGTAATTTTCAACCACAAATTGTCAGAAAAATAAATTTGAATATACAGATGGAAAGCTGGTATTCTGGGGAAGCTTTTCCTCGAATAAAATGCGGGAACTGTTCAGGGAAGAGTTTTCCATTACTCGGCTGGATGTTGACGGAGTTTCGCGTTTTTCATTTCCTAACTTCAGGCTGAATTAGTGAATACCTGTACTCAATTATTGGAGACGTTGATTCCACCAGAAGGGAAATTTGACGCTCTTTCCAACGGCGTACTTAGATTCAAGATTATTTGTTAAATTCAGGGAGTAATGGCCATTTGATGACGTCACTTCGAAAACACGAAAAAAATCTTTTATACGTGAAAAACTCGGGGACGATGCTTATATATAGAAAAGTCCTGAAGACACTTTTTGTTGCAAATGACTTGTAGAATTGAAGTTTGCTAACTTTGATCGTTAATACCCTGTATAGCCTACTTGATGTAATTTCCTAGATCATCTGAGCTTGGTTTGTGTAGCCTATAATGTAGGTAATTATCAACTGTTGATCAGGGATGGAAGTGAAACTGATCCAAATCGTATGTCAACAAAGTATTTCATTTTCGAAGATCAGGCAACTCTTGACGCAGCTTTGAATAATTGTTGTCAGCATCAAGACAGCTATGGGACTGCATCAACCGCTGCTGATTTCTTCGCGAGTTGCTTGCCTCTGCGTCTCAGAAAGGCCGATCACTTCCATCAGGTGTTCTATTTTAAGGTTCTGCGCTAGAATTCTCGCTCGGAGGAGGTCGTTTTCTTTTCTCAAATCTTCTAATGTTTCTTCGTTTTGTTCATCACGCGGTCGTGTGAGTGAGGCTCTGAAAAATGTTCGATGGTGTTATTAGTTGCTCACGTCAAATTTATGTTAGTTTTGACAGATTTCCTAGGGCTTTTGTTGTAAAACGCAAGGTTTTTACCTATCTAAATTCATCAAACTAGGTATTCATGTTTCTAGGATGGCACGAGAGGGTTATCCGTGTCAGTGTATTGACTATCACGCAGGTATTGCTCGTTTTACAATAGTTACCTACTGTTATCCTAAAATATTAGCACAGAATTCGGCAAAGTATTGGATCATCATCGTTCTGACGTACGCACCTTTGTAAAAATACTTCAATCATCGCTTCATCCAAAAGTCTAGCCTCCCTTTCAGTTTTGAGTTTTTTATTTTCTTCTAACAATTCAGTGAGCCGTCCTGCCATTTCTCCCCTTATGCCTTCAGAATCTCTCAGCTCGTCTTGGAGGATGCGGATCCGGAGGCGTGGATCGTCTACGCTCCTGGAAATGGCATAATATCGAATGAAATGTTCTCAACGTGGTGATACGTACATCGTGGAATTTACAAAAAAAAGTTACAGTTGAGCAAATGAGTATTTCAAGTGGAAAATTGAGGATTTTCGGACGAAACGGTTATGAAAACGAACCAGCTAGAATTATTGTTCCGACGTTTTTCACCCTTGTCGGTTGAAGAGAAGTTATGCGAATTAATGAAAAATAAATACCCCTCAAAGGACATTTACGAGCAAGTATATTTTATTTTAAAATACCTGCGAATCATTTGGTCGAGTCTTGTTAAGCTGGTACATGCAGAGGAGTTATTCAATGACACAGAAGTTACGACAGATCCGTCCTTGACAATTTACGGTACGATTTGCACTACTACTGTAATTTTTTCTACTTAAACTAAATGCAATTTAAAAATCTCCTTGCACACTTATTTGTTAGTGACAGGTGTTTTGAAATGAAGGAATATTGGAGTTGAGTGATGAGAAAGAGTGAGAATTTATGGCACTTCGGTAAATAGTTAACTGTGTTCCTCCATTTGCTCCATGCTCTGGTCCGAGGAATAACCAACCCCTGTTGGAATGTTTATGCTGTTTATCAGGGCGGCCATAAAGGCAATCAGCGGACATTTCTGCGTCCATTCATCTTGACTTTTGTCTTGTGTGTTTCAGAGGAAATCAGAAAGGTTGGAGACAAACCACTCAGAGACGCGTTGGTCAAACTTGGCGGCTGGCCTGTCGTCGTCGGCCCGTCCTGGCGACCTCCTCACGGCTCCTTGGAACTCCTCTTGGGCACGTTAAGAGAACACTACAACGAAGGAGTCCTCATCGAGCAGTGGATCGGCCCTGACGACAAAAACTCCTCGGTCAACATCGTCCAGGTGGGAAAATGTAAGATTTTATAATCTCAAAAAGAATGTGAACCACTTGATGTGAACTATACGAGAAAAACGTGGTGTAACCCGCCGTTTCACCTAACGGGCTAGGGATCCAGAAATAGACCTAGGCGAATAAATTAGTGGGAGACTAAAGACTTTCACTTACCGTTCGGAATGTCGGAGACGGTCGGTCATAGACTCCAAGTACACCTGAATTGACTAAGCTCTGAGGAATGGGGTTTCGTAAGTGAAAGGCAAGAGTTCAATATTGGTTTGTAATAACGCAATTGTTCGAGATATGAAATAAGGAATGTCTCGGCCGAGAAGGATACTGACTATGACTTAATCTAATTAGTGAGTAGGTAGAATGTGAAGGGCTGAAGGCCAATGAATTTACTAGGTAGCTGAAGGCTCAGGAGTGTTTGATTTAGAATAACGGAAAAATACAGTTGTTTTACTAATGTCCTCCCCTAACTCCCTTTGCTTTTCTACAACAACAAGATACTAAATACTACGGTTACAACATACGATTCTCTGATCAGCTTTCTAATGACTAAACGTCAGGGCTTGGGCCAGATTTAAAGAGTCGACTTTCGCGTTGCGAGGGTACGAGACAGAGTTAATTCGCCACTTACGTGCACCAACGCCTTCGGATGGAGACAACCGGGTGATTTGCTCTTCGCTGCTCGGCTTCGGTCAGGGGAACGCCGTCCAGGTCGGAGGAGGCGAGGCTCTTTCCAACGGAGGTCCGACGACTGGCGGTGCGTGGAAAACCCAGACTATTGGCCGTCGGTCGGGCGCGAACGGATCAACACTCGGGTCCGACGGGGGATTTTCAGTTCGTAATAGGGGTCCACTGTTACGGGATAGGAATTGGCTGATCTCCCAATTCCCGAGTTCTCACCCTGAAGGAACCACGATACGATCGTTCCTTCAGGTCACTTTCACTTCACTTCGATGTCCCGGTTCACTTCGCCTCGATGTTCCGGTTCACTTCGCTTCGATGTTCCGGTTCACTTGGATGTCCCGGTTCACTTCGATGTCCCGGTTCACTTGGATGTTCCGGTTCACTTCGATGTCCCGGTTCACTTGGATGTTCCGGTTCACTTCGCTTCGATGTCCCGGTTCACTTCGCTTCGATGTTCCCGGGTCACTTCGATGTCCCGGTTCACTTTACTTCGATGTCCCGGTTCACTTCACTCCGTTCCGCGAACAGAGATTTCTACCTTCCTTCTCGTGAGTTCGGATACGACTGCCGGATTGCTCGTTCTCTCAGTCCGCTCGTCACGTCGCCTTCCCCTTCTACTCCTCCCTGGGTGTCTTGCGCCGCCCATCGCCTACCCAATCCAAAGAGGGCACGCCTTCCGCCCAGCTGGAGTTAGGCGTTTGGAGGGGAGAGGGGTCGTTCCGTCCCCCGCCGCCGAGGTTTCTTGGCGGGGCGCTTGAAATTTGCCGCCCCGTTACACCCCTCCGATCTTCGGAGGCCGAGGTCTACCTCGGCAATTTTCCTTCCGGTGGGGGTGACTGGTGCGATGGGCATTGCGTCAGGTCGTTTGGCTGCTATCCACGCTTGCTCGTACCGCCAGCGTCTGCAAGCGGCACAGGTTGGTGGGCGGTCCGTCTCGTGTTCGGCGATGGAGCAGGGCTTCGGGTAGGCGGGATCCGTGGGTTGTAGGTTCCGGCACTTCCTCACCAGCCGATTCCACATCACTTTGCAGCCACCGCAGCGGTAGGTTGTCGGCGGGTGTTGTCGCTTCGTGCAGATGCAGCACAGGACGCTCCCATTCGTCGAGGGTACGCTGGCGCGGATGTTCCAAGGTGGTATGTTGGATGGGTCGGCAGGGGCCACGGGTGAACTAGCGCCAGCATTCCCATCAGCTAGGACGACCCTCACCGGCCGAGGGGTGGAGGCCCGGGAGGAGCCGGAACGCGGTTGCCCTGGGGTGGTGTCTGATTCCCGTGCGGTTTCTTCAGATGACGAGGAGTCCGAGGACGAAGTCGACGAGTCGGCAATACTCGGCTCGGCCGCGGCGGGCGCTGTGAATGCAGGGGCGGGGTATCCGTCCACGTTGCTGTCAGGTCGTGGTGTCGACGATCCTCGAGGGGTGGCGCGGTGCGTGCTCGACCCGAATGAGTCGTTGAGGTGGGTCATGGCTTGCAGCCGTTGTTCCATCATGATCACTCGGCAACGCAGGGACTCGACCTCCACCGACCCACCACTCGATCTTGATCTCATGTCCACCCCCGAGTCGCCAACGTTCAAGCTTTCCCCAAGCTCGTCTAGGCAGCGCAGCAGAATCCGCCTCTGTGTTGGCATCCTGTCGCAGGACGCGACCAGCTTGCCCAGCCCCATGATGACCGTGGAGGTGACGGCCAGCCACTCCGTACTTCCGGGTTCCAAGTCCGTGCTGCTCACCGACGACGGTACCCGCGGTCGAGGTAGCGCCATAGTCTTCTGGTGTCGTTCGCTGATCTCCTATTTTCCCACTATACCCTGAAACAGACAAACCGGCCTTTCTGTTAGTCTCCTCTCACGCTCCGACTCACCCGTTGTACGTCAGTCAATGGCTCATGTATCATGCAGACAACCTCCCTCTCTGCACAGAGCCAGACGCTGAACAACAATCCTAGATTTTAGCTACCATTACAAGGGAAAAACAAAGGAAAAGAGGGGAGTGGCAAGGCAGTCCTGTCCCGACCCATGAGGTACGGTCATTAATCAAACAAGGCAAGTACTGGTGTCGTGCATTTTATTCTACAGGTAAGACATTCCCTATTCTACTTCACAAATTACGAGTATACCCCAAAACTTGAAAAATTATTTTTTTTTTTTTTTTTTTTTTTTTTTTTTTTTTTTTTTTTTTTTTTTTTTTTTTTTTTTTCTTAATTGCTTCATCCCGTTCGAGGTGTTGATATCTTCCCCGCGTGGAGCTGCGCGTAGTCGATCGTTTTGCGCCTTGGTCTTAGCCCGTATGGACTGGACGCCGTCCTAATCGGAATCGGGATTCGGCTGGAGGATCTTCCAGGGCCCTGGGCCCCAGGTTCAGGATTTTCTTCGGTCCGTACTGGTTCCGGCCATTCCAGAGGGTCTGACAACCACGTCCCTCCACTATCTTCGCTAGGTGGAGGGGCAGGGCTCTCGGGTGGGCGCGGCTCCTCTGCTACGTCGGGGGTGACGGCGTCGTCTGGCACGCTGTTGATAAACGCTGGCTTGAGCCTGCTGAGGTGGTAACGCGTGGTCTTCCCTAGGACATCCTGGACCTCGTAATTGACATCGGGTTTCTGGATTGGTGGTGTCAAATTTGGGGGAGTGTTCCTCTCCTGGCACTCCTGGCATTTCTGGACGAACTCTCGGACGTCACGTACCATCTTCTTCCAGTACCCGTACCGCCTTGCGACACGGGTGGTTGTTTCTATGCCAGGGTGCCCGGCCCACTGATGTTGATGACAATTGGTCAGGAACCAGCGCCGCATGGTGGATGGGATCAGTGGCACCGTGATCCGCTGGCCATCCACATCGACCTCCTTCCTCCAGACTTCTTCCTCCTTCTTTAGTCGATGCTTCTCTGGGTCAGCAGTCAGGGTGGAGATCCAGGGGTCCAAGGATTGGGCTGCCATCAGAAGTTCCTTTGGCAAACTTAATATGATGGCGCCAACAGGAACACGGCTCAGGCCGTCTTTGACCAACTGGTAGTCGGGTCCTGCCAGATGAGTCAGATGCTGATGCACCTGGTGCTTCAATTCAGAGGTTGAAGGGGGATTGTCCCGGATCTCAATTGGGAACTCTGCTACATCGGACATCGGAGGGTGTACCACCGGCTGCTTTCTAGGTAGTGTTGGTTCGGTGGTCAGTCGGCCTTGGTGGTTGTTGTCGACGCTAGGTTCAGAGGCTTTGGCAGATGTTGAAGCGACTGTTGGCCCGCCCTGGTAGTTGTTGTCGGTGTCGGGTTTCGTGGCTTGAGCGGTTTTCTGGGCTTTTCGCGCCATCCCGTCGCCCTTCAGTTGACGGATGTGCCTGTGGAGGTCCGGGTCAGTGGCGACCACGCCGATGGAGATCATCTTCCCAGTGGTGGGTTCTTTCATCTCCACTACGCCGATATCCGGGCGTATGCCAAGGGGTAATTTCCTCAGGAGGTCCAGTCCGATCAGATCCAAGCCGGAGTCAGGTCGTTGGAAGACATAGAATGGGTGTGTAATTGTAACCAGACCAATGGTGGTACGTACCTCCTGGATCCCCAGCACGGGCAGTGGTTGTCCGTCGGCACCCCACAGCTCCAACGTTGTTGAGCGGATGTCAATGCCAGGCACAGGTCTTGATAGGACAGACACTGCAGCACCAGTATCCACGACCATTCGCCGGGATTCCTTCCCCAAGCCGGCGGTGATCAGTATCATGGGCCTCATGACACAATTCACAGCGGTCTGGTAGGCCACCAGCTCGTCTCCGTGGACTTCGACTGATTGGTTCGTCCTCGTTATTTGTTGTGAGACTGGCTTGGGTTTCCTGGGTCGTGCTGATGTTTCTGACCTGGTGCATTCGCGGATTTGAGATGGGCAGGGTCTTCTTCTTCTTCAGGCAATCAGCCTCCAGATGGTCACGGGATCCACAGAAATTGCAGAACAAGGCCGCGTAGAGTCCGTGGGGGCAACTCACTGGAAAGTGGGACATATCACCACAGTACATACAGGGCAGCACTGGGACGGTCGGTGGTAACTTCGTCGGCACCGGTATCAACTGGTGATCGCCGAACGTGGCCGGTTTGTTTGGGTAACGGAGCGGGCTTCTGGGTTTTTGCAGGCAGTTTGCTGCAAAATGCCCTGGTTCTCCGCAAGAGTAGCATTTCTTGGGCTCCGAAGGTCTTGATCCGCTGACAGCGGCTATGTCCCATCGAGCATCGTAGTCCTGCTTCGCTCTCATTACGTCCTCCCATCCCTCAGCCCGCTCCACTGCATCCTCCAAGGTGTCCGGAGGGTTACCCTGCAAGTAGAGATGGAGTTCTTTCGGTTGCCCGCGGACAAAAGCGCTGAGTGCCTTTCGTCTTGTCCATTCCCGACGTTGGGCCTCGTTCAGGTTGGGTTCAGTTCGGACAGCCGATCGTGCCGTGGCCAGAAGTCGTTCTGCGAACCGTCGGATGGACTCGTCGGGGTCTCTCTGGGCTGTCCAGAGTCGTATGGTCGCCTTCTCGGGACTTTCCTCGCCATACCATGCCAGTATGGCCTTCTTCACGGTCGTGTATGGGGTTTCGCCAAGACCATCCTGGAGGAATCGCTTGGCTCCACCTTTTAGGCGGGTGCGAAGGAATCGCAGTCTCTTGTGTTCGTCAAGCTCTTGGGTTGCTTGCTCCACTTCCTGGAAGAACACGGATGCCGTGATAGCATCCGGCTCATCAGGGTTCCATGTGTCGACTTCCATAAACAACGACCGCGGAATGCCGGAGGTCGCAGGCTCGCGGAAGAAGGCGCCCAGTTTGTTCATCGCTTCCGTCACGGCGTTCATCATGGCTTCGCCCTCGACTGATGGGCTGCTGTTTCGTTGCATGGTCGCGAACTCACTTGTTGCACAAAAGAACTAAATGAAAAAGAATTACAGAACCTGATAGATCACTTTCTTGCGCACCAAGGACCGATAATTTCCCCACGAATCGAGAAAGGACTTCCCAGTTGGTAAGAGCTATGACGGGTCTGGAATCGGGATGTCAATTGGAGCTGAAGGCTCGTCGGAACAGTCCCGGCACAGAGGGCCTCGGAACAGTCCCGGCACAGACCCGGGACAGTCTCGGAACAGAGGGCCTCGGAACAGTCCCGGCACAGACCCGGGACAGTCTCGGAACAGAGGGCCTCGGAACAGTCCCGGCACAGACCCGGGACAGTCTCGGCACAGAGGGCCTCGGAACAGTCCCGGCACAGACCCGGGACAGTCTCGGCACAGAGGGCCTCGGAACAGTCCCGGCACAGGGGCTACGGAACAGTCCCGGCACAGACCCGGGACAGTCTCGGAACAAAGGCTATACGAGAGTGATGCTACTAGATAAATGAGCCAGTAGTTAAATTTTGATTTATGGAAAGAAAGAAAAATGATACGGATTTGAAGTTAATTGACTCCTCACTCGCTTCCTCACACTCGGGCCGATTTGTTTGTTTCTTACAATTTTAAATTTCAGAATCTATAACTAGCACAATTTAAATTTCGAGATTATAAAACGCGACCCAATTCCTTCAGAGCTTTTTCTCACCAATATTCGCCTGGTCAAGATCACTTGTTGTGGATACGACAGAAATCGAGATTTCTGAAATATCCCACCGCTTGCCACCAAAAGATGTAACCCGCCGTTTCACCTAACGGGCTAGGGATCCAGAAATAGACCTAGGCGAATAAATTAGTGGGAGACTAAAGACTTTCACTTACCGTTCGGAATGTCGGAGACGGTCGGTCATAGACTCCAAGTACACCTGAATTGACTAAGCTCTGAGGAATGGGGTTTCGTAAGTGAAAGGCAAGAGTTCAATATTGGTTTGTAATAACGCAATTGTTCGAGAATATGAAATAAGGAATGTCTCGGCCGAGAAGGATACTGACTATGACTTAATCTAATTAGTGAGTAGGTAGAATGTGAAGGGCTGAAGGCCAATGAATTTACTAGGTAGCTGAAGGCTCAGGAGTGTTTGATTTAGAATAACGGAAAAATACAGTTGTTTTACTAATGTCCTCCCCTAACTCCCTTTGCTTTTCTACAACAACAAGATACTAAATACTACGGTTACAACATACGATTCTCTGATCAGCTTTCTAATGACTAAACGTCAGGGCTTGGGCCAGATTTAAAGAGTCGACTTTCGCGTTGCGAGGGTACGAGACAGAGTTAATTCGCCACTTACGTGCACCAACGCCTTCGGATGGAGACAACCGGGTGATTTGCTCTTCGCTGCTCGGCTTCGGTCAGGGGAACGCCGTCCAGGTCGGAGGAGGCGAGGCTCTTTCCAACGGAGGTCCGACGACTGGCGGTGCGTGGAAAACCCAGACTATTGGCCGTCGGTCGGGCGCGAACGGATCAACACTCGGGTCCGACGGGGGATTTTCAGTTCGTAATAGGGGTCCACTGTTACGGGATAGGAATTGGCTGATCTCCCAATTCCCGAGTTCTCACCCTGAAGGAACCACGATACGATCGTTCCTTCAGGTCACTTTCACTTCACTTCGATGTCCCGGTTCACTTCGCCTCGATGTTCCGGTTCACTTCGCTTCGATGTTCCGGTTCACTTGGATGTCCCGGTTCACTTCGATGTCCCGGTTCACTTGGATGTTCCGGTTCACTTCGATGTCCCGGTTCACTTGGATGTTCCGGTTCACTTCGCTTCGATGTCCCGGTTCACTTCGCTTCGATGTTCCGGTTCACTTCGATGTCCCGGTTCACTTTACCTCGATGTCCCGGTTCACTTCACTCCGTTCCGCGAACAGAGATTTCAACCTTCCTTCTCGTGAGTTCGGATACGACTCCGGATTGCTCGTTCTCTCAGTCCGCTCGTCACGTCGCCTTCCCCTTCTACTCCTCCCTGGGTGTCTTGCGCCGCCCATCGCCTACCCAATCCAAAGAGGGCACGCCTTCCGCCCAGCTGGAGTTAGGCGTTTGGAGGGGAGAGGGGTCGTTCCGTCCCCCGCCGCCGAGGTTTCTTGGCGGGGCGCTTGAAATTTGCCGCCCCGTTACAGTGGTAGTTTTGGCAAAAACTGCATGTCAAAATTTTGTTTTTAAAAAAAGGACCAGCATCTGTATTTAGGATATTTTAAATATAATTCCACGAATGATGCCAATCGCACGTGAGAATTACATGCTACTTTCATTGCTGTGCTCATTTCACCACCAGGAGAAAGAAAAAAGGCTGTTAGTAGGTGCTTGACTGTAGAATGAAATGCAGGAGGTGAGAACTAATGCAAGGCTACTAGAAAGTGAACCTAATTGGCACTCGAGGAGCACTTGAGTTAGGCTCTGAAAAAGTCGGCGAATTCTACGGGATGTCTTTCCTAACGACTTGAATTCTCTCTTTATAACTCGAAACGAGCTCTAAGACGGACGGCAAAAACTTGTGCGAAGGGGCAAAATTTGTACGAACGAGAAAAAAATGAAATGAAAATTCTTCCAGTTGGACCAGATGAGTTTGGCTCTGCCGTCAAAAGACTACTATCTGAAGACGAACACGGACGCCGATTATTTGGGCGCGTATCACAGATACATGACGGAAATCGCCGTTCTTCTGGGAGCCAATAGGACGACTGCGGCAGCCGAACTTTTAGAAGTTATCTATTTTGAGAAGAGACTCGCTAACGTGAGTACACCCTCTACTGTACATACTAGCGTGTATATTCTGGGATATAATTGTAGATTTGAAACTATTGATGTTTTTGGTTGGTTATTACTTAAATAATCAACCTATATTTTCATGCAAAACGTCAATCTCACCGATTCAGCCCAACATTTTTTTCTGGGCGTTGTAAGGTGTCAATCCGCTGTCCACGCCGATTCTAGTTGGTCCTCTAAACTTTTCAGCCCAATCGGACCAAATTTAGGGGGTAGGGGTTAAAATGTGTTCTCAAAAATGGATTTTTCGAGATTTTCGGCGATCCAGGCGTGTGGAGTATCATTTTTCACTAAATTTAGGATGCTGAATCCAACGAGGTGGGTCCCAGAACGATTGGCGCCCGTTGGTTTTTGTGATTTATGGTACCTAGGCATCATTTTCCACTAAACTTTGAATGCTGAATCGATTGGGGTGAGTCTCCATGCGTCTGGTCTGAGGAATGACCGACCCCTGAGAAAGAATTGACAGAGTTTTTGTTTATATTTTACTCGTAAGAACTACCAAATTCGTTTTCCATAATTTTTTTTTTCAAGTGAAAAAGTGTTTTCATGAACAGTATCATGTCTGCTCTCAGCTAAATTCATATTACTTCTTGATTAACTAATAATGGGCAAATTCATGTAAGCACACTACTATTTGTTTGTCTACTACGAATCTGTAGTTTTGAATGAATTATTCCCCAGGCCTCGTTACCGGAAGCGGATCGTCACGACACTAGTCAAATTTACAAGAAAATGACGGTGAAACAACTTTACGAGCAAGTCCCTCAGATCAACTGGTTGGAATATCTTCAAACGTTTTTACACAAGCCAATCGATGATAGTGAACAAGTAGTCGCTTACGGATTGTCTTATTTCGCCTATATGGGAAAAGTTCTCGATTCCACCCCACCGAGGTGAGCCATCCTCTTCAGATAAGATCGATAATATCGGTAATATACTGTTGATGATACATTTACATTAATTGAATATATTTTATTTTACACAGGGTGTTCCACGAGTTGTCTCCCCCCTTAAAACTGTCCAAATAGAAATTTAAAAAAAAGTTTTGAATCTTAATATTATTTGAAATAATGCGCAAGAGGCATTTCTGCTCAACTCTGTCTGCTTGGTGAACCGGTTTTGCACAATAAATTAAAAAAAAAAATGGTTGAGAGATCAAATTTTCATGAAATTTTGAGTACAATCCGAATCTGCAATCCGGGTTCCTATTTAAAATACGAAAGTTAGTGTCACATTGGGTGCGCAAATATGATATTTGTGATTTTTGAAAAAAAGAAGATTTAGGGTGAATAATTTGTGTTTACTCTTATTTGGACGATTTTAGGAAAAGAGAACAACTCGTGAGCATTATTTTTGGATTATTTTATATTCTATTTTCACATATTTTATATTATTCATTTTAAATATGTACATTTTATCGATTTTTCAGAGTGATTTACAATTACATTTTGTGGCGGCTGGTGATGACTGTTACTCCTCATATGATTGACGAGTACCAAACGCAACATACGGAGTTCAGAAAAATCCTTCAGGGGATCCAGTCTGAAAGGAATAGATGGAACCAATGCGTCGATTGGACCAACAAGAAAATGGGGATGGCCGTAGGGGCACTGTACATCAAGAAAAACTTCAATCAACATAGTAAGGTGAATGATGAACAGGTTTTGAACGCAAATGAAATCAAAATGAAACGGTTTCTTAAATTTCGAATAATGAATCGATTGGAATAAGTTCGGGGCAATTTACACTCTCTGTGTTCCCAATCATCTTGTACCTAAAGTTTAAATTAACCAACATACTCTTTCCAACCCAAATGTTCCTTATGCGGTAAAAATAATAATTCATTAAAAGAGTATTGAATTTAAATGAAGTTGCCCTAATTCAGAACTTTGGATATTTGACTCAACAGACAGATTCTATACTCATGAAAATTACAGGGCATCAATTTTCAGACCAAAATTGAAACTAAATGGCCACTTAATGAACTGAGTGGCTAAAAAATACGTTATAGCGGTTCTCTTTCCACTTTCATGAAGTATCATGAACCGTAGTCGAACATCGAACTCAAAGTGAAGAATATAATGATATTAATATTATAATAAAATATCAACTTTCATTGCATCAAAACGTTGTATTCCGTACTGCCATGTACATCGAAAAGAAAACAATTTCAATTTATTTACGTCATTATCAGAAGTAGTAAAGCCTATTATGTCATCAATCGATGACTTTCTATGAACGAAATCGGTACTTGGTATAAATATATTTAAAATTTTACCATGTTAAGTTACGATGTGACTATGTGGCTGTACGTGTCACCATTTCTTGTTTCAGTCTTGTTTGTACTGTGTTATCAGTTAGACAAGTCTCCGACGTAGTACTTACCTATATCCCTTTGTTCATGTCCTTTACAGGAAATCGCCTTGGAAATGATTCACACAATTAGAGAAGCTTTCAACGAGCTGTTAGAGGAGAACCATTGGATGGACAACGAAACTCGTACGGTAGCCAAAGAGAAGGCGAACGCCATGAACGAGAGAATCGGTTATCCTGACCTTCTCACCGATCCGCAAGAGCTCAACAGTGAATACGAGTGGGTGAGTTGTGAAGACAAATCGCTCAAAATCCAACAATCGGTGGATTGAAAAGGGCGATTGGAATACAAAATACAAAAATAATTAGCTCTTCATTTCTTATTGCTGTCCACAGTTAAACATCACGGATAATCAGTTTTTGGAAAACGTATTCAACATTTTCTCATACGACGCTCGGCACAATCTTCAAAAATTTGGACAGCCTGTGAACAAGGATAAATGGTACACAGAGCCTGCCATAGTCAACGCATTTTATAATCCAAACAAGAATGATATCGGTGAGTCGATCAGTGAATTTTCTTCTTTAACATTAGCCATGTCTACAGTGCTGCAGTAAAAACGAATTTTTATTTACAGTTTTTCCAGCGGGGATACTTCAGCCTTTGTTTTACAGCCAACATTTCCCCAAATCCCTCAACTATGGAGGTATCGGAGTGGTCATTGGGCATGAGATCACCCATGGCTTCGACGATAAAGGTGATTCAAATTTTCTAGACTCTTGATGAAGACGAATGAAACTATTTTATTTTTCTCAATTTATCTATAGTGATGGGCGGTATTACTACCAAAACGTTTGGACTGTTTGAATGGTTATCTCCCTTCTTCTTGTTTGTTAATTGAAACAAGTCGAGATAAGAAGATTTCAAGATTTTGTTACCTTATTAATGTATCCAGTACATTGTAAAAAGGGGTTTCTGCCCGTACGTTAGTGAATTTTATTTTATAGACTCTTGAGTAGTGCTACGGATTCGAATAATTATTTCTAAATTATCAGTTGGTCCTGCATCACATTGCGGCTATGTTGCAATCCCCTTCTCGGTACAACTAAGAAGCCTCAAAAGGAATGGGAAGGATGGGTTGGATTAAAATGAAAAATCCTTCTTCGTCGGGTCAAGAAACATTTCAAGTTAGGGCAAGGAAGGGCAAGGTCTACGCTGGCTTTGAAATACCACTAATCTTGGTGTCTGAGGGACCCTTGAATGATCAACTGAAAAGCCAGAGATCACGAGGGAAGTGAAGGGCGTCAAAATTCTGGGCAACAGACACTGGACGGGAATGAAATGAAAATGAGGTGAAAGGATTTTTCTTACAATGCGAGAAAAAAGAAAATTGTTGTAAATGTTATAATGCATGTATGTGGCCGCTTTGTCACAACTATTCTTCTGAATTTTCTGGAAATGTAGTTCTCTTTCAGTTGTGAAAACCACAATGTTTGTTTTAAATGACCGAAAGGTAAAATGTATTTTCGTTTGCAGGAAGGCAGTTTGACAAAGATGGGAACTTGATGCAATGGTGGAATAACGCTACGATCCGTGAATTCAGAGAAAGAGCTCAATGCTTCATCGATCAGTACAACCGGTAAGAATTATTCACTGAAAATGTAAACAACACGATAAACTTGACTTTGTGGTTAGTATTTCGGTTTTATTGAGCGATACCTGCTTTGAAGAAGTCTGTTAATCCGATATTCTTTTACATAATCCACTAATTCCTTTCTATTCGCCGTGTAAAGTGCGCGGATAGACCATCCGATCTCAATTAATGTAGAATGTATATTTATTTTTGTTCTATATACATACTGCTTTTCTTCACTACAGGTACAAGTTGGAACAAGTCGACCAGTTCGTAAACGGCCGAATGACTCAAGGAGAAAACATGGCAGATAACGGCGGTTTGAAGCAGTCGTTCAGGGTTTGTGTTTTATTTCTCCTACGTCTTTTTGGTTTACCTAAATGAAGAAGTGATCACATCGCAATGCTTAACAATGTGACGATGGCTTGAAAATTGTTGTGTCTGAAACTCGCTCGTTAATAGAATTAAAAAACCGTTTGACCAAACGCCCGACCAATCTAGGGTGTCCCACGTCGTTCCCTCCTCCAGAAACCTTTCAATTTGAAGTAATTTTCATGAAATTTTCGGTAGAATCTGAATCTGCAATGAAAAATTGGGGTTCCCATTTATAATAGGAAATTTAATGTCGATCAGAAACTTAGAGTGAAAATATGATATTTGTAATCGTGGCAAAAAAATATGAAGATTAAACAAAATTGATTTTTTTGGAGGGGACAAATCGGGGGACACCCTCTATAACATTCCTTGAATTCCATCTTAATGTTGCTCTATCCAATAGATGAGTCCACAGTCCTTTAACCCACTTTTCCTGGAAACAGCACTGATTGGAATAATTGGATGTTGTTAAATTAACCTGTGCGGTAACTGCGTCTGTCCAAAATTAGTCCACACCCTTAAAAATCTCTGCATTATCCGTATGGGTAGTAGATTTTCGATAATAATAGTGTTGTCTCCGCTCAAAACAATTGATTTAGTGAGATTTTGTTTTTCTAGATTAATTACGTTTCGTTAACGTTTTTCGGTTTTAGGCGTACAAGAAATGGGTTAGCAGGAACGGTGAAGAACCCAGATTGCCAGGCATCAATTTGAACCACGACCAGCTGTTTTTCCTCAACTACGCCCAAATCTGGTGCGGAACAATGCGGCCGGAAGACGCTTTGACGAAAATCCGTTCCGCTGTCCATTCACCTGGCCCGATCCGAGTCTTGGGGCCGCTCAGCAATTCTGAGGAATTTGCCAAAGCGTACAGCTGCCTTCCAGGGACGCCGATGAATCCGACGAACAAGTGCTCCGTCTGGTAAAATCCGATCGTGACATTCCACCTGGAGAGAGAATGTTCTTTCGCTCGCGAAATGCGGCTTTTTGTCCTCGGAGCGAGGAGATGTGTGGTAAGGTTCGGTCTTACCGAATGCAGCGAATGATTTACTCACCAGTGGATAAGGTTGATCATGGTTGTCCAACTTGGAACAGAAGCTGAACCAAATTTCTTCTAAATGGTCCTTCAATCAAATCAATGAGTCTCTCCCCTCATTTCAAATCTCTTTTGGTTGTATTTTCAACAGAACCGCTATTCAGGTGACATTGATCCCCTCCAATGTGGCAAAGATCAATCATAAATTGACCATCTGTCCTTAAAAAAACGATATTAATTAATATTCATTCAGATCAATGGATTCATCATACTAACAATCTGACCCTCTTTTCTTCAATTTCATGCCAAAAATCCTGGTTGTTGAAAAATGAAAACCATTGACAAATGAGCAAAAAAAAAAAAAAATTCTTCACAGACAGGTCACAATTTTGTAAAAGTAAAGTGATCATGCATTCTTTGGGGTATTAAATAGTGATTTTTCTACATGGTATTGTTGCGTTGTTAAAATGGAATAATTTGCCTATAAAATGAGACCTAATGGAATTTACCAAAAGAACCCAAAAGGAGACACTGACACCAAAATGGAAGAACGTGGCGTTTTCTCGTCAAACGACCACAAAGGGGTTGTTTTAGTCGAAGAGTTGGAAGAGATGGAGTACAATTTGCAACTTTATCGGGATAAATTAGGAAGGTGCCTCAAAAGTGTGTGATTACTCACAAAAGTAACTAAAAAAAAAAAAAAAATGTTAAAATGCCATAAGTCATTCAAAATATAATTTTTTGTCTAAATTAAAATGAGGTTTATCCAACACATATTGATACTCCTTGTATAATTTGAAGATAGGGTTTCAAATGTACACTCTGAAACGGTTCAGCTGTCTAGTATGGTTGTCCTTGTTCGATTTTGTGTATGGTTTACGATGGCCAGTTAAGTATTTTGTTTCCTCATCTAGCTTTCGAGGCTTACTTTCTTTCTTAATTGAAAATAGCTAGAAGAAAATGTACAATTAAAGGACCTGCCCATTTGGTGAAAAAAAAGAAGAAAAAATCTAGTTTAAATCAACATCCACTGGTTGAGCACATTCTATCCAAATAAAATTATCGGTGCGCCAAAATGGAAGAAAAAAAATCATCCTTGTAATATATGCAAATTAATAAAGTTACCCGATTCACTAAATCTAAATAGAAATTAGTTAACCTTTTAGCCTTATTTATGAAATAAAAAAAACTCCTTGTCAAGTACCTGAAAAGACTGTGAATGAGAATTAAAAAGAATATAAAATTAAGCTTGTATATAAGTGTACCTGACGTACAGTTTATTTTACTTATTGAGTTTTGTATATTGTCGAGAACGTAACGCGAAGGGATTTAAATATTTGGAAGTGAGACGACTTTCATTAGCACAAGTCGAGTCATCCAATCATACTAATTACAAAATTTCGACGATATTGTGATGAATAATTATTGAAACTCGAAATTGGGTAGAATCGTTTTCAGGTACACACATTTTTTCGACAAGATTTACCTTAAAAGTAAAAAAGATTGAGAACAAAAGTAGTAATAATGTTGGAAGGAAATCATTGTTTGAACACTCCAATTTATATCAGTCGATCATATCATTATAAGATTAAAAAACAAACGCACATGCGTTTTCGTTATTTTTACGCGTTGGTATCATTTCCTGTTGTCTGTAGCTTCCCCTTGATAATATTTAATACTCGTATTATAAGAAATCGAAAGAAAAGGCTCGTTTGAAACGTCTAGCCGATTTATTTTTACTTTTATACAAGTTCGCTTTTCCTCAACTTTTTCACATCATTTACTTTTTAACTTGCGTTGGTGTTTTGAGAGTAAAATTCTTCCTAAGTCGATCGTATTACACACGGCGCAACACGTAGGTACATTAGTAACCCGTAAATTAGCAGAAATCGATGAAATTTGAACAATT
This sequence comes from Cyrtorhinus lividipennis, assembly GCA_019603395.1. NCBI lineage: Eukaryota > Metazoa > Arthropoda > Insecta > Hemiptera > Miridae > Cyrtorhinus > Cyrtorhinus lividipennis. The sequence continues at coordinate 14,789,524 of CM034002.1, read as the reverse complement.
TCCCCGGTATGAGTGCTCTCCTTGTTCTGATCGGTTGACTTTGAATCCTAGACAATCGCCTATCGAGCCGGTTGACGTCATAAAAAAACATTGTAAGAAGAAAATGTAAATAATAATTTATACATTACCTATGCAAAAGGAAACACGTGTATTAGAATTAAGGTAGTAACAAAACAGTTCCAAGCTGGGTTTAAATTTTACAAATGAATGCTAGTAGTAGATTTTAAATATTTGAAATTCGTCATCCATGACTGCGTGTAATATCAATGCATGGATAATTCTGAATAAAATTTGTGCAAATAGAGCGTCCATTTTTTGGTTAAAACCAGTCAGATTACTTTCCAATTGATAATGGTGGGAGGAATGCGCTTTGATGAGAATGTTCTTTACTTTTTGGTAGAGTTTAAACGGCAACATTTGTGTACGTTTTGCCTTTTCTTTCACCTAAATGCATCCAACTACCTTGCTGACTGTGAGGAGAGACCCTTGTGGCACGCTGGTAGATGGAGGCACAATGAAGGACCCATTCATGGTAATCGAATGGCTGCAAGGCTCAGGCGCAGAGCTGGTCAAATAATCAGCTTTGCCCGACTGCGCTTGAATTGCAGATGGGTAACTCAATTAACTACCTTATGATGGATGTATGAGGACGCGAATGTGACTGCAGCCGAATAATATTAGAGCGCCCAGCATTGACAACTTGCAGCTTTATACTCTTCAAGGCACAAAAACCAATGCGAGTTGTAATCCTCCATAAGATAACCATGGACCTAAAAACCCTCTCCAGGGGATTAGATGTCTTGGCAGATTAAAAAAGGACACATTTCAAACAGGCTTCCCCGTCTTGGAGTATTCCCAATACCTAACCTAGTGATTTTCTAACGTTGACTCCGATATTTCTATCGACACCAGTCTTCTGATATTATCCAGTATCGGAACAAAAATAGTGATATGCCTCGATGCCCAGCGACCCACACATTACCCTAAACCACCCTTGATGAAGTTGGCAGGGGAGAGCTCTAAATAATGCTTGGCTGGCAGGAAGGATGCAAATCTGTGAATTTTGCCCCCCTCAAGCTTACTGCCGTGCTAGTTTCAATCGCCAAGATTTCGCCCTGACTCCCTGGTGGTGTAAATGGGAATCTGAATGATCGGATTTCTTTTTTTTTCGTATTTATATTTTCAAACATATATTTTGCCTATCTTTGCCCAAAAATAGAGCGTCGTTTTCAAGCTATAATATCAGTTCTATATTCTATTCATTATTAATTTACAATATTATTCCACTCTTGATAGTAATAAACCTGAAGCCGCTGAAAAAGTTTCACCTTTTCTGGAGAAGAAGGACCACACCAATACAGCAATGAACGTCAATTTCATTACAATTTATACCATCAACTAAAATAGGAATACATACAAACAACTGTACACTTAAATCAATATTTCACGATTTTTATTGAATTTTTAATCAAGTATTCTTCAAGGTGATGATGTTAATAGAGAAAAAGTGGGTGTTCAAACGCCGATATTTATCTCATTTACCTTCCGCGAGATAACACATACAATTTGTGCTATAAATAGGTGGAGAATATTGGGTAAAAAATCACGTCTCTTTGTATCACAAGATATGGCGCGTGCGGAAACACATTTACCACGATTTTATAAATCAGTGGAGTGAGTGCTGACCCGCACTTCACTAAAATCCAATTCACCCCGTCTTATGTGCACTTTGAAGTGTTTTTGAAGGTGAGCTCTCTGAGTGGCGCGATATCTGCACAAGCTGCAGGCAAACGGTTTTTCTTGAGTGTGTCTGTAGACGTGGACTTTCAAGCTGTAGCTGTCTCTCGCTTTGTAGTTGCAGTGAGGACATAAGTGTTTCCTCACTCGGTTCGGTTTGTAGGGTGAGAGGGGGGGTTTTTTGATAACTACAGTGGGAACCATTTTCCGAAGAACCTGTTTAGCGGGAAGGATTTTCCGTTGAACTTGTTTAGCGGGAGTGGGGACGACTTTCCATTGGACCTGCTCAATGGGAGGGGGTACAATTTCGTTCGGAAGTACGTTGGTTGTAGTTCTCGTTAAGGTTTCCGTGAGAGAGAGCGGAGGATCTGTTGCTGGCCAACTGCCATCTGCTGCAACTGTTAAGCGAACATCAGCCTGTCCTTCATTAGGAGCGGCGGTCGAGTGAATGAGATCGTCGTTGGCGCTTGCCGGTGACAAAATTATCGCGCGTTTCACTGATGAATTGACCGTGTCAACCACTTGGTCAGCACGGCACGCACGAGCAGCATGATGCGTGATACAATGATCCTTCACCTCTTGCAGGTCGCCACGCTTGAAGGAACAATGCACGCACGAGTGCATTCCCCGAGGCTGTTTCCGAACGTGGTCTTTCAATTCTTCGGAGAACAGATACTTGCAGCCCTGACAGGTTACAGACGTCGCTGAGACGTGGATGAGCATGTGGCGGTTGAGTTCGTCGATCGATCCGCTCGTGGCGAACCAGCACACCGAACAGACTAAGACGTTCAGAGGAGTCGAGTCTTCTTCAGTTTCAAATGCTTCTTCCATGTTCTCTTTTTTTACAACGTCGACGATATTGGGTGGCGCCACATCACCTGCGAGAGGATCGACGTCTTCACATTGGCCTGTAAACAGAACATTGGACGAAAGTCATTCTCTGGCGCCCTCTGAGGAGTCAGTTGGGAAACCCATCAAGATCGCGATGGACGCAATTTGAAAATAATGAAAATTCTTAAAATCTTTACTTCATGCAGAATTTTCCAGTTGGAGGCCTACTCATGCCCTTAAACGATTACTCCGGCACTGCAACCGTCTCTCATGAGTCAACCATGGTTACGTATGGGGAAATCGATGTGAGACCTCAGAAGCATTTGTCATTAAAGCTTATAATTATTAGTGCCGAATTAGCCCACCAACATCACAGAAGGCCGTTTTGACTTACGATAATCAAGGCTGCTTTCGTCGGCGTGTTGCTCCTCATAGTGGCTGATTAGCTCTTGTTGAGACTCGCAGTCCACACCGCATACGAAACATTGGTAGGGGTCTTCCAAATCGGCGGCTTCTTCGAGAATTCGACTGTCCGCGTCATCCGGTTCAAGCTTAACAGACGCTCTGTAATTTTAGAGAAAAAGGTCAATGAAACGATCAAAAATGTCTAGTTCAGGAATAACAAAAATTTTAAAAAAAAAATCCGTACGTTGTCTGGGAAGCAAAACTTGCTTCGCAAAACTTAGGTCTAGTTTGCCGAATTTTTAGTTCATTTTTCTTGCTTAAGCGGTTATCACGAGAGAGCATGAAGCATGAAGCTCTGCATTCTCAGAGCCCAAAAAGATCAAAGCTGGCGTGCCACAAGGCAGCGTGCTGGGCCCCCTACTAGCTACTGAATACCATCAAATGAAGAAAACACCATTGCTACATTTTCAATAGGTGGAATCGACAACAATAAACTCAACTAATTCATCTCCCGTACTCATTCCAGGACAGCTAGTGGAGATTCAGACGAATGAGGCCAAATTTGTCTTGCCTACCTTAGCAACAAAGCGAAATATCTTGGGATGACGCTTGGAAGCAAACTAAGATAAAATAGATAAAGTAGAAAACGTTGAGCTTGCAATAAAATTCAGATAAATGTTCTGGCTTATGGGTAGACGGTCAAAAACAGTCTATTCAAAACACCCTCGCCATGTGCAAGCAATACCTAAAACCTGTATGGTGGTTTGAGCAATCGTAATTTCATTCAGCGCTCTCAGAATAGTTTGGCGCTCACGCGCAAACATAGTTTTGAAATTACAAGAGGAAATGGTCACTAACCAAAGCCATCAATAATCTAATGAGGTTAATCAAGACCAAGTGCGCTTTCACCTTAATTTCATCAAATTTGCAATCAAAACGTCATCAAAATTGCGGTAGGAAACGATCTCGTGTATCGTTTCATTTTTACATTCATATTGAAACGACACACCTGATCAGGCCAAACAGCCTAATTATATCTTCAAAACGTTACAAAATGAGATATATTTTGCCGTTCTCCATACCTAAAAAATTGTTGACGGTCGTCGGTATTGGTACTATCTCCAAATTCTGACGTAGAATAAGTAAACACTTTTGGTTCGACGTCCATCGTGTTGTTGTCAGGTTTTAGAAGCTGTTCGACCTGGAACATGGTATTTCATAGAGCACACATGTGAATGGTACTTATACTACTTATACCTACTAATATCCCTATAATTAATTAATGCGATTATTCGGTACAATTGGTTTTAGGCTGCCAATGTGAAATCAATTTTTATCGTTCGATTTGACTTTCCTAGAGGGCGCTCGAGTGACAAATATTAATGTGCTGTCGAAACGAAGCAATTTTGAGACACAGTAGTGAAGCAGGCTTTGCGATTCTTTTTGACTAACCCACTCAGAAGAAACTGCACTGAAAGGGGTTGAAAGAAAGGAAAAAAAAGTTTGAAATTTGAAAAGGAAGGCTGTTGTCAAGGCAATTGTATTGATCGATAAGACGAATAACTAAATTAATAAATTGATTTTTGGTCGTACATCGGGTACATCTGAATTTGAACATTCCGACATGAAACTGATGAGACAAGTCGCCAACCGATACAATCCATCCACTGAAAGTAAATCATTTCACACAGCCTGACCATTGAATGGTCAGAGAACCACTGACGCTGCGTATTGCAACCCCATGGATTTTTGACCTTTCCTTACCGCCGATAGTGATTTGTCGAAACGCACTCTTCCTGCGACCGCGCACTGAGCCAAAACAGATTGTTTTTATTTTGCCAAAATGTCTAAACATAAGCACATAGTTTAATGCTAGCGTCAGTAAAGAGTAAAGACCATCTGCACAACAACCACAGCATAGTTTGAAAGGATCTTCAAAAAAATTGGTTTTTTCTCTGAGGATCATCTTCTGAGGAATTTGAAGTGCAGAAAAACCGGGTACCCGTTAAATACACACCCCCTCCCCCCCTAAAGGTAACCATGAATGTTGCATTCCTACTTCCGCAACTTCTGCAATATGTTGACATTTGTACTTTTCGATCTTTTGTACGATATATCGATGCAGATTTGTTTTTACCGTTATACCGCCTTTATGTGCGCGTCAGTTTTGTGTTGTGATAATTTTATTTTATTTATCTCCTTTTTTCTTTACTTTTTTTCGTTTGTTTTCAAAAGTGTGCAATTTGAAGACCTTATTCTGAAGAATTGTGGGAAATCCCTTCTAATCAATAATGAATGACATTGAATTTTCAAGAGGAAGTATTTTCTATAAATTGATTTATAGTGCCCATATGTGTTAATTTTGTAAATAAATACGAATTTTTCTGTTGTTAATTTGTTATAAACTTTCCATCACTACCCTATTGTTTAGGGTTCGATATATCATACACCCGTTCGATATATTGAAAAGAGAGGAGGTTACAATAGAGGCAGACAGGTTTGCCTCAGGGGGGGGGGGGGTCTAATTGACAAGTACCAAAAACAGTCAACTGTGTCCACCTGTTTATCCAAAACAAAATCAAAATTCTTTGATCGGCCGATCCAAAACCAGCTGTTTTGCGATTAGGTACTCTACCAGAGCTTCAACCGTCAAGACACTAGAGTTTGAGCTCAAACACAACCACATTTTCGGTTCTTACTCTTACGATGAATCTACTTACTAATAGATTATTGGTATCCTAACTAGGTATTTCTGTGTCATAATTATGGCTGTCGAGGTTCACGACTGCGTTGTTTGTTGAGGTTCGCGTTATCTGAGGTTATCTCTCGATACATACATATAGGTCCGTACATACACGAGAACATTTTGAAATTAGGAACACTACGAATCGCTATTTGAATTATGACAATCGAGTAATTATCGCCGGTTGGAAATTATTCATGTTAAGGGCAACTCAAACTTTGATGATTGTCAAACCAATAATGGTGTGCTTAACCTCGACAGGAAACAGGAAGGTTTATGTTTCAAGTTTTGCGTACTTACGGAGAAATTAAGAGCAATCTGCGTAGCACATTTGGTGATAGTCACAACAAATAGTTTGCCTTGGTTAATCAATACACTGTGAGAGTTGCGTCAGTTTAGATGTGAAACGAAAGGAAGTGAGAGGCGCAGTGGGTTGGGGAAATCGGTAAACTGGGTAGGGGAAGTGAAAGACACCTGGCGAGAGGCCGATCCCCCTCCAAAGTGATTGTCCTCTTTTCAAAGAGAAAGGGACACAAAGTGAAAGGCCTCAAAACCCATTCAACGACAATCTACAACTAGGTAGAGATGGGCAAAGTAGTTCGTTGAACGGAACTATCTCTTCTTAGTTTGTTCAATAAAGTGAACTAGTTTAAGGAACTAGTTCAATAATTGAACTATCTAGTTCTCATTTTTAAATTAATGCGTGATTGACTACATTTAGTAGTTTAGCTTCATTGCACTGCATTGTTGCACCTATAGACCAGATAAAGTTAACAAGTCAAAATAGCTTCCAGTTATTATGTAAACTAAGGATAAGTTTGTAATGAAACTTGACTTGTTAACAAGTCAAAATAGTTGCCATTGACAATGCCATGAATCACAGCATGGCAAACTATTTTCACAACTTCTCAACCGAATGGACGAACTATTTTGATTTTGAACGCCTAGTGACTATTTTACTGGTGACGAACGCCAGCTAGTTCAGAATAATAATTTCCTGGGTCAGAAGTGACACCTGTAGACATCTCCTAAAACTATGATTTTCCCATAATATCTGTTCTCGGGCTGGGAAACATGTATTCAACACTATAGCAAATAGTAGACGAATAATAATAAGTAGTATAATATAAGTATAATATTAATAGTATAACATTTATATATTAGAAAAGGGGAGTTATTCATTAAATTTTAAATGTAGGTACGCCGTGGTTATAATTCGTTCTCTGGGTACCAACTACTTTATTTCAATGTGCACGATAATTTAGAACTTGCATAAAAATAGCAAAGTGTTGATTAGGCAAATCAAAAGGAAATAAGTAAATAAAAATAACAAAAATTAGTCGCACGAGTAGCTGGTTTCATTGAATTTCCGGCCCTGAGGACACAGGAAAAGCCTCGGGATGCGGGTGTGGTTTATTTCGTCATCCATGCAGATGTAATAAACCGACCCACCAGCGGGGCCCATCTGAAAATACAAATTTCTCTTTGAAACTTCTAAATAAGAGTTGAGTAGTTAACTCCAGTTGCGCACGTGAAATTGAACAAGTATTCGAACCAGGACCTCACCTGCAGGTTTGAGACGCAAAACGGCACAGGCGATCCAGAACATGTTTTTGTGTCTTCAGACCAACCGCAGGAGTTCGTCTTTGGATCCCAACTGCGCATCGACAAAAGTTAAGTAAAAATGAATATGTAAACTTGAGTACTGGAGAGGGGGTTCCCATTTCAGAGGTAAATTTATCAGGATTGAGTTAGTTATTCGGCCTTTTTAGTGAAAGGCCAGTTCAAGTTGTTTCATTATACGTACCGATTGCCAAGTAGACCTCCCGAACAAACCCCCTCCCTGTCTATCAGCTCACCATTGGACCCCTTGTAGCACTGGTGATATTTCTGAAAACAGTAATTATTTTGGAAATTTTATGAGTACGAATTTGTCAAGAAAAGAGAGGCGAATGAGTTTAATTTGCCAAAAAACAATAATCGAGGATACATTTTTAGGATAATTTTAGCCAGCAACTCTCCCAACTATTACATACAAATTGTTGGACATCAGTATCATTACCGCGTTTTTACAACAATTAGCTGAAGATTGCTGGTTGGCAATTGGCCGACTATAAAAGGCAGCTGTTGGGGTGCATTAGGTTTTGACATTAACCAGCTATTCTTCTAAAATGGTTGGATATTCGTTGGCCCTCACTTTACCAAATTTTTGACAACAGTTGGGACACAGTTATCCAACTAAAGTAACGTTATCAACATACAGCAATGAATAAGCATTCGTCAAACGTGCAACATTTACGCCCCAACGAAGTGTACTACTAGAAGAAAGATTTGAATACTCTTTAGATGGAAATCGTTGTTTCCTTTGATTAAAATATACGGTATAGAGGACATTTTGAAAGCCTACTGTTTATAATAAATCATGAGTAGCAAGAAGTTCTTCTCGTCTCATTGCCAAAATGTTGGTCACTCACCGTGCAATTGTACAAGTCAGGAAACAAGCCGACGTCTGAACAAATGAACGGCCCTTGTCGGCACAAACCTCCTGCTGACGTCTTAACACATCCTTGGCCTGTCACGCATACAGAGCCGGAGCCGCATCCCAAATCTAATATATTCCTGAAAAGTAACAAGGAAATAGAATAGAACGAGAAATAGAGGCGAAATATATTCACCCTTTGCAACACAGATATCCAACACAGGGTGAAAATACGTCTCAGACTAACAAAAGCAGAACAAAAATATGTTCTGAGGTTTGAAATAAAAAACCAGCAATATCAATCTAATCTTTACAGGACATGGTTCTACGTTATGAATAGTGTCTCTTCCTCTGCTCACGGGAGGATTCAGAAGGATTCATCAAACGAAGAATCTACGAGGGCTGTGCCAAAAGTAAGGCACGATTATTTAAATCTCTTCTCCAGAGCGCGGTGAAAATCTGAAACTAAGAGAATCTGAATCTGATATTCTGTTTGAGCGTCGTAGTTACACTTTTTTCCCAGAAAAGATTTGATGTGCAGGATGTCTATTATAACAGTCTTGTAAACATGGACTACATGCACAAGGGGCCTACCACTGTCAGCGTGTCGTTCTCGTAACCCCGCGGTTAAAAAAAAAAAAACACCCCGGCTGAAATTCTGAAATTCATCGTGAGTTGACCTCCGCGTTTGGTAAGAGGTGTCTGAGCGAGGAAACGTGGGAATTACAGCGAAGTTTTTCGAACGGACGCATGAATGTGGATGACAACCCTCGGCCGGACAGGCCATCAACTGCGGGACAATCGGGACATTTTTCCTCACACCCTTGCCTCACCAGATTTCGCACCCTCCGATCACTATTTTTTCCTCAAGTTGAAGGGATATCTGAGGGGAATGCACTTCAGGAGCAACAAGCAGCTCAAGGCAACGAACAGCAAGTACCAAGTACGAAGAGGGGATCCTCCGTTACCAAACATGTATAAAAAGGGACGGTTGTAGAATCGTCACAAGTGAAGTTTCTCCCGCATAGGAGCAGATCCAGTTGAGCACGCTAAGTTAAAAAAGGACGCCATCTGCTCCTCTCGGTTGGATTGAGCGATTAGTCTTAATCAGCATAGAAGAGGCCCAAACTTTTTCGAAATTCTGGTGAGAAACGGGGAGAACATGCCATATTTTCTTTGTTCTGCTGCGTATGAGGACAGGTCGATCGATTGGTGGACTTTGAAGTGGTCAGTTCTAACAAAATATTGAAAATGTCTATGTACTATTTTATATCCCAACGCGCCTTACTTTTGGCACAGCCCTCGTATTCAAATCAGCGTACTTCCCCGTCACCGTGATTTTAATAACAGTCACTTCTCTGTAAACCTCTAAACACGTCTGAGGCACTTTTAGGAAGTATTAAGGATAATAGGTTGTTCTTATAGTTCATAACAATGCCGCGAAGGGGTGGCATGGCATCATCAAGCGTTTTGGTTGGTTATTCCTTGAATAATCAACCTATGTTTTCATGATAATGGTCAACCTCTCCGATTCGGCTCAAAATTTTTTTCTGGACGTTTCATGATGTCCTGATCAAAAAAGGTCAATGTCCGTCCGCCGTCCGCCGTACGCCGTCCATTGTCCACGCCGTTTTTGGTAGTAGAAAATGTTCTAAAAATCTGAAATTTGGGTCAGGGGTCTGTTCCCAGCCGAGATGGGTCCTCGAAACTTTTCAGCCCGATCGGACCAAATTTGGAGGGGGTAGGGGTCAAAATGTGTTTTTTGAAAAATGGATTTTCGAGATTTTGGGTGATTTAGGCGAGTGGGGTGTCATTTTCCACTAAATTTTGGACGCTGAATCCAATAAAATTGGTCCCAGAACAATTGGCACCCACTGGAAGAAGTAATGGGTCAAATTGGGTATTTATTACCCATGTGGGTGACTTCAGCCGAATGGACAAACAATACACATCGTCATATCCTGTTGTTTATAACCAGCTGTTAACTTAGCAACCATTTTTGAGCAGTTGGCCTACAATTCTTTTTACTGTCCGAGCTTTTTATTCGTACCATTCAATTCAATTTAATACAATTATTATAGCCTTCTAAATTACCTACGTTTTCTCAATATTATATTAGTAAATTAGTGTCGTAGTGCCCCATAGATACACCCATCTTGAATATGTGTTTTCGGGATTTCTGCTACCTAGGCGTGTGGGGTATCATTTTCCACTAAATTTTGGACGCTCAATCGATTGGAATGGGTCTGAGACCCGCCACACCCACTGTTTCCCCCATTCGAGGAATAACCAACCCGTGTGTAAGAATTTGCAGATTTTTTTGATGATCAAATTGAGCGATGACTGCAACGGTGTTACTCACTGAAGAATCGTCGATCCGGTTTCCGTTTGGCCAAGGCTGACACAAAAACTCAGCGTGTTACAAGAAGAACAATACGCTCCAGGGCCTTTGCACGGTAATCTGACCGACTCTAATTCGTCCTGAAATAATTCACCAAAGGCAAAAAGAAGTTCTTTAAAATGAAAGTATTAACGTCAACGATCATCATGAAAAACGGCTGTGGATCTTACCTGCCAAACCTTAGTCTGAGTGGAACTGGTGTTCGTTGGTCCCCATTCACCTAAGCTCTTACACAGAATAAGAATACGAATAAAAATTACTTACTTTTAATTTAAATTAAGGTTGACTAAAAATATGACAGTTATGAATATTTAACAGTAAGAATATTTACAACAAAACACGCCTATGATCATACCAGTAAAATATTTAATCTTGGGACGGAGCAAGTTTTTCTCGCAAGATCAAATACAAGCCCGTCACTGCATTCATTGACGACAGTAATAAGTTCGCCGTCTTTCTCGACGCAGCAGATAAATTCTGACGGATTCGATCCAATAAATACACCCGGCTCTTTGCATCTGCAAAAAAAAAAAAAAAAAAAAAAAAAAACCCCGAAGTGGGAGAAGAGTGTCTGAGTGTGCCTGGGAGGGGTGTCTTGACAAAAATATGCAATAAAATGAAAATGCGAGGGGTAAAAATGCATTAAAAACGTTGTATTTACAAAGCACATTGTCTTCAGAGTAATCCAAGTACAAATACTGAACACAAGAGCTTTGTAACATCGTAATATGCAGAGATAGGTTTATAGGTTACTTTTGTCAGGCCATGCCTTGCGCACTTCAGGAATCATCTGTATTGACATATTTTTTGTGCGTTGGGCAAGAGGCTTAAATGTGATGACGTCATTATTGGAACCAACTAATCAGAACGCTTCCTCTAGTGTAACTGCACGTGCATAATTTTGAGAAAAGCTCCAATAATGTACTTCGAGTGGGTAGGCGTAGGTGGGTATAAAGAGACCTTGGGAATCTGAACACAGGTTCGATTTAGCTTAAACGGGTTCTATGCTACAAGTGGCTGAATATGGAGGCCTAATCACATTCTGATTTCCTTTGAAGAAGGCCTTTCGAGGTTCTATAGGTGGGCATGTAGCAACCCTAGCAATATGAAGACATAGGTTTGATTTAGTTTAAATGGATTCAATAATTGAATATGAGGGCCTTATCACAATTTGGTGACCTGGGAATCTCTTTGAATGAACAAAGAGACAACAACAAATCTACAACATGAATCAAGCACGTTTATACTGCATGGCAATAATGGGTTAACCTATAAACATGCGTCTTGCCCTAGTCTAGATGGTACCAGCACTCAACGCCATGAGTCCAACAATCTGTTATTTCTTGTATAAACAACGACATTAGAGATGGGTCAAGGGTCGCCAGAGATGTTGATAAACTAACAACTAACAATTGAAAAAGCTCAACTGCCATTTTCATTAAGGGGACATCCACTCACCAGTTGATGGAGACCACGATTGGCCTGCCATTTCCTATTGAGCCAATAGCAGACTGCCAAAACTATGTTAGAATCTCCAAGACCTCTATAGATCAACGTGGGGAGACGGCAAGCTACGTACTTCAGGATAAGTTGCGAAACGTTCTTCCTTTATTGTGAATTTACGCGTTCGTTTTCCTAGCTGATAAGAAGTGAATTGTATAACTGGACATCAACTTTGTTTATCTCAACTGATACTAGACTGATTGACGGGTTCCCTAAGCAGCTGTTTTCCTAGCGACAGGCTTTTAGCGCCGTTGACATGATATGTGGCACAGAATTCACTAAAATACGCCGGGGGACGTTCAGTTAGTTCAGGATGTTGTCCTAGAGAGCACATCACGTCAGCGCAGAAAATAATGCATTGACGTGGCTGGCCCGATTGATTCGGATATTGGTGTTTGAGTCACTCCAATTACCTTCAAGATGCACCAAAGCGCTAAAGGCTATCAGTGAAGTTTTAACCCGACAGGGACGAATCATCAGTTGAGTTTGACTATTTGCAATTATGTTATGATCTTAAACATCCTAAATTCAGAAACACGATGAAAAACTGTTTTAACTGGATCTTTTTTTCTAAATTAAATAATTCTATGAGTAGGTAATTGAGAAAGCTGATTGATCTGAGCTGATTTTGATCTCGTTTCCTACCCATAATTATTTTAAGCTCTTATCTTACCTACGTAGGTAAATTTTTTCATCAAGAGGGCTATAATTATAACGTAGCAGAAATAAATAAATCTTCCAAAATTTTAAATAGGTACTTTCTGGCTCAGTGCGAGTGCAAGATTTTCAGCAGGTGTTAAGTCCCTTCATTTTTAGCAGGGCAGCAGCATAAGTAACGACCGTAAGCGCTATTTTGACACGCATGCGCACACTACGTTTTCCTCTCTGGTGCTGAAGTGCTTGCGAAAATTCCCTGATGAAGAAAACCTTCTTTCTGGTGAGTGTCTTTGGAATTTCTCTTCGTCGACAGGAAGATTAAACGTTTTCTTACATCAGCAAGTTTTGTTAATACGAACTCTTCTTTTTTTTCTTTTTTTTTTACCATCTATTACATAGTAAAATTATTAATGCAGCCATTATATTTCGCTTTCTCATTGTTCACCATTTTTACAGTACTGAATATTATCACACACACAAACACGGGTTACATTTTAACACAATTCAACGTCAACTGAAGAGATAACAAAAAGGCGCTAGGAAAAAAAACTTTTACACAGAAATATATTTCACGCTACTGCCGACGTTCCAAGGACTAGAAAATCAAATCTCAAGAAAAAATTGTCTGATTTTTAAAACTTGCCCATTGAAATTTTGTTTTCCTAACTCTACAAGTGAGCTTATTGTTGGATACTATCGTCATCAGAATATGGGTGAACTTGGAATAGTACCTATTCCCCAGAGGTACCTTTAAAATCCTATTCTCATTGCATTTTCCTAACAAAGCGGATGAGATGCTTTGTGTAAATACAAACGTGAATTATACATCATGATTGCTGCCCTCATGGTACCTAGTTGGTAAGGACCCTACCTCTTCAATTTTAAAAATACACTTGATTGGAGATTTAGAATAGAATTTTAACTGACGTCCAATATCCACTTAGGTCATCAATAAATGACCAAAAATGTAATTAAGATCAGCCTCCTTGTTGCTGTGATATTTTGTTAGAAGATTAAGCTTTGTAAAATATTATTTAAATAAATAGGTAGTACTTACGTCTCTTGAGACACACTGTAACTGACCACCTGAAATCGGGGTAAAAATTAATCTTGAATAAACTGTAAAAGACAATTTTAGGGGCCCATTACACTGTTTTAATCAAATTCAGAACTATATCGATCATTTCGTTTTGTGTTAATAATAGAACTCTATGATATCAGTGCTAATACTATTCTTGAACAATAATGTCCAAGACATTGGAATACTCACGGTCGCTAGCAGAAGAATAAGACGCATCATCATTCGAATGCGACACCGATGAAAATACCACGAGCGGGTGCAGACATTTATAACGCATTTTGTTGGTTCAAGAATATAATTCTGTACACAGCGGGTGACTTCATAAAAATTGAGATAAGCAGATGATGCGACAAAAGAAGAGATAACATTTATCAGAAGGTTGGTCGTAAATTTCGTATTGTTTCTGCTGCAATTTGGTGGCACACCTAGTACGATCAAGCACTTTACTGCCTTTGTGAACTTTTTAGGGGAAATTACCTATATTATTACTTTTATATGGGCCAAAAGGATTCAATTTAAAACAAATCTACCCTAATTGTTTTTGAGTAATTTATTTGGTCACCGTCGTCACATTACTGAACATTTATTTATTTTTATCATTGTGAGTTTTAATTCGAAGATTGAATGTTCAGGTGATTAACAGACTTCAACTTTTATCATGTAATATCAACTTTTATACACAATGTGTTTGTTAGTACAAGGTTCCGTCAACCGTTCACAATTGCATATCACTAGGCTTAAGGAAATACAACGAATTCTTCAACATGTATGCTTTCTTTCGATTCATAAGGAGTAACTTACACCATTAACCACATCCTATACAATAACTTCAGGTAGTCAATATGGGCGTTGGGCTTACGCTAGTTTATTCCACGGAGCACAAAGGGAAAGGGACTCTACGAAATTCACAAATAACGGATTAGGTATACAAAGAGTTGGCACACCGACACATATTTTCGTACGTAAACTATGATGCAAGTACCATTTAAAACGTGAATTGTCCTGGAAAACTTGCAAACTTATACCCATATTCTTTCCGAACTTGGGGCTTAAATATGCTTATAATAACTTACGTTTAACTAATTTATCCTGATTTTTCTCAAATTTTCTGGTTGTAGGCAAAATTGTTTAAAAGATTATTCGTCTAAAATATAGTTTATAAGAAGATACAGTAATTTTTTTGATACATCATGGCTATGTACACATATTTACATAACGTAGAAGCAAAAAAAATATATACATGGGGAAATTCGAATAGAGTACACATTAAGTACATGTCCATCAATAAAGAAAATGGTTTTCAACGTACAAAAAATAATTTATTAAATAGTAAGAGAAAATGAAGTTTATTTACATTGAAAATCCGCTATAACGAGCTATGTGATTTCAAGCGCTTACTTTTGTGTATATATTTTATGTTTGGTTTCATAATATTCATATAAAAAACTGTCTATATACGTCATGGTGTTACAATAGTTGCCTTTCTAAACTACGTTTCGCACTGAAAGTAATCTGACACATAGAATTTTGTCTAGCTCCAATTTTCTGGAAAATCGATACAACAGTAATAAAATTTGTTTTTACATCACAATCATCTCATGCTATAGTAATGAGTAATAAACTATTAAGGTGAAAACGTGTAGCGGTCACTACAATTTGTTGGCAGTAATATGAAAACACAGAATCGACATGGTAGAATGACACGAACGACACCCTTCCCCTCGCTTGAAAATTACCAGAAATTATGATACTCGTGTGTTAATTGTGATTTAAGAGAACGCAACCTCACTCAGGGACTCAGAGAGTTTGGTCGGTCTCTCAGTTCACAAAACAATTTAGACACGCAGGAATGAACGTGTTAATTCTGGACTTACGATGGCAGGCTTTGAAACGCAATTGTCGACAAGGAGAATACACAATGCGGGATTACATGACCGGGAAAATGCAATTTTACGAACGGTTAAGGCAGAAGCCAAACATTTCACAAAACATCACTGAAGTTGGGGTGTTTAAGAGCTTATCGTTGGAAATGAATATTTTCTGTTTAATCACGTGGAATTAGTTGGAATTAGGATCGGATTGAAAGGGTACTCAACGCCGTTGTTTTTCAATAAGTCAACCGTGCACGATTGGTGCAATGCAGCTAAGCCAGAATTATTTTTTCTAAAGCTATAAAGCTGAGACTGGGACCCGTCAGAATACTACATCAGGACTGTGGCATTACAAGAAGTCAAGTTTGAATGGTTATGCTGGAGGTAACCGAGATATAACTGACGAATTACAGGATACCCAGCGAGGATTGTTATCCAAGGGCCATCAAGCCAAGCCAATAGGAAACAGTTTCAGAATAGATGTATTGCGTTAGGATGCAACCGAATCAATAGGTATCCCAGGGACCAATATTCTGCAGGGAAATCAGGGACTGCAGGGGTCTGGACAGCGGCTTTGATGGAGGCTACACCATGATGGTTATCCTGGAGGTAACCGGGACATGACTTTTGATCTTTGGGATAATAAGTAAAAAGCATCAAACCTGAATTGCTACTTGACCAATACAGGGAGTCACAAGCCAGGACTGAGACTCAACATGCCTTGTGATCCTAAAAGCAGGGTTGTTCTGGCCAGAACTGTAGGAGACAGATTTAGGACTGCTGTAAATCAGCATCTTTATCTCACTAGATACCATCTGGCTGGAAACCAGGTCAGCGCTGCTGCCCTATGGCTGAGGTACAGAAGGATGTCAACTAGAATTATCAGGCCGACCAGTACACTGGGTAGACTACAGTTCCACTTGAAACCAAATAAAAGGCCTCAAGGCCAGGACCTACTCAAAACTGCCGTCCGACACCATAAATATTCAGCATCTATGATGACAGCAGTGATTGATATTCGGGAAGACGAACACCATCCCTTTTTTTCTCAAGAAGAAGAAGTTCTTCGTTGAGCTCAGATGACATTTGAAGCAGCAGATAAGATGAAGTAATGCCCATTAATTACTCGTGGTGCTTTCGGTCAGCCAGTATTATCACAGATCTGGTTCGTCCTCAGCAAGTATGTAAGACTAGCCCATAGCCCAGGATCAACGAAAAGTCACCGCTCTAGTAGGAGCGTTTGTATCAGCGATTGATTTTTTTTCTAGTAACACAAATGTCGTAATCGGTGTAGTAGTCCACAAAAATCGCAAAGCAGGTAGCGTGTCAAGTTTGAGGGAATGAGAGGACAAAGTGGTTCGACTAGAGTTATTAATCTCTTACTTAAGTACCTATTACTTTTCTTCAGTGATATTTTCGCTGCGGTTTACCAAAAAATATGGGAAAATCGAGGTTTTCGCGTAACAAAGTCGACAGCTAAAATTCGAGAAATGCAAGACGAATAAGAAATTTCAAGCTCAAATCAACAACTGCTGTAGAGGGCTTAAACTCTCTTCAATATTAAATATTAACGTTTCTATCTTTTTCTCGGTCGGTTGTGACTCACGCCGCAGAGAATTCTCTTGAACGCCATTCGGAACTCAGGGCTGAATATCGTGTAAATGACGGGGTTGAGAGTCGAATTGAAATATCCGAGCCAGAGGAAGAGGGAAGAGAGGTATTCGTTGATATGACAAGACTCGGGGCAGAGGGGCATCAATAAGGCCATAATGAAGAAAGGCAGCCAGCAAACGACGAACGCTCCTGAAATACGGCAGACGGAAAATATTACACCTAGGTATGTGGAATTTACAATATATTCTTGTTAATGATGCAGTATTTGCTACAATCCAAGAATCATTGTTCAACTACCTGAATTTTGATTGATATTATTTCTACCATTATTTTCCACAAAACATCTCTTCAACATTTTTGATATTCAGATCATTTATGGTTTTCTATTCTTTTAAATTCACTTTGAGAAAAAGTACGATTAACCCAAATTTGTTACCCGTTATGATGGCGAGCGTCTTGGCAGCTTTTCTTTCTCTTTTGGCCTCCATCGATTCCTTTTTGGTGTCTCGTTTGGGTTTCACCACCACCGTGACTGGATCTGACTTCGAATTGGCTACTTCGGCCGTCGATCCTTTCCGGACTCACCTGCCGTTCAATTCGAAAAACATCAATGTAGAAATTGTCTCAATACATACAAGTGTTTAGTATCCACCCACCTACGAAGGAACCCTCATCATGTCAGGCATTTTCGAATGAGAAAAATGTATCGCTGAACTCTTAAAGTAACTTCGACAATTTCCATCTTCTCAACGATGAATAAGTTTAGGTTTTGAACGATTTCAGCAGACATTAGGCATTTTTTCAATAACCCGTAAAAATTGAACGCCTTGCACGACTTTGTTGACTTGAGTTGTCCAGGATGAGCGGAGAAAGAGACAATGGCTCACTACAATCAAAAATACCCGACGAATTCCTTGTGTTTTACCTTTTCTCGTTCAAACAGGATTTTTCAAGTGAAACAATAATCCTTCCTTCTAGACAAAGGATACGTATGGCTACGAATGAGGAAATGAGTTCTTTCCTACACACAACTCAAGCGATATGTCGACTTTTTACACTTAACACGAGCCATTTTTTCCTCTTATGTTTATTATGGACAACAAGTTCGTGCGAGGCTTTAAATTTTTAAGGATAGAAAAAATAATATGAATCTGACGACTAGTGAAATCGCCATGATTCATAGGTGTACCAGCGGTTCATTCATCCAAAGTATCACATCCTTTTTCGGGAACCCAAAGAATTTACGTGAGTACTGGTAGACGAAAAAAAAAACGAAGAAAAGTTGTATTTGATCGTCAAAAGTTAGGTCCAGCGCAAAAATAAAAAAATAAATATGGGTCGAACAAACATAGGTGGGAACCGACGTCTTTTTGAAGTTGTGTAAAAAAGAGGAGTTAGATGACCAGATGTCTTTTCCAGAGAGCGACTTTCTCGAACAAAGTGAAAGTAATATACAATGTAAAGAGTCGAAGCGGACTGCGTGCAGAACAAACACAAATGGCAGTACTCTGAGAATCAAAACTCAAGACTAATATTGAGCTCTAAAAATACACAGTGATGTTGACATGACGGTGAGCTGTTTCGAAGCGAACTCGTGGAAAACCACGTTCAACTTTCGTTTCTATATTGCTACCTACCGTTTGTGCGAGATTTGCCGGCTGATTGGGCTTTCCAGCGATAAAACTATTCCTAACCCAATACTCGTGACTGTATTTCGATCCTTTCATTGGAGACCTTTAAGAGAAAGGGGTCGTGGGAGGTATAAACCAGAAATCTAAAATACAACTCTGTACAAGGCCTCCTGCAAAGGTTCCACGTCTCTTTTGTATTGCTACCTAAGTGGAATGATAACTGACACAAACTATGGTGGTATTTCTCCCGTTTCAGAGAAATTTAAATACTTATATAAAAGTGTTTCAACACGTGCTGGAGGTGCAAGACTTGAAAAGAATGAATAAATTATAAATAATAAATCAATTTTGTTTCAATTCTGGTGAAGCCGTACCCTCAACACGCGCAAAATCTTCTCAGGGAGCCTTTTACTAGACTGGACGTTAACGAGGGTCACGTTGGTAGCTCGTCTCACCTGCACGGTATCACCTCCGTTGTTTTCTACGATCGTGAAGGCCGTGGTCGCCCCGCCGCCATCGCTACCCGCCCTGTCGGCGTCGCCTTCACCGAGGGAGCCCTCTACCAGGGCTACGTCACCCTTGTTTTTCTCCCAGTCACCCATGAGCCTGGAAAATGAACACAATGTTTAATCAATTGTTCATTGAGACATGAATGAATGAATATGCTGTTTATTCCTCAAAAAGTATACATGTAGATCCGCGAATAACGAGGACCTTATAAATTATGACCAACTTCCTGGTAGACAGGCAGTTACGCAGACGGTAGAAAATGAACTTGCGAGTTTTTGAGCCAACTGCAAGCATTCCACCTTAGATCTTAATCAATTATTACTTCCAAATACCTCGTGGACTGATCATATTCAAGTGTGGGGCAAGAGAACGAGGCTGGGAATTTGTAGATTATAATAATTATGAATGTTTTATTCTGGCTAGAGATTAAAAAAAAAACACAAGGTATTTAGTTTTTTTAACATTTAGGCTGTGAGAGTGCTCACACAGCCAACAAAAGGTTTTATTGAGGTCGGAATTCGCAGATCGAAAGACTTCATCCCAGGAATCAATCTCGCAAGAATTCGCGGTACCATCCGCAAATAAATAAACAGTTCCTCCGATGTCTATATTACTTATTTAGTTGATAAAGAAAAAAAAAAACCCTAAACGACCTCATATTTTTGACCCCTTGCATGGTTCTCCTCTTGAACTAATTTCGGTCCTACTCCAGCTCGACACCATCAAAGCCGTATAGAGGCAACGCATCTAATCGTTTTTTTACGATCTATTGAATCAATAGCCTTGGTGAGGCACATTAGCGTATTAACATCTCTGGTTAGTTCAAAGAGAGCCTCTTCCACACCGATACATCGACGAAAACCAAACTGCCTGTTTGACAGGAGTTTGTAGGATCCAAGATTTTCATTCATTTTCAATTTTCATTTAAGAGTTCTTTAACCCATTCCAATCAGTTTCGAGATAGTGCTTATGAGGGAAATTGGGCGGTAATTAGTACCCCCAGTGACACACTAACCTATAGAATTGAATGATTAATCCGAAATAGTCGAATTTGGTATTCATCTACAAATAGGTGGTGTCAGAGTGTTATAAGCTACATAAGATTGACTGGTATAGGGAATCTCCCATGATATTTTAGAAGCAGAATCGATTCAGTCTCGCTCGTCAAATAATATTTGCGACTGTGACAGATCGAATAAATTATTCATCAGTCACTCACAGAATATTATGGAAACCTATTTCAATAATGGACGTTTGAAGATACTGTCATAATATCACAACAATAGAATCAACGTCATCGAGTAATATTGAGTCATTGCTGGGTAATTTACATTGCGATTTATCAATAACCAATGCCGCTTCCCAGATGTAGCGATTTCTGTATTTGACATAACGTTCAAGTCAGAATTAAAACTTGAGTAAAGCGATTTTCCCTTCGGAAAGTTCCTTCGCCACGAGGAAAACTGAGCTGTGAAAAGGATTAACAGCCTAGTTCACGACAGGATGAAGGCCGTGCTGAAGGACCTGGTGGCGAGACTTTTCACTCCCCTTTCGATGGCTTTTAACCCAAGTCACGTGGAGATTTGTAACTTGTGAAAGCTCCGTTGATTTTCTCTCCTTTTATCCAACAGAAAATAAAATATTCTGAACTTGAAAACGCTCAGTTTTCTAATAGAGAAAGGGTCACCGAAGTTAGAACACACTTCTACCAGATTTTTTTTGCCCTGCATTTCGAAATCCTTTCATCCCCTGTTTCTGCTCTTCTGAACACAATATTACGAGTCGCTAAATCCGTTCTTTGTTCGTACCGAAAGATTGAAGAACTCAGAGCCGTTCTATCCTCGATATTCAACGAATTCATAATACCCGATATCGAGCAGGGTGTTACGCTTGGAAGAAAGGAGGAAGTAATATTAGCAATAATTTTGAATTATGGAAGACTCGAAGGTTGAGACTTTCACTATAGGAGAGCTCACTTTCATCTCAGAGAAGTTGAGGATCAGTGCTCGAACGAAAAGTTTCAATGTGCAAGTTTGACACCCATGAGGATAAGAAGCGAATGATGAATTATAATACGCTGAATATCTTGAAGGTGAAACAATGGCTTTGAGGAACTACTTAACACATACGCCTTTCTCGAGGACCCAGTCGGTACATTTATTTGAAGAGTATGAATTCAAATATCTTATAATAATCTTACTTCTTTCTTGAAAGGAACTTGAATCTCCCAACTTTCGGGTGCCCAGAGTCGGTGAGAGTTTTGGCTTTCGTCCTCCTCCGTCGTATTCTATTCCTCGCCGCCTGGAATATCTTCCAATAGAGGACTAAGATGACCAATAGTGGAACGTAGAACGTGGAGCAGGTTGCGAATATTTGATATCCCAAGTCTTGAGATACCATGCACCTAAATTGAAAGAAGAATGTGAAGAAGAAGAAGAAGAAGGAGAAAAAAGCGCGAATGCCAAACAAGCACAACATTAATTTTACCACGTTTTTTTTTACATCAAGATTAAAATAATACACACAACGTGGGAGTAATTGATGTTATTTTAGTTTTAAAAATTGTGGTTCAGATTTACCCTGATAACATGAGCTATGTGGGTTAAAAAATGTTTCAATGTTAAAGATAAGCTTTATTTACCAGATATGACTAGCGCACATCACTTGTTGCGATCATGAGGATAGTATAATAAATAAAATTTTAGTAGGAAGGCCCGTTTCTTCCTGTACAAACCGATGTACACAGTAACTTGCCAAGCAATATGCTAATAAAAAAATAAAAAAAATCTGAATGGTGATTGCATTGGAGCCGTGGATATGATAAATATTTACCAAACGAGCTGAGCTGTGTCTGTGGCAACGCCCATATGGAAGGGTTTCGTTTGCTTTCGAAAGTTTTTAACGAATTTTAACGCTAAAGAATAAAAATGGGCGGCGTCGCACCGATCATGCTCCCAAATAAGGCGAAAGCCTAATACCAATTAATCCGTTTTTTGCTGGTTTAGAAACTGTTTGAAGAATGCTTTTGTTTCAGATTTCAGGTAGCGTCAAAGTAAAACGATGAGTATGGGTGGTGACTATATCTCATCAGTACCTACCGCTCAAACACGCCAATCCTCTTTTCAAAAAATTGTGTGTCTGAATTGGCTTTGAAATAGAGCGATGCAAAGTTCACAAACACCGAATCATGTTGAAAGGACGTCAATAAGTTAATTCTTTGCTTGTTTTTATTAGTTAGGACAATAGAACGGGTCATATTTTGAAGTATATTTATTGTATTGGAAACTTAGCAAATCAGAGCCTTTGTTTCAAAGTCACAACAAACGAACATTCTTTTGAAACATTCAGTGTACTTTGAACTAGGGTCAATGCATAGCTAGTGCTGATGCACTCGCTCCGCTTATTTCCATTTCTTTCTGGTTTTGCTAAAATTTAAAACAAACTAACTTTTTGCATAACATTCGAAAACGAACAAAAGACCAGTTAGGTTATCAAGTTTCCTTTCCGAGTGGGCAGTGCCGACCTCACGTGTAAAAGCCCTTGAATATTTTATTGAACGGGCGAAAACTGAAAAAGTTTGGCGAAATGAGGGCAAGGGACTTGTTAAAAACTTTGTCTCTGCTTGATTTTGTGAATATAGTCTTTTATCAAACCCTAATCTGGCCAAATTGAATAATCTGAAAGGACTCGTAGTATATATACATTCATTGCGATGTTAATTTTGATCAGAGCACTAAATACAGAGTTTTCTCCCCAGAAAAGGTTCGCTTGTTTTTCTGTACGTGAATTGAGGCCCTGCAAAAATTTGATTTTGGAGACTAGCGAGCCCACTTAGATGTTCAGGTGTTGGTAAATATGTTTGAGTTAGAGATCCCAATGTAATCGTAATAAGGTCCTTTGACCCTGGGGCTCTCGAGCGGAAACGTCTTTGAGCAGAAGCCGTATTTTTCCTTCAGAGTTTGTTCCTTCCCTTTTAAATCTACATTCCCTTCTGGGAAAAAGAGAAACAGATATACTTATCTAAGTAGAGGATTTAACTTGGATTTACCCAACCCGGTTTAAATAAATTGAAAAATGGGATTGAGGTCTGATGAAGGTGTCACAATGAGAGAGCCATTTTAGGGTTAAACAACGATCTAAAATTAGCGAGGTTGTTTTGGCCATAAAAAAATATTTTTACGTAAGATTCGTTTGTTTTTCATTGATCCCTGGTTTACACTGTTGGAATACGTCCGCCTCAATACCTTATGAATCGACAAATGTACGTGAATAATGCGATTGAGGTCACTTCGAACCCACCATGTCACAATGAGTGTCATTCTAAGGTTGAGTCTATACGTAATATGCGATCACAAATTGAGAGATTTTAATTGTAATATTCAAACGTTTCTTTTACTATCCCCCAACTGACAAATTTAAATATTTTAAATTTTTTACAACTCTATATTCATTCAGTGACCCTACAAAAACGGTTTTCGATATTTAAACATTTAACGCCTGTAAAAAAAGAAACCAGGTAGGCATCCATAAACCCATAATCGAAGGGGGGAGGAGGCCAATAAAACCTCTGGGAGGGCCGCAAGCTTCCGGCCCGGAAATATCGAGTTGTTTCAACTAGCCGCCTCACCGACCGATATCTCTTCGGCGTGAAAGATTAGAGAAGGATATAGAACCTAATCGGATGGAAATGGTTATTGCCTCAACAACCTGTCTTTATGGGCCTTATCGATACGGGTTGCGAAATACGCTAGCAATGTCACGAGAAAGGTATGCGATAACATCATCGCCCGTAAGGAGAACCGTACATCATTGAACACTATAGATAGTGCTGTCACCGTGGTTCATCCATTGTTGAGTTCAAAAATACAAGAAGACAAATTTTTCCCAACAATTTTTGAAAAACACGAAGCCTATGTGTTAAATTGTGTAAAAAAAACTACGCCAGTGCATCAGCTTGCGTACAAGTCCGCAACTCAGTGGGACATTTTCATGTTTTAAACAAAAGAAAAAAAGATAACTGATTACACTTGGTTTATCCCCGTCGTGAGAACCGTCAATTGAAAGAAATGAGCACAAAGGGGAATTTCATAAAGATGAGCACAAAGAGGAATCTGATAAAGATTAGCACAAAGGAGAATTTGATAAAGATGGACACAAAGAGGAATCTGATATGTGGAATGTGAAACCGGTACAGTCAGCTGGAATTGCAAGGTCAACGGCCTGTGGAGGGCTAAGGGCCATTCTCGAACATTCCGCGCATCATATTGAATTGGCTGGAACCTTCCCGTTCACTCGAGACAACACGTCGAGTTCCCAGAACCAGGGAAGGTTGGAGAACGTTCTCGGCCAGGCAGCAGGTATAAAACGGACCCAGGAACGCCCCAGAGTTCAGTTCAATTTGGAGTCCAAATATGGACACTTCGGGTTATAAATTGTGCCATTCTGTGTGATAAATAGTGCGACAACTGCTACAACCGCGAACTGTGCTTTGTGATTGTGTAAGTGCTTGAATGTGAACAGTGTATTCAAGTGAACGATTGTAATAAATTATTTACGAAGAATATAAATCGTTACAATATTATACTATAAAATGGAGGTAACACGGCTCGTCAATTTGCGACTAAAGTTCCGACAGAAAATTAGCGACTCTATAGAACAACCGCCTGGCATCACGCGGGGGGGGGGGGGGGGGTGAAGAAAGGCTAGGCGTCTTTGATTTAATTTCCTTGTATCCTCTCCGAGTGTAGCCATTTATACTCGGCAAAGCAAAATTAAATGTGAACAAAATAAAATAACAAATATAATCTAATGTGACACAAGGCTAGGAAGTTGTAAAGTGACATTACAACTACTTTTTTTTTTTTTTTTTTTTTTTTTTTTACAATCAGCGAAAAGTGACATGAAAAAGTGGGATAAATTTCACTTACAACCGAGTCGTTGCTAGGGAAATGGTACTTCGTCATTTCTCATCCCACAAAATTCGTTCACCACTCGTTGGATAGCTCTCGAATTATCAAAAAATATCATGCAAAGCACTGTGTAAAAAAACACTATACAGTATGAACATCTATTTCGATTGTCTACAATTTCGTGATGTGATTTCGTAACGCTAAAAAAGTAACGCTTTTCGAGTTTATGTGCCAGGGTCAAGACATGAAAATGTCAAAAAAGCATCATTGGCTGTTAAGCAGTTTACGTTTTGACGAGGTTTTGAAAGTTTCAGTTCTAATAATTATTGACAAAAAGTGATTTTGATTATTTAAGTGCACCTTGGATGACAGCGGATAAGGCCATCATTACCAGGGGGAATACTCGCAAGAGTTCTGCAAATCACCAGCTGACTGATAAGAGATCTGACATCATGGCTACCACGATTGTGTTGCCAACACATGAAATGCAAGGTTCTGAACATGAACGCCAAATATCAATGCATTGTTTTACACAAAAAACAAACAAAAATTGAATAGAGTTTTAGCTGAATTTTTCAAAATTGCTAAACTATTTTAGTAACATACTATTTGGCAGAAATTAAGGCTTCTTTGTTGACTATGAACCCTGAATGATCACTAACATTCACTTTTTGAGAATTTATAAGTTTGTAGGCCACTCAAAATGATGCTTACATAATAAGTTTCTTTCTCTTTTCTTTGAAGTTTTTATGATAATCATGTCAGATGTATATTGACCGTATATTGGACCGTAAATGTTGCGTCGAAGCTCACTGATATGATGTACCCAAATGTTGGGTCTTCATGGCTGTTACATTTCCTTTCCCGAAACTCAATGACATACCATGAACTTTCATGAAGCAAATTAAGGTATTTGGATCGTTTAAAAAGGTACTCCTCAGAATGTGAAGTTACCATAAAGCAACTGGAGCTTGCTAACTGCTGACGAAAGGAGCCAACTTGATAAACAAAGAGATGTGCAAACTTTTCTTAAACAATTTCTTTGACAATGCCATGGAATTACAACTCTTTTTTTGTCCGGCGGCAGTGAAAAGGGAATCATTGCTCTGCCGAATAAAACAAACCTTTGTTCTTCGTTGATCCGTTTGAGATAATCAGGATCCTTCCAACCGAACTGAGGTGCAAGGGATACGACGAGAGCGACTGACCAGACGACGACGATCATGCCGACAATACGGCCACCATTCCTCGTGTGGATGTAGTCCACGTTCGTAACAGCCCAGTATCTGTCAACAAAAATGAAAAAAATTCGAGAATTCACAAAATCGATCTCTACGATAAGATTTCCAAAATCGCTTCTTACCAAAATTGCTGCTTGAACATATTTTTTGAAAAATATTACGGGTACATAGAACCTCACTGTAACTATCCAAGAACTGAAATTCGCACTTCCCACAATAGGGTTTGTACCCTAGAAGCCTTGAGTTGGGATCCAACGTTCAGTTTTCAAATATACAGTGTTAAATACGGGACATAAAATGCTTTTGTCCTCATTTTTGGAAGAGCAACTAACTAATCAATACACTCTGTAGCTTGTCTTGAACATCCTTTATAACAAAATCCAATTAACTTCATAAGAAAGTGCAAAATGAAAACGCTGATAACGTAAATAATAGGGGTGTAGATTCAGGGGTACCGCAGGTGGAGGCTGTACCCCTGACAAAAAGAATACAAATAGTTATTACTTAAGCGAATAAAAAATCCGAAAAGTTGAATTTGGGATCATTCTAACTAATTCGATTTCACCAATTCATTGTAGTAGAGTCAAATCGGAGATTAATGATGGTCTGAATCGATACTATATTGATCAAGAGAGGTTAGTATCTGTGGAAGGAGAAACACTGATAAGTGCAGGGCATACCCCGACTTTGGTAGTAAAAAATTTTCTAAAAATCTGAAATTTGGGTCAGTGGTCCGATCCCGGCTCTAGTTGGTCCTCAATGACTCAACTGACTCAACTGAACTCAATGGTCCTCCTGGATGAGTTCATGGGTCAAAATGGGTGCCTATCTACCCATTTCGAATATGTGTTTTCGAGATTTCTGCTACCTAGGCGTGTGGGGTATCGTTTTTCACTAAATTTTGGACCCTGAATCGATTGGAATGGGTCCAGGACCCGCAAAACCCACAGTTTCCCCATTTACCCCATGTTGAAGAAATGAGTCTCCATGCGCCTGGTACGAGGAATAACCAACCCCTGTGTAAGAATTTGCAGCGTTTTGTATCTTGCTGACATGCCGTTAGTTTTAGCGAAAGTTCTTTGGTCAGCAAAAGCCATTTTGACTGTTCCAAGCACCACTGTCTCTATCAAACATTCATTATTGGACCTTGAACGCATAATAACGTAACGAGCTGTAGCTCAGTTTAATACGGCTTTGAAACCCTCTTGAGGTGCTGAAATTCTAGATGCTGACGAGAATTTGAAATCTGTTGCCTTTATCGATGGACTCATTTATGATTAGCAATCGAATGAATTCACGTTAGCTGTGAAATGAATCGAATGCTAATTTAATTTACGTTATCAAAAGTCCTCCTCTTCTCCAAGACAAACGGAAACAATAGAGAACAATGTAACGGCGTATCGAGCTGTGAAGACCAAGTAGAATGAAATTGTGGACAGCCCCGTCATTTAGAGTGAGTGTGTCCTGGCAGAGAAGTTTCTGACCAAAACGTCTTCAAAAGAAAATGAATTAAAAAAACCTCTATTACTTTTGAATGAGGTGTGAATGCCTTTTTTTGGTAAAAGTAAAACTTACAAGAAACAGCGTTTTATCTCCGCCAACTTTTTTGTTTTCATTTGTTACAGAAGAAAAAGTTCTCTTACGCCAGTTCAGGTACGCTCTACGGTGTTTCTAACTCTTCTCGCTTTTAATATCAAAAACCAGTTCGACCTCGTTTGTTTAGGGCGGTTTAAAAGGCAGTTTGAAGGGGGTAATTCTGAATTAAACGGCGGGATGAGGCAAAACGGTCCGGAAAATCCCTCAACTCTCGAGACTTCTCGACCAAAATCCAACTTAAATCATTATGGGATTTATTAACTTTTGTTAATATTTGATGAGGTATCTAACCAGAGTAACATTAGCTTTGAGTTTTGTAGATGTTGATCTATATAGGAAAGATCACTCCACTTTCTGTAAATTTGAAACTTGAGCGAATAACAAATTTTTGAGTATTAACAATTTTGAAGCTTGCGGGATCAGAATCATTAAAACTTGACTTTTGTCCACAATTAATTCAATCACAAAAATAACTGTTTCCTGCATTTTTTAATAGTTGATAGGATTTCTCACATTGTGCGAAATTGCTAGTGACTCGTTGAATACCATTCAGCCTCCCGATACTTGAATCATTGCAACAGAACAGCGTGTTTATGTTTTCATTCGCTGGTGAGGTATTGAAAAGGTGAAACCCACAAAATGAATAAATAAAACTACAACAACAATAATATTCAATCGGAATTTGAATAACGGCTGTTTTTATATTGATTTCTTGAGTATGAAACGTCTGTAATGCAAGTTTGCGGGAGAAATCAATCAAAAGAGAGAAAACTTTGAGGGTTGATGATACTACAAAATAAATTGTAAAACATATTTGAAAATTCATTGCATTGGGCATGAGATCACCATTTTTCCCTAATAATTCTTGTGGGGTCATCAAAATGAATGACTTCCGCATATAAATTATCGAACTACCCCAGCAATATAAGTCCTAAATATATCCAAAGCTTGATGATGATGATTAAATCAACACAAATAGCTAAATTACCCTGAAAAATATAATTTATTCAGACAATGATTTTCGAGCACGTGTGACCTCGATACAATATTATATTATTTGGGATATCATTATGAAGGGACCTCAAACTAAATTAATTGCCTACCCAGTAGCCGGGTCATGTTCCCAGCTGCTATTCATTTGAATGAATAACACATCGCTCATCCCACAGAATACGCCTTCGTTAGGAGCGAAATGTGGAAAATTGAGCCCACTTTCTCTCTGCCCCTTAAAATAAATCTCGGTCCAGTCATTAAGGGTGAAGTGGGAGGAGCAAATAGGTTGCGTCCAAAGGTCAAGGGTTCTCCACTTAACAATTCAAAAAGCAGTTAATCTTTCCACTCGTTTTTCCAAGCCGTGGAGCCGTCGTGAAATTATTTTTGCTAGCTAACGCGAAGGTAGCTATTCTGTTGGACCTCGTGTCCCTTCAATTTGATACCAAAGAAAGAATTCATTCATGTAATTACGGGTCTGATTTGAACATTGATGTGAATGTTATAATATTAAGGTAATTGGAAAAATCAGAACATTTCATGAATAAGCTAAGCTGAAAGGAAAGATTTAAATTGTAAAACTGCAAGGAGAAAACTTTTATCCTCTCCCAGTTTGACTTTGGTTTTAAATACCGCACGGAAATGATGAAAGTCTAAGAATCCACCCGCAAAAATGTCCCGAAACTTGATGGATGTAAACATTCTCAAAGGACCGCATAGTTGGAAAGCCCGATCGAACAGAAACTCGGCGCTTTTGTAACTTGCCTCTCAAGCGTTGAATATATTCATTAGAAGAGGAGTCTGGTGGGGGTGGGGCGTAAGGAAAACGCTTCCTAATGGCGAACCTCAAGCAACACCCCTTTCCATTCGCATGGTTATCGGAGGGTTCTCTTCGAACGTGGTGGAATTGGCTGCCCTCCAGAGCCGTTGAAGCTGAATGAAGTACAATTCGTTCAATTTTCGGGAGTCAAGTACGCAATTATTCAGCGAATCTGATTCGAAAAAGAGTTCTCGAGGCGCAACGGCCACGTAAAAACGTTTTCGCGGGGGAAAAAATATCCGTTGTGCAAATTATATCACAATGGTTTGTCATCTGAATCCATTAAGGGTCGAATATTCAGAGGAAAATAGCACAAACGCCATTTCGAATATCCAATTTTCAAATATTAAACCTTACCCTTCCTTCTTGGTGAGCGGCATTTTGTTGTTGAGGAACAAATTTTATCCAGCGCATCTATCGTCGATGAATAATTACTGTTCAATTGAGCAGTTTCCCCCGCATGAAAGGGCACATCAACGACATTTAGTAATGTGATAAAACATGTCTACCACAGCACATGTTCTATCAGCAGAAAAAAATCAAATTTAACCGAATCGGGAATGGTGCAAGAGAAATTCTACCGCTCCTTTGACTATAGTTTCAACCCACTTCCGACGGTTTTCCAAGATAGAAGGTCGAAATACCCAGTGAAAGTGACGTATTTGAAATCAGACGAACCCTTATCGCATTGTCAGCTTTTGGACCGTTTCTATTTCATCCCTCCGACTGTGAAAATATCATAACGGGTCATCAATATTCAAATACTTTCTCGAAAAAGTGCCAATGCGATTATGAACTCAAAAGCGATAGATTCGATGGAAAAAGTTGGCGAAGGGATTTATTCCCGACTGAGAAGATCGACGTGATAAAATGTATAAAAAAAGGAAAAAAAGTTAGATCCATAAAATCAAAGAACTAAAGTTAACAGTGGCAACGATTGAATTGTAATTGCTCTCGTTAACGTCCTGCCATTATCTTAATGCGTAAAAGCAAAGTTTTATTATTTTGTAATCCGCAAAACCGAATTTCCCTCGTTCCTTCAAGGAACGCTATCAATCTGAGTGGATCTTTATGCCTGCAGACGGAACCAGACTTGAAAACACGAGGGGGAATATCAAATTTAATACCCTTCCGAGGAAATTAGGTAAGAAGTTTAGATTGGTTTCCCTTCAGTGGCCGGTAGGAGAACGATGGGATTTCAAGAGGTACCGGTTGTGGAGGGAGAGGGACCAATTAAAATCATTGCGTGCACCAACTGAATCTTTCCAATTAGAAATACTGCCAAAAAAGTTTTTCCGTAATGCGGTCTTACGGCGGAACGGAAGACGTGATTTCGGGCGCAAAAATGAAAAATCGGCGATGATGGGAAAATTTGATTGCAATGCAATACAACATACACAGTATATATTCAAAACGAAGTAAATAAAACAAATATTTCAAACCGCGGTCGATCGAAAATCAGGTTTCCTCCAGTGGAAAATGACATTCCTCCCTGCGCTGGGCCTCTAAAAAATGTAAAACCCCATTTTGGCATTACCCATTTTCAACAAAACCCTCCCTTCGTTCATGGCAATCGGTTCCTACCTTTGAAATTAGTACAAATGATATCCCTACACGCCTGGGTATCGAAAAACCGCGTAAAACAGATCTTCAAAAGACTTTCAAATTTACATTTAAATGAATTGTCATCCCTTCTGCCCTCTTTTGGCAGGGCTGGATATTAGGAATGGATAACGATGAACAAAATATCATTGTAAATGCATTTCAAGAAACATCGATCTCATGAAAACATGGAGAAAAAAACAGAAAAAACGTTAACGCATAAAGCCTCGGCCCGTTTTGGTTGGTTATTATTATTTGGTTGGAGTAATCAACCCATGTTTTTTCTCTTATCCTCTCAAAATGTAGCCAAATGTCACTTTTTGCAACATTTTTGTCACAATTCGGAAAGTAAAGAAGTAAAGTGTAATGAGAAAGGGTAGTGGAAACATGAGAAAAGATGCTTTTGATGTTGGAAATGATAAGAACACTGATAACAAATAGGTTTCCTCAGTACCATTCCATTCAAACACATCAATGTTTCTTGAATTTGAATAGTATTTTTACACAAGAACAGTAAACAAGAACAGTAAATAATCGAGTAAGAACTAAAAAAAAAAAAAAAAAAAAAAGGAATAACTGTAGTTTAGTTATGAAAGAAGGTAGGTACGTATCAGATAATATTCCTACTCAAACTGTTTTTGAGAAATTGAACCATCGATAAATGCAGTCTTCCCTTAATCTCTATCTCTATACCGTGACCAATGACAGAATGAAGTTCAACATTGGGAATACTTTATTCACTCTTCATAGATATTTTTTTATTGGAACCTTCACGTTATAGCTGGCTGTCATTCGTCGCGCACATTTTCCATTTTCCTTTCACATACTCGACCAATTCCTAATGGAAAAGCCTCGAAGGCGGCTTTGAAATAGGTTTTGACGCGCGGAGGATTCACCAAATTGAGTTTTCCGGCGCGTGAGAGTTTCGCAATGAAGTAATGGGCCTGTCGGGAAGGTGAGATGGTAGTTTATGCGTGGATGCCATTATTTCGGAATTTACATAACTCGCTCTTTCCCTCTCCATTCGTAAATGTAACTTCGTTCCCTCTGCCTTGCCAATGTCACCCGCAGTTCCCAGGTTTGGAGTCACTGGGGAGAAATTTGGGGAAACAAGGTGAGCTTAAGACAGTGGTGTTGTCAATTGAAAGGACACCGTGCCTATTGTCACCTTTACTTGACGAATTAAGGTGAGTAGCAAAAGTAATTGGTTTACGTTGTACTGATGTTAAACTCGTCGGCAAGGACTTCACTTTGGGAAAATTTATTACGAATAAAACGCGTGTTTGAGCGGCTAACACGATTTTACTCACCGGTCGACGGCAATGGCCACCAGATGGAGAATAGACGCCGTGCAACAGAGAACATCCGAAGACGTCCACATATCGCATAGTTCTGGCCCTAGAATCCATCCTCGGCTGATCTGAAACAGTACAAAAAGAAATATGAGCATGAGCATAAAGCACGAATACAATAAAACAAGAAAAACCAGGAGCTGAGCACGAGAGGTTGTGGGGTTTGTAATATTTTCCCTACTAGCATGTGAGCTCGCTACGCTCGCTTTTGAAGATTTGCGAGTGAGGGTGGATCACACGGGAAATCTATCTGGCTTTTCAGTAGGTTGTGAAAGCCGAAAATCAGCCTCCTATGTTGACTTCCTGTTCTCCTTACTACCAAGGATTAGAAAACTAATCAAAATACTCTTTCTAAAAGATGTCGGGCTTCAAGAGTCACGTTGTGGAAAAGAGGTCGGAAAAAGGTGCCAATATGGCGTGACATGATTTCTTATAAATTTTTGACGAGTTCCTCGAGTACTATTGGTAATAGGAACTCATTTTCGTGGGATACTGGTAAGCAAGAAATATTACTCATTTCTTCTGATGTTGGTTCACTGAATCCATTGTACATAAGTACGAAAGAGATCGAGAGGCACCCAACCCATCACGAAAGAAAGAAGTAATTATCTCCATTTTCTCAATTCTATTGAACTGAAAGAGTCGATGATGAGTCTATTAGAGTATCTTCAAAACCAATCAACTTTTGACGGGTCAATGAAACAAATGAGATGAAGTTTTTAACAAAGATGAAAAACATTGAGAATTCAACAAAAGGCCCTGTCAAGAAATTAGTAGATCGTAAGAGCCTCTACCGGTAGCGATAGAAGCGATCATTACACGAACTATTTCTCGTTAAAAGGGAAAATTTAATTTTTAGCTCAAATCACCGACAAATCAGCAGCCGTATTTCTTTGTTTAATTTTGGTAGGGGAACTCATTAGTTGGTCCTCGAAACTTTTCAGCCCGATCGGACTAAATTTGGGGAGGTTGTAACTGAAAATGTGTCTTTGAAACTCGATTTTCGGAATTTTCAAAGACCTAGGCGCGTCTTCCACTTAATTTCGGGTGTTGAATTGATTGAAATGGAGTTCTGGACACCCAAGGTCTTTCCAATAATCATACTCCAAGGAAAAACGCTGCAAATTCATTCACACGGGTTGGTTATTCCTCGGACCAGGAGCATGGAGACTCATTCCAATCGAATCAGCGTCTAAAATTTAGTGGAAAATAATACCCCACACGCCTAGGTAGCAGACATCTTTTAAACCCACTTTTGAAATAGGCAGATAGATAGATACCCATTTTGACCCATAACCTCTTCGAGTGGGTGCCAATCGTTCCGGGACCTGTCTTATTGGATTCTGCGTCCAAAATATATGAACCAGTTTTAGTAATAAAACATGAACCAGTGTGGATTAATTTGGATTAATTTAAAATCTTATTAATTTTTTGAGACGTCTGTACAGGCGAAATACGTGCAATTTTATCATGTTGAGTCCAAAAATTCTAAGTAATTAACGACAGATTGGCGTACCTAGGCTTTTATTGGTTTCTACGGGACAACCCATTCATCATTCTCTTCCGAGTTACAAGTATTTATTGAGTAACTGTTGATAAGTTCCATGCACTGATCCCTAAGCTGGTAATACGTGCCCTACCGCGAAGAAATCGTAAAAGGAATCGTTTGGAAACAACACGATTGCATTTTATCGCTTCATTGAGTTCGGTAGTGATATGATGATTAATAATTATGTTTGTAGTACAATTCCACGTCACCTCACCGTAAAAAACTCCAACCTCAATCCTTCATGTTCATTAAACGAGCCGGTTACAACCGATAATCGATTGAAATTCCATCTTGTTGTAAATGGTTGAAACTTCCCACACCCAACTCAATTGAAGATAAAAGCCCCCGCTTTATGCTCTCCCTTTCAAGGGGAAAATCTCTCCCAGTTTCCATTCACATTGAGATTCGAAAGACCAAATTGCCGGGTCGCGACCGTATTTTCACGGTAGTTTATCTAAAGACCGATAGCCTGAATATTCTACCACACCCTCATTTTAGACCGTCGATCACATGATTCGGGAGCCCACATTCACACCAAGTGGTTTTCTCGCTCCGTTCTCAAACATCAGACACCGCGAACCGAACATTTTCCGCATCGGCGAAATTGGTTCATCCAGATGGCTTCACGTTGGACGCGTTGTTCGTGGGAACTCTCCGAATGTTATCGAATTCAATTACCGAGAAAAGAGCTCGGAGAAGGACTTACGGAGGAGGAATGAGGCGAAAGCACACTGACGGTTCGACGTTCTCTTATACCACTGCCCATAATATAGCAGAGCCTCAGAGGAACAGTACCTACCACTCCCCGCTCAACAGCTTGCTCCACATAGTTGGGTTTTGGTTGGCTATTCCTTGAATAATCAACCCCATTGTCTTGAAGCAAAAAACCAATCTCCCCGATTCGGCCCAAAAATTTTTCTGGACGTTTCAAGGTAAGCAGAACAATCAAGCAAACGTCCGTCCGCCGTCCACGCCGATTTTAGTAGCGGAAAATGTTCTAAAAATCTGAAATTCGGGTCAGGGAAACATTTCCGTCACTAGTTGGTACCCAGAAACGATCGACGAATATTGAGGAGGGTAGGGGTCAAAATGCGTTATTCGAAAAATGGAGTTTAGAAATTTTTGGCGATCTTTGGGGTATCATTTTCCACTAACCTTTGGACGCTAAATCGATTTGAATGAGTCACCATGCGCCTAGTCTGAGGAATAAACGACCCGTAAGAAAGAATTTGCAGCGTTTTTATGAAAAACCCGAGATTTTACTTAAGATGACGCACATAATGCGTCATGTGACTAAGTGATCAGAAGAAAAAATCAACCTTTTGGTTGGTTATTCCTCGAATAATCAACCTATGTTTTCATGATAATGGTCAACCTCTCCGATTTGGCTCAAAATTTTTTATGATGACGCACGTTTGTCATCAAGTACTTTATGTCATCAAACACAAAAGAAACCGCTCTTTTCATGACACACATATTGCGTCATGTGCCTTAAGTGGTCAATGGTAAAAAATCAACTTTTATTATGATGATGCTCATGTTGTGTCATGTTTCTTAATAGATCAATGACATTACAAACCTCTTATATGATGACGCATATTTTGCGTCAAGTGCTTTATGTAATCATGGACAAAACAAACCTTTCTTTTGGTAACAAACATGTTGTGCCAAGCGTCTTAAGTGATCAAAGACACATAAATCAACTTTTCATATGATGACGCAATTGTTTAGTCAAGTACTTTATGTAATCAAAGATAAAACAAACCTCTCTTTTGATGACAAACATGTTGCATCATGTGCCTTAAAATATCAACGATTATACAAACCTTATCTATGATGACGCACTTAGCTGCATCTTGTGCCACAAATGATCAAACGCAAACTCAACCATTTTTATGATATGAGGCACATGTTGTGCACAAGCCTTGAGTGATCAAGGGCCATACAAACCTAACTCCAAATGCCGCACCTTGTGCGTCATGTGCTATGGGTAATCAAAGGCAAAATTGACTTCTGTTGTGATGACGCACATATTGCGTCAAGTGCCTTATGTGATCAAATGAAGCAACCTTATGAAAATATTCAATAATTTCCACCAAATATTCCACGATAATTTATACTACTCTAACGATATTGAAATTTTCTTGTAGGACATGATGTTGTCACCTAAAGGCTCCTTATCTAATACATCTGTCTTCTGACTGATTTCCACCTCCTTCACTGAGTTTCCAGGAAGACAATATTGTTGAGGAAGAGTAAACACGCACCCTTTGATAGAAGTTATGATGCTCTAAAGCGAGCCCTGTATTTGTCTGAATGTCTCTCCTGGTTTATGAGCTGTCACTTTCCTAATTTTCTTTTCAGTACCACCTCACAAATCAAGGCACTAAATTGAAGTATTGTTCATTCCGAAAGTTTGATTACGAAAATTGGTCATTATTTGTTGATCCACATAAAATAATAAGCTTAATAGACACGGAAAGAGGTAATGCCTCATGGATCCTTCAATAAATTGGCCTTTTTTATTAGAAGATTGCCTCACAGGGACGAGAAGTGAAGTGTCGTTGAAACAATTTTGAGAAGGAACTTCCTCTCGTGTGGCCTGAAGCTGCTCCTTCGCCCTAATAACCGTAAGTCTTCTTTAATCTACGTCATGGTTCCCTTCCCGGAGGCTCGTTTAGATACGGAAATATTCTAGTTCACGACCATCCCTCGTCACCGTCTGACCCGAGTAGTTTCCTCGAAGACTTTACTGCCCCCATAATAAATAGCGTCAGATAACACTCTCGAGCTCGTATTGACGATGGAGTTGTTTTCATTAAAAGGCAATGAGGGATAACATAACTTAGGTTCTCTGTCAGCGGGTTGCGTGACAGTGGAAAAACGGTTCAACCTGATGCCAACATAGCACTACTTTGCACGTCACTCACGTGCCCTCCTAATCTTATTTTTAAACGCGTTTTTATCAATAGTAATTAGTTAAATTATACATGATAATTTGGACGTAAAACGGTATTTAAATGGTACACTTTTTGAGGTTATTCCGGTTTTTAGGCGCTGCAGTAATTTTTTTATTGTTTACTTCATATTTTATCATAATAACTACACATCTTAAGAGCATCTCTTGCTTCGAGGGGTATTTTTCAAGTTGAGAATTGAAGGACTAAATTTTATTTTTGGTAACATCACCCCTCAAACGTATGAAAAGAGTAGATAATATTTATATGAAGTGTATTTTTTCTGGTTTCCTTCCCATTTTTTAATTCTTTACAATTCCTGTACTTATGTTAAGAAAATGAACAAGTAATTTTATTTCATTTTAATTCAACTGCAGGGCGTAATACTACACATATATGGTCTTCTAATGCACTAAACACGGTTTGTCGAATCTGTAAGTATTTCTTCTCCATCGCTCCCCCGAATCATACGCCCTGGATACCGAACCTGTGAGTGGAAGAATTATTCCTCCGTTCTACCTCGCACCGATAAATAACTCGAAAGCGAAAAAGTTTGTTTTCTCTCAAACGACTTCAACAATGTACAATACACCGCCGTGGTTTTATCTTTCCCTTCCAACCCAATTCCGTGGTCTCTCACAGTCGGGACATTTCGACCTTTCTTTTCGGTGGCCTCGTCTTGTTGCACTGTCGGGGTGCCTCGAGCGCCGGATATTGCACTCAGTAAGTTTCACTTTAGGAGTCTTGTCGGTTACAGCGTTCGCCTTTTAAACTCCCGTTTTTCTTCGCCCTTCCACCTCGCCATTTTCTTTCTGCTCCTCTCAGCCTCTGCATGGTGAACCCTTAGGCGCTGTCCTTACAATAACGTATAATAAACTTTTCATAAAATAATATATTTACGAGGGGATTTAATCGTCAACCCTATCCGAATGCTAATTTCTAATCCAAAAGTGAGACTCGGGGCGGGGTCTGTTACGTCTAAGAAATAAATCATCACATCTCCATTATCGTTTTGTGACAACGAGTGTGATGAGACGCATTACATACTTCAACAATACAACGATAAGGTAAACAAATGATCTCGGAATGACGTGAAAAGGATTACTTAAAGGAAGCAGAAAGAAATTAAGAACTTGAAGGAATGAAATAACAATCAACCCTGGCTAAGAGCCACAATCCGAGTCGTTTAGTATTGGGTAGCCTTATTTGTGAAATTTAAAAAAAAAAAAAAAAAAATCTAGGTACATTAGTGTTAAAATTATGTTACAAAACTCTGGATTAGGAAAGACGAACTCATCGCAATAAAACGTTTTGTAAGGCTAAGCCCATGATTGACACACCAGTTACCGAAATGACGGCGAAAAAATAGAAAAAGACGAAATACCCGAATGAGAGACGTTCTTATTTCTTGATCGCGGAAGGAATCGTGTCTCATTTAGTGCGCCCCAATTAGTCAAGGGGATTAAGGAAAGTATCTCAATCGATTCAGCCTCTAATATTTACATGAAAATGTCGCCTCACTCGTCCAAGTCCATGAAAAGGTCGCGAATCAAATTTTGAAAAATCCATCTTCGTCCAAGCCTCCTCCGAACCAATTTGATTCGATTCAGCGTCCAAAATTTAATTGAATTTATTCTTTCCCCTTCGTCTTGGTCCCCGAAACGCTCAAAACCTATTTCCACTGTCTTCTCTGATCTTGTTTAAAATTCGATTGGGCTGGAAATAAGTAAGGAGCCTACAGGAACCTCTTCATTTCTGAAGCTTTTTGAACACTTTGAACGTGAGATCTTTCCTATGAATAGGTTTTTTTTCAAATTGAACCATGAGGACACTTTTGGAACTCTTTGAAAACACGTTATCGTTATATTTGAATTCATCACTCCTCGATCTGAACCCAACAGACAGATACACATTTTGACCCCTACCTCCTCCCCCCCCCCCAAACATCTGAAACGGGTCCCTGACCCAAAAGTCAGATTTTTAGAAAATGTTCTACTACCAAAAACTGCGTGGACGGCGGGCGGACATTTGCTTATTTGGATCTAGACACTTCGAAACGCCAAGAAAAAATGTTTGGGCCGAATCGAAGAGATTGACTTTTTGCATGAAAAAATGGGTTGATTATGTTTCAGCCATCCTTTACTTGATATAGTATACATGTAGTACGTGTTATTAGGTATTACTCCGCCACAAGCTTGAAACGGAAGCATGCTTTTCTACAGTAAAACAAGATAATTCGAGGTGGATGAATCGCGGAACAGATAGTTAAGAGGACGTGTGTTGCAACAAAATTATTCATGTAAATAGAATCGACTTGGTAATTTTCTAAATCAGTTTCAAACAAGCCATATCGATTGGGGCGAGACCGTCAGAGGGCGCTGACGGACAACCACAGCCCCAACTGTAGCTCATTTATTCATTCAAGGGGCGTTGTTTCGTCGGATGGGCTGGCCCAGTAGCCTCCATGAAGCCGGCTGAGCCATCTACGATAAACGACCTCAAGTCCTAAACAAACTTCACACCCGTCACGGAACCCGTATTTCGCGAAAAGAGCTAATACTCCACAAGTCCTGAGGTCAACCACACATGGGGCCTGTTTGTGCGAGTTGGCCTAACAACGTCGAGAGGTGATTTCGAACAGACAAGTCGTTCAACTATTTCATTCGACTCGCAACAGAGCTTGGCTTGTTCCCGAAATGCTTACATTAGATGTCGATGATGTAAATTAATAGTAATTAAGTAGTATAGTATAGTAGTTAAGACCAGGAATGTCACTATATTATCAACATTATTTCAAACGTTGAGCCTAATCCAACTTTACAACACCGCCAAGTGTTTATGAAAAACGCTGCGAATTCCTACATACGGGTTGGTTATTCCTCGGACCAGGCGCATGGAGATTCATTTCTTCAACATGGGGAAAATGGGGAAAACAGAGAACGTGGAGGGTCCCGGACCCATTTCATTGAATTCAGCGTCCAAAATACAGAGGAAAATGATACCCCACACGCCTAGGTAGCAGAAATATTGAAAACACATATTCAAAACGGGTATATAGATACCCATTTTTCGAGGACCAACTAGAGCCGGAAACGGGTCTCTGACCAAAATTTCAGATTTTTAGAAAATGTTCTACTACCAAAATCGGCGTGGGCGGCGGACGGCGTACGGCAGACAAACATTTGATATTTTGGATCTAGACACCTTGAAACGTCCAGAAAAAAAATTTGGGCCGAATCGGAGAATTGACTTTTTGCATGAAAACATACGTTGATTATTCAAGGAATAACCAACCAAAAAGGGAAACATCGGAGCTCTAAGGGGTAAAAACGAAGTGCTAAAAACAACGGCGTTATTTCTACATTGGTTCGTTATCCTTCGTAACATCTTGATCTCGTAGAAAATTGCGCACTCCTTTGACACACAGTAAAAAGCGGAGCTGACTTTTGCCGCCAAATTGATTATTTACACTCTCATTGGAATAATACACCCTTGTTATCGTAAGGGGAGAAAGCAATTTTCTCCCTTCTTTTCTCAAGAAAAACATTCCGGAACAGACTTCAATT
Source organism: Cyrtorhinus lividipennis (assembly GCA_019603395.1). Lineage (NCBI taxonomy): Eukaryota > Metazoa > Arthropoda > Insecta > Hemiptera > Miridae > Cyrtorhinus > Cyrtorhinus lividipennis. The sequence continues at coordinate 14,748,479 of CM034002.1, read as the reverse complement.
GGAGGAGAAGAGAAATTCAATTCCGAGGCAAACGGTGTGATGGTTGCGTCACCTCAATATTGTCAAAACGTCCTGTCTATGGGGAGGAAAAATGAAGAAGATCTAACAAGTACTGAGCGTGGAAACACATTAAAGAAAGACCAGTTAACAGAAATAACAACGAAAGAGCTGCACGTGCGCATGGTCTATTAGACACCCACCGAAACACTTCTGACTTGTTGCCAAAGTACCTATTTCATAAAAATACTGTAGGCGAACAATTTAGAATTAAATCAAATAAAGTAGTTAGTCCATATTTCAGCCCAAATGCCACCAACAGAGGCCGGGTATGAGTCAATTGAGTAGGGTTTTTGAATACATTTTAGATGAAGTATCGATTAAGTTGCCCGATCAGAACAAATTAAGGGGTAGGGGTCAAAATGTGTTATTCAAAAAATGTGTTTTCGAGATTTTTTTGCAATCTAGGCGTGTGGGGTATCATTTTTGACTAAATTTTGGACGCTGAACCGAATGAGACGGGTCCCAAAACGATTCACGTGCACCGGAAGAGGTTATGGGTCAAAATTGTTATCTATCTACCTACTTCAAAGGTGAGTTTTCGAGATTTCTGGTATCTAGGCGAGACGACTGGAAACTGAGGCGACTGAACGTTCGAAGATAGCAGGGAAACCACGTTAGATTGAAATACATGGACCGTCTACATTATGGAAGCATCCGTCTTACCTAACTACATGCGGTACAAGCCAACTATTGTATTCCCAGTCAAAAGCGCTCGCCTACTGGACCAAATGTGTTAGGTAAGACTGATGCTTCCACTAATATAGTTGCTCGGCCTGACGAAACTAACATTCAATACATAGACTGCCCAAATTAACCTCGCTGCAAGCTTCAAAGCAGATCCTTGTGTATCCGTGCAAGCGTGCGCATGTGAGCTCTAAATGCTCACTTCTGATGGGCTACCTGCGGAGTATTCTGTAAAATCGAAATGACGCTATTCAGCGGTTTGGTTGATGCTCTGAAACAACGGCCCGATGTACTTCTTATCAAATAATTGGGGAATCTGAAGAAATCTCACAGCTTTCAATTTACATCTGTCTGACTCATTTGAATGATAAGCCAAGTGCACCTCAGAAAGATGATTTAGAATAGTATTTTTGGTTGTACAGTGCATTAATTCATTGAATTCGCTGACAACTCTGAAAAGCCCCTTGGCTCCAAACCGAGGGGACAATAATTTTAGTTGTTAACATGGAAGTGTGTTCAATGCGGACAAAAGAAAAAAAATCAACATCCTGTAGACATTCTCTGCATTTACTCGCCTGTATCCTACATTTACTTGTGAAAACACCGATAACAACACGTTATAATTGAATCACGAAACCTTCTAGCTTCCAGCATTCTCTTCCTCTTTGCGTTCTGACTTCATCCCTTCGTTCACATCGCTGTAATCTTATTTAAAGAAGAAAAAAAAAGGTTTTCATAGGCGGGAGAATCTATCTCGTTGTTGAAGGTTTATGGCGCCCTTTTTCCCATTTTCCGAAGGACGCGGCGGCAAACGATCGCGGTGGAGATGATACCCCGAACCTTCCGATGCTCAATAACCTTATGGATTTGATATAAGCCTTTAGCATCGTCAGAATTTTTACGCGAGCGCTAACGGCTTTGAGTTTACAACTTTGCAATACCGCCGAACCCGGAGGCATTTGTTGAGTACTCTGCCGTATACCTCGAGTCGTTCCTCACCACTTTATTGAACTGATAGAAAACGAGGGTGCAGACTAATAGTGTTCTTCGAGAGGCATTTTCCAGTATTGAGTCGTGTCTCCATGTCGATTACTTTTGCTGGTAGCATTGGATATTGGAAACTTCGTCAATATTTGGACGTTGTGGAAATAATTTATAATTTCACCAATAAAATTCTACCCATTATACCTATTAGGACAGGTTTTAGTGAACACTTTTCACCCTAACTGTGAAAAGAATATTGATTTTGATTGCTGCATGTTTGACTATCATTTTTCACGTTTGTATTTAGTGTATAGACAAACAACAATGTGAGTGGATTCAAATTGCAAAATGTCCGACCGTCAGTCCGTTTTCACTTGTTGAACAATAAAGAAAATATGAGATTTTGCCCATTTATTTGGTTCTTACTTAATCCTAACAAACTTTTCCTCAAATTACTTCAAATAAATGGGCCTAAATGGGCATGTTTTCGAGGACTATCTGCGTGGAACATCACATTCTACCAATTTCTGGGCGCTGAAATTTCACTAAAACGCGCTGAATCATTATAACAGCATTCTCGAACAATTATTGGATTCCGGGTGGGTGTTTAGAAAATGGGGTTTCGAATAATGAACAATCGTGAAAAAGGTTGCTGCGTTTTACAATGGAATCGGCTCTTATTAATAAAGTGTAAGCCCATTGTGAGATGGAAAAAGAACTTTCTGGAAGCCCCTGGATTACATTTTAACGGAGAAATGATCTCAGCCCAGTATATTTCGTGTTTTCTAGAAATTTCTTCACACCTCTTCATTCTACATAAATTGCAATACGACCCTAAAACATACGCCCTTGAAAAATTGTACAGGGCGTGAAACTGGAATGAACTAAATAGATATTAAAATATAACATTTCGTGTACAGTAATTTTAATCAACGGGGGAATCTGGCTCAGATGCAGAACTTCAACTCAATATTAGCCATTAGAACTCCTGATACTTAGCCGAAAAGTGGTGGATCATAATGCCATAAATCGAAACCCATTTTAATCGATTCAGCGTACAAAATTTAGTGAAAATCGATACCCCACATGCCTTGTTCTCGAAAAATCCCTGAAATTGAGTTTTAAAAAACCCATTTGTACCCATACCCTAACCTAATTTGGGCGTATCAGGCCATAAAGAGGTCCCGAAAATCATCTAATTTTAAGGTCGAGAGGCTTATTTTGTTAATTAACTATTCATCCTTAACTACAGATTTCCGATAATAATTTATAAATTTTCAAATTGCGACTGCCATTTTCACTGTGTTAAAACTCGAACGTTCTTTCAAACGGCACTAATGCGCCTATTCCAATACAACAGAAAATATCACCTCCCCCACCCAAAAACCGCAGCCGTCTCAATGGAAATTGATTTTTTTCTTGATTCCATCAAAATGTTGGCAACTGCCTCAGGATGACATTAATTCGCAAGCGGTGCGTGTTAATGAATTGTATGATTTACGGTGAAAATCAAAAGCTTGATTCCCCAAATCGCTCTAGGCTGCTCTCAAGTGCCAAACAGTTGGTTCGGAAAGTGGTTCAATTTCCATTACTGTCAAACGCAAACGTTTCGTACCGGTGTTACGAATAGGTGGTGAAGTGGTTTGAGAATACACAGAAAGCACTGCAAGTGCCAAGGTAGTTACTCAACACGAGAGCCGAGTCCCCCAATTAGGATTACTGTTCCGAAGCCAACGGTTGTGGTCGGTTTGATGTTTTCTACCGTTTAATTCTCGACGGAACGAAGGGTTGTGATTCAATCGCGCCTCCTCTCTGCTGCACGTGTTGGCCCATTTACCACCATTCTTCGCATTTAACGTTTGAGACTGTTCCTCAACTATCTTCAAAAGCGTTTTCGCTAAATACTCGAGAACACTCAACTTCGATCCGCTTTTGGTGCTTTCATTCCCACTACAACTTTCAACACCGCTCGAGTTATGTAAACTGTCTGGTAAAATTTTGATGATTCCAAACTTCTGCGAAAACAGGTCTTCACCGATCCCTACCTATATCCAACATGAATTATTAACTTCTAGCCCAAAAAGGGCAAAATGTTACATTTTACGATGGCCAGAAGGTGGTTTATTTGAACAGTAAAAGATACTAGATATGAAGATCAGGGTACCAATTTTCTACATTTCCTTTTATTTTAACCGTTGGAGCAAGTAGTTATTGCCGTTTCTTACAAGATATGAGAAGGAAAATTAACCCAAAAACTCTCACGAGAAACCGCAGCCACGAGTTACTGAATCGATTCGAGAGTTAAATTGGAATATGTGATAAAATTCATGTGGCCTAAGTTTGACACCACTAAATTTGGTAGTGGTCATTGTAAAGATTGCTATCCTGATCGTTTATATTTATACATCATGTTTATATTCCTATCTGACATCGTCTATTTGAGTCTTATGGTTTACCCTAGAATTACTGATAAACGGCGGAGCAGACATGCTTTTCCTAATGTTTCTATTCGATTAGGCGATTGATCCTATGCACCTGATCGATTGCAGCGTGATTATGTCGAAATTCAAATTTGTGAGAGATTATTAAATAAATGCATATTTTCCATTGATTGAGAAACATTGTATAGGTTTCAACCTAGTTGATCAACAGGGAAAAGTTAACTCTGAGTTCCACTAACCTAACGATGGTAGCTTGTTACCCTGTCATCCCTCATCACTTCGGCCCCGGAACAAACATTCACTCACTGATTTCACTCAGGTACATCTCAAATCGCATGGTTTCGTCTGAAGGAGTGAAACCAACACAAATTCTCAATAGTCAATAGATTTTGGAAGAATTTGCCGCGTTTTTTTTTTTCTAGTAAAAGACTTAGACATCCACAGATTTGGCAATACCGAATTGGTCGACCATATCTAAAGAAAAAGAATTCTCAAATTAAAAAAAAAAAAAAAAATCAAAGGACACAACAAACAGTTTAGTAACAATACTTATTACATTAAAAAACCATTTAAATTAAAATAAATTAATCGAATGAAATATGAATAAATCTAATTGGAAACAATGATGTAAAACGCTACGTTAAGGCACAAATTAGGAAAAAAAATCTGCAAATTCTTACACACGGGTTGGTTATTCCTCGAATGGGGGAAACGGTGGATGTGGCGGATCCCGGACCCATTCCAATCGATTCAGGGTCCAAAACTTAGTGGCAATGATATCCCACACGCTATTCGTCCTTGTCTAGGTTACACCATGGCGCAAGTGGCTAGCGAGTTCGGCAGTAACCGGAAGGTCCTCAGTTCGAACCCAGGTGGTTATTCAGTTTTTTTTTTACCCATAAATTGACCAATTACTTCTTCCAGTGGGTGCCAATCGTTCTGGGACCAATTTATTTGGATTCAGCGTCCAAAATTTAGTGGAAAATGACACCCTACTCGCCTAGATCGCAAAAAAATCTCGAAAATCCATTTTTCAAAAAACACATTTTGACCCCTACCCCCGCCAAATTTGGTCCGATCGGGCTGAAAAGTTTCGAGGACCCGTCTCGGCAGGGAACAGACCCCTGACCAAAATTTCAGATTTTAGAAAATTTTCTACTACCAAAAAGGGCGCGGACGATGGACGGCGTACGGGGTACGGCGTACGGCGGACGGACATCGACCTTTTGGTTGGTTATTCCTTGAATAATCAACCTATGTTTTCATGATAATGGTCAACCTCCGATTCGGCTCAAAATTTTTTTCTGGACGTTTCATGATGTCCTGATCAAAAAAGGTCAATGTCCGTCCGCCGTCCGCCGTCCGCCGTCCGCCGTCCGCGTCGCCGTCCGTCCGTCCGCCGTAGCCGTACGCCGTCCGCCGTCCATTGTCCACGCCGTTTTTGGTAGTAGAAAATGTTCTAAAAATGAAATTTGGGTCAGGGGTCTGTTCCAGCGAGATGGGTCCTCGAAACTTTCAGCCCGATCGGACCAAATTTGGAGGGGGTAGGGGTCAAAATGTGTTTTTTGAAAAATGGATTTTCGAGATTTTGGGTGATTTAGGCGAGTGGGGTGTCATTTTCCACTAAATTTTGGACGCTGAATCCAATAAAATGGGTCCCAGAAACAATTGGGCACCCACTGGAAGACAGTAATGGGTCAAATTGGGTATTTATTACCCATGTGGGTGACTTCAGCCGAAATAGACAAACAAAACACATCGTCATATCCTGTTGTTTATAACCAGCTGTTAAACTTAGCAACCAATTTTGAGCAGTTGCCTTACAATTCTTTTTACTGTCCGAGCTTTTATTCGTACATTCAATTCATTAATACAATTGTTATAAGCCTTCTAAATTTACCTACGTTTTTCTCAATATATATTAGTACATTAGTTGTCGTAGTGCACCCATAGATACACCCATCTGAATATGTGTTTTCGGGATTTCTGCTACCTAGGCGAGTAGGGTGTCATTTTCCACTAAATTTGAACGCTGAATCCAATAAAATGGGTCCCAGAAACAATTGGCACCCTCTGGAAGAAGTAATGGGTCAAATTGGGTATTTATTACCCAATTTGATTATGTGTTTCGGGATTTCTGCTACCTAGGCGTGTGGGGTATCATATCCACTAAATTTTGGACCCTGAATCGATTGGAATGGGTCCTGAGACCAGCAACACACCCGCTTTTCCCCCATTCGAGGAATAACCAACCGTGTGTAAGAATAAAAAGAATTCGCTATGTCAAAAAGAACATCCAATCATCCGATGATGCTGAAACGTAGGGGAGATAACGGAAATTGTGAGAAATTAGTTGTGAATCCAATTCTCGAGAATGGAAAAACTCCATTTCCGGCAGCTTGTTTACATAGTAAGAGGTCGTGGTCGATTTTAGCGGAAGGATTCTGAGTCATTTCGGTGGAAAACCCCGAGCGAGGAAGTAGTTAAGATAAGGAACGTTGTAATGGCATTTTACCCCACGCCGGAGAACCAAAGCGGACCTTTATATGCAGACAACGTGCTAACCTATAATCCTGAGTTATTCATAAAGCAGTCGTAAAATGTAAAGAGTATTCAGAAGATTAAAGTTGGATTGATGGTGATATATTGAAAGTGTTGCGAATAATGTCACGAAGTATATAAAAAGTGGATGTAACTCAATGAAAACTCCACCCAGCGTTCCCTTTTTTCATCTTCAGTGTCACATGAAACTTCTCTGGGGAGAGACAAAGCGGGAAAATCCACTCGAATTTCGTTTTATGCATTTGAGAATAAATCCAAATTTATCATAATTATACGTAATTTGGTATCACATTTGTCTATCTATTTAGATAACGAGCTGGACTTGTGAGGATAAGAAGAAATCAGTATTTCTATTACTCGATAATATGGATGTGATGAGCTTATTCGACAAAATTTTTGAGTTGCTGAATCGGTTAGCATTAGCTAATATTGAGACTAAATGATCATTTTACAATTTCCGAGAGTCCTTCAAATGCTCATTTAACTTGGCGACTCCACTGCTGGGATTTGGATCTCAAGTCGATCTTCTGTACTGGAGCAAAATAGGAATATAATAATCAGTAGAATACAGACGAGAAGCAGAATCGTTTACAAGTCTCGTTTCGTATCGAGGCGAGGGCAGTTGAAATAGGGAATTGCTCGCGAAAGGAGGGGGATCTGGGAAATTGAGGTCCCCAAGTGTAAGAAGCTGATAAAATAGAGAAGGAAAACGGTCGGACTTTGAGCCCCGATGGAGAACGACTTTTTTCCACTCAAGTACTACCAGCGCTCGACGAGATACTTTTGAAAACACGCATTCCACACGAAAAGGAAAATGATCTCAGACGGTTTTTGGTCTTTTAGACCAGATATCCCGATTTTCGTGAAAACGTTTACTCCCTCAGCGCCTTCCTGTAACTCCAAGTAAAGCAGTTGGGGGGGAAAGTTTCCTTTGATCCGAGAAGTTTTTTTTCTAGTGGCATGGTTCCTCAAAGAGGCCCTTTTACCTCCCCAACCCTCCTCGTTCCCAATATTGCCGATTCCAAAGAAAAGCAAGCACAGGTTGGTGCCTATAAACGACACTCCTCATTCGATTACTGGAGTGGCTCACGTCCAATAGTTTTTTCACTACTCTTGAAGCTGCAATGGATTTGTCCGTTTATTGATGATACCCTTGACTCAATAATGCTCTAATCGATCAAAAGTTCTACTCTCGTACCATTCTGTACTTTTCTCGTTAGAATATCCGCTACCACGTTTAGGTTGTTGTGAAATGCTTTCAAATTATCGACAAAGCTTAACAAAAGTTTCCTAACCAATATCAGTGAAACGGCAAGGGCGTTTCAACTCTCTCCTGCTTCGTCCGGATAAGAAACACTGCAAATTCCCCTACAATGGTTGGATATTCCTTGATGCAGAAGTATTGGAAAAACCATGAGTGTCCCAGACTCATTCTAATCGATCCAGCAATCTAAATTTAGAGGATAATGTTACTCCACTAAACCAATTTTCTAAAATACTGGAAAATAATAGCCCACACGCCTAGGTGCCCAAACATTTAGGTAGAAATGTGCCCATTTTGAGCCACACACACATACGGTAGGTGCCAATTGGTCTGGGACCCATCTCAATGGACTCAGCGTCCAAAATTTAGTAGCAAATAATACCCCAACACGCCTATGAGCCCAAAAATCTCAAAAATTCACTTTGAAAATGAGTAGGTAGGTACCCATTATGACCCGTACCCACCTCCAGCGGCACCAATCGGCCAGGGGCACATTTCATTGGATTCATCGTTGAAAACATGATGGAAAATGATACCCTACACGGCTAGATCGCCAAAAATCTCAAAAATTAATTTTAAAAAAACTAACATTTGAACCCAAATTTTCTCTTCTCTTTTCCAAATTTGGGGAGCCCTAGCTCCGAACGGGCTGAAAATGACCAACTAGAGCTGAAAAGAGGTCGTGGCCAAAATATCTGATTTTGAAGAAATTGTCTACAACCAAAAACGGTGGGGACGGCAGACGGCGACGGTGTAAGGGGGGCGGACATTTGGGTTTTATAATCTTGTCATCATTTTGCATGTAGATAGAGACTATGAGTCCATTTCTTCTGCCAAATCACCCTGAATGAAGGGGATATAATTGATGGAAGTATTTATTTAGATCTCAGACATCAGGTAAACATTTTTTACGAACTTCTCGACGCCGTTTGGACGGATGCAGAATTTGAAAGAGAATGAGCATTTTGAAAAATAATTTTTCTGGATTTTTGGGGGTCCCAGGCCCGATGGGCATTATTTCCACTTGACGGCGTATCGATTGTGAAGGGTTTTGCAAGAAAGGGTGCAAAAATGCAAGTTTTTCAACCACTCCCATTCTCATTTTTTGGAAAGGATTCCATCATAACTGAAAAGCCGAGAATGCAGAAGATGAGGCAATGCCAGAGAACAGAATTGAAGGCCAATAACCCCCTCCTACATTTTAAAAGAGGGAGTGAGGCCAGTGGCCGTTGTTGATCTCAACTTTTCAAAAATATCATGAACATTTTCCACTTTGTAAAGTAAAATTTGATGAGAACCGATTTCCTGTGAACAACTGACCATAAAATGCGATTAGACACACATTTTAGCAAGTAAATATGATCATATATTTACTATTTTCAATATAATTATATTAAAAATCTTGAAAGTATATTCGTTTCGCTTTAAACATCGTCCGAAGCTGTCTAAACAATATAATTCCGGTAATGTTTTACGTTTTACGTTTTTTTCCATCAACTTCTGCGAACGCGAAAGTTCCCTCGCCCTATCAGAGGGTTTGATTCCTGCTCAAGTGCTCGTTGTATTTGAGTCACGGGCTGGCCGAGCCGATGAAAGGCCGAGTTTCAACTCTTTTCTGGGTCAACATTCACTCTCGTCGAGGAAAGTAATAAACCTCAAGCTACCACCACATCCCCGTGGTTTCTTCCCCCGATATATCCTTTCCGTTCCGCTTCGTTTTGATAAATCGACCCCAACCCCACTACACAGTTTTTCCAAAAAAAAAAAAAAAAAAAAAAAGAACGACGAAAAAAGAAGTGATAATGAAAACTAGAAGAACTTTTTCCACAGCGCGACTCGTATTATCTGATTAATAGAACGACCCGAATCGCCTCACTTCTCGGGTCATCGTCACAATCTTGTCTCTGTAACCGTTTACACCTTTTATTCTTTTGCCGTCGTTTGTCACGGTTCACGAACTTTATCTGACCCTGTAAACGGTGTATGTTCCGAACCATTTGGCAGCTTTCCCACCGAGTTTCCCAACGACCGGCGATGTTTCCCAGTTTCAAAGACAAACAGAAGAAATGTGCGAGTTTCGTGGTTCGACACGAGTTAACTTACCCGACTGGAATGAAACAGACGACAAAATCGTCAACCGACGTAAATATGAATGTTGTTTTTGAGGCAAGCAACACTGAGTTAGCGGATTCAATGATCTCGAGAAGTCGTTCCAGCAGGCATCACGTTATTATCATTCAACCCTCCTAGAGCTCCTAGAGTAAGACCATAATAAGCGTTATCGCTTGTTTTCGTTGACTGGACTCAGTTCTCGTCATTAAGCCAATGAGGGACCCAATGCTATCTTATTCTGTTATGCATGGTTTGTAAATGACTTCATATAAATTAAAAAAAAAAAAAAAAAAAAAAACCAGAAAATTACTCGTATTTCCGATGGGTCCAGGTCTCCTGAACAGGTATTTCATTAGAAAAAAAAAAAGTTTTGAGATATAGTCCTATCAACAGAATAGCCCCGTTCCTCTCACAGAGTAGTGAACTCAGAGACTCATTCGAATCGATTATTGTCCGTAATGAGGTAAAAAATGCGCCCTAGTCTCATAAAACCCGATTCAGCATCCAAATGTTAGTGGAAAATGACACCCCACACGCCCAGTAACCAAAAGAATCACGAAAATTGAGTTTCAAAACAAACATTTTCACTTTTAACCTCCCCAACTTTGGGCTGATTGGGCTGAGGATGAACAAGGATTTACTAGAACCGGAAAATTTCAAATGTTCAGGACTCATTGAAAGCTCTTCACCAAAAATGGAGTCATGTACTTGTATTTGTTTAGGGATTGACCCCGTAACGCATACTCGAGTGCCTCCTCTAGGTACTCCAGGCAATACGGATTTAGTCGAGTATCAACAGTCAGAAAGGAAGAAACGGAACGATGATATGGCAAAGCGTATTGTGATAATTACGAATGCTACTGGCCAGGCGAGTGGATGGGATGGTTGTTTGATGGCCGAAAGGGTCTGTCCAGGTCGTTTTCTCCTATAGAAGGTAATGGGGTGGTACGGCTACCACTGATTAAGACTGTTGAAAGGCCTCAGTCAAGGAAACAAGGGACTCGTTGTTGTAGACCTTTTGAAAGAGAAATGGACACCCCCAGAAGTGGGCTCGCTCCTTTTGTCCGAGGGTCTTCAAGGTGGTGAATACCCGAATGAACATCCGTTCGGCCTCTGCTTGACTACCCACATCCACCTGTCTTGTTTCCTCCTTCAAAGGGTTGGTTGCCTCTGGGATTGAAATCCTCGAATCTCTCGCAGCTGTTGGTGAACACGTAGCAACCACTGACCGCTAGAATCGACACGCGTAGAAAGTGCAATCGCACGAAACCGCCAAGCTGTGCCCTCATGAGCAGATTCACATCAACCGCGACCCCTCTGATCTTGAATCAGTCCACATACTCTGGCGACGATTTGCGTTTAATTCGTCCTCATGTCAATGCTACCCGCATGAATGCTTCTTCACCCTAAAGAACCAAAGTGCAAGCCCAACGTTAAGCTTTTCTGCTCTTTCTGCATTCTTCCAACTTCACCACAATCGAGTGCTCCCGTGGGTTGGGCAATCCCAGTCTTATCAGCGATTTCCAATGCATCGAGCAATAAATGTTCGTAATATGTGTGGAAAACTGTCAAATTCTTCATAATTCAGCCATAAATGCCCTAGAAAATATCATTGGAGCCGTGTCCATCGCGCCACGCACGTTGAGATCAGTCGTTATGGGGAGTTAAAATGGTCACGTAACAATACCAATCGTAAATATATTTTAAGCTCAAATATTTCGTGAAGCACCTCAAGATAATTTTTTGTCTGTATAAGTCATGCTGTGCCGCTATGCTCCTAAATCAACAGGCCAAACTGTGCGTTTCTATTAATCCACATCAATGTAAAATCAAAGTTTTTGAAACTTTTTTTTTTCTGACAAAAGAAGCGGATGTGATGCTTTTTCTATAAATGACACATAGAACTTGAAAAAAAAAAAAATCCTGGTTTAAGAAAAAATATATAGGTAGGTACTTTTTTAGTGCTGGAAGAAATATTGTTTTTATAAGGTCTTATCGAAGCATTGTGAACTTCATCTTGCTAATAAGGTTCAGACATTTGAATGAGGTGCCGCCGGTTTTCCACAATTGAGAAAAGTTTCTCTCAAGCGGTTGCGATTACGAGGCATTGTCCTATTGTCTTATAAGGAAAAATAATTGTGTTCGTTAAAACTTTCTGTGCCATCAAATTTTCTTGCCAGGTCGGCGAATAAACTGTTCAGTTAAAAAACAAAGCATAGAATTTTCGCATTTGAACAATTCCGGTAATCTCAGGAATTATTTAATCAACAATGATCTAGGTACCATTATTTATATCCTAGGAAATTGTATTCACTTAGAAAATAAAACTGACAAATGTTGCCATTAAGAAGGATCATTTTACAAATTATCTGCACAGCTCTAGAAATTGAGCAAAAATATAGCAGCTTTTAAAACTGCTCATAGAAACTGTAGACCCCTGGTTTTTTCAGGGTTGTTGTCATTTTAATACTCCGCTCCACTGATAACGGGATTTACTTAACTTCCACTAATAACAAACAAATATTTACTGTCATGAATTAAAGTACTTCCGTCCAGATACTGCTGCAAAAGGTATCTGTGACCCGAAAAAAGTGTTAGCGACACCCCTCCTTCAATACAACGGAGTGTTGCGGGTAAGGTATCCACTCAGCCTCGAAATCCTCATCTAAAACTCGCCGTCTTGCCGTGTGGAAACATCACTTTATTGGCATGGTGTTGGGTATTTCCTTTTCAAATTACTTGATTTAGAATGACAAAACCGATGAAATTATGAAAGAATGAGTCAACATCAGCAAAGTGTACTTCAAGTTTAGGCACTTCTGACGTCTCAACAAGTACACTCGCCTTCATATGGCGTTTGATGAGGAGTCTCCAAAGTGCTCCATTGTTGCTCACGTTTCGGTTACTTTGAACATCACACAACCTCCAACGATCGGAATCTCGTCGGTCGTCCACACGTCCTACGAGAGGCCGCTAACAATGAGCTTCAACGCGTGAACGAGAGTGCCATCATAGTTTCACTTTTGACTCCGCGCGAATAGAGAGGGTCAACTAAATGTCAAGTATGTGACGTGACATCGCTACTAGACGCGTTTCGAGGGGCATAGAGGCCAACCAATGGCGGCGTTTCAGTTTGATGACTGCGAGGGGAAGTTTCAGGGTTGGAGGGTCTTTTGAAGTTTTTCTCCTCTATTTTTACAGGAGCCCCTCGACTTTTGTTCGTCTTTTCTTTTTTGCGCTCGAGAAATCCTCAAAGACAATGCAACGTCGGATGGGACCACTCGACCTCTACGAACTTATAGGATCGCCCTCTTGGCTCTCAGCCTCCTCCTTCTATACTCCACAATGGCCAAGGGTCAAAGATGAAGAAGGCGACGCACAAAGGCAGAATTAGAAGAAAAGCACTGATATTCGTAGAGGCGAATCAGGTCATTCAACTCATAATTTATGAAGACGTCAGAGAAAAAATTCCCTTATTTCTTACTTATTGGAAAACACGGCAAAAAATTAAAACAAGAGAAGATCCCAACACTCCCGACAGTTGAGTTTGACCGAAATACCAACCTCAAACCATGGGTACCCTTACCTGGAGAGCAGAAATCAGTCCCGGACCAACCTCAATCGATGAGGCGACAATATTTTGTGGAAAATGATACCCAACACGCTAATTTTCGAAAAAACCCACTGTCACCTATCCTGGCCATGAAAAGAGCCCAAACGGAGTCTATGAGGGAAATCTTAAATTTTACAGTACAGAACAGTAAAAGTCATTTTCAGACTATACATAAACATTGTTTCAACAAGAATAAGAAATAATTAAATTATGACACGAATAAGAGAGAAAGAGAAAGATGAAAAAGACCAACTTCAACAAGAACCAAGACGTTTTCAATGAACACTACAAATAAATGAGAAGATCGCTTTAAGTCTGTATAGACAGGGTTCTAGGCTGCCTACAGTTCGTAGTCTGAGTCAATCTTGAAATAATGGATCTAAGACAATACTCCGTTTTCATTTGTAAATAATTGCTCATCAATCTTGAAAAGAAGAGAATTTTGAAGGATGTTTTAAGAAGAAGAATGCCTTCATTAAGAGAGCCCAGTACTAAAAGGAAAGTTTCAACCGTCAGTCTTTTAAGGACAATTCGAAATGATTGATAACTAGTGCGATCTTCTGTTCTTCATTCTCATGTCTCGGACTAATGAAGGGAATTTGCCATTCCCTTTTGAAGGTTTCTTCGTTCGGTATTGAACTGAGCTCGTCTGCGATGAGAAAGGTTCGAGCGGGAGCTAAGGACTCGAATGCGGAGAGTTTGTCAATGTAATTGGAAGGAAAATTTCCCTTCGTGTTGCTTTTGTCCTCAAATGGGTTAGTAGTCATTTCAAGAACACAACCCTCTCCCATCACCTTGCGGTCGGAACAAGCTAGAACGTACTGATAAACAACAAACGACTGAATACTGTCATTTGTCTTCTACGTATCCATCAGCTTTTAGAGAGAGGTAGAAGTAGACATTTACCGTGAGCAGTGAACTCCACTCTATTCTCACAAATTGAATATCTGATGAAGAATTTATCGTGTTCCCTCGTTGGGGAGAAAAAACAAATACTGGAGAACTTTGGAGGAATAACAATTGAAGGGATTTTATAACGGAATCGAGCTTCAGATTGCTCGATAGGGTGAGTCAGATTGATACCGGATAGGTACTGCATCACAAGGACATGGAATAATACGATCCCATTGCTGTACCACTCCGAGATTAATATCAAGATTTAAACAGGGTAGAGGTGACTTGGGGTCTCGTTGGTAGGGAAGAACCATATCAAGTAGAGGCAGCTTGCTGATTCACCCCGTAGCTGGATGAAATGCATAGGCATATCGTAAGGCGTTGTTTCATTGCATAGGGCGAAGGGTCGTTATGTGACCATAAACCCACTGTATAGTGTCGTGCTGATTCCGAAAAAATCGTTTAAATCTATTGGGAAAGGGAAAAATATCTACGACGAACTTTCTGAGATGGCTGACCCAAAATTGCCTACCACAGAATAAGGCCCTCTAAAACGACCCGAAAATTTTTAATTCGCAGAAAGAATGTCTGGCCATATTTGAGCCTAATTCAATGTTAGCCCGTTTGTATGATGCGGAAGCAATAAATTGAGAAGATGAGGTGAGACACGGGTTTATTGAAGGTAAAAACTTGGAAATCCAATCACCTCCATTACAATTTCAAATTAAATAACGACAAATCCACGACCCCCCGTGTAAGTTGAAACTTGTCAAATAAATTGGTGAAGGGTTGTAGGCGTTTGGTGGGCAATGAAGATGCCGAGGGCGAGTCGGTTTAGGCCGTAGAACGTTTTAGGAGGCTCCTTTGTGACGGAGACCAACTAGAATTTCCCAGAAGGCTATGTCCGGCCTATTTCCTTTTGTGACGGAAGGAAATTGAAGACGGGCCCGTGACTCCTGACTTATTCGAGTCCAACGATTTCAGACGAGTGGAACTGGAACCTCTGCTATCCAAGAGCCAAAATAAGTGATGAACCCCACAAAGGCGGCTGAACAGCAGATTGTTTGTCAACTCTTGAGACTTGAAAGTTGCTTCAAGTTAGTATTAATGGCACGTTACGTGGGTAACTTAATTTTTTTCCATAAGATAAAAAGCCTGTTTGTCCTCTAGAAGACGAAAATGATGAAGAACCGAAAAAACTTTCACCGTTGAACTTGGCTTTTACTTGGGACCTGGGGGTCGAGAGAGGATGCGAGTTTCAGTGTCCACTACGTTTCGTGCCGTAACTGTAACTCAATTTCCTCGTGACTTTGAACCGATACCCTCGTCTTACAGTCAACCAGGCTTCTCCTGAGTGAAGTAGGCTCACTAGCCGTACATCACGCTCGGGGTGACATGATTCCGAGCAATAAGTCTTCCCTGGGTTGGAGCCTCCTCTGAAAAGCTTTTCCTTAAATTAAAGTGACGCTCTAAGGAAACAAATGGAAGGACGGGGGAGTTCACACATTCATTACGACCCACTTCCTCTTCCCAAACGTTCCGGTGACTGGAACGTTGTTGTCTCCTATTTCTATGCCCTCATATAAATCCTAGTTGGGAATTCCCTTTAGATAGGCGGTCTAAGACGGAGATTTCTCGCTTGCAAGCACAATGAAATTCAATCCTTTCCAACGCCGTCTGATTTCTACCTACTCGCCAATTTGTTACGGAATAAATCACCAGTGAGAGCAACCACTCAAGGTCGTTCTCGGATATCCCCAACTTTAATAGTTTTACAAATAACGGCAAATAAACCCTTAAAAAGTCTTACCTCAGCCACGGCGCCCAAAGGCATCACAAGGCAGGCGACCATGAGGTCGGCGACTGCCAACGACACTATCAAGTAGTTGGCGACATTCTGCAAGTTGCGCTCCAGCAGGATGGCTGCTATCACGAAGACGTTACCTGCGGAGAGAAAAGCCATCGTTAATAACATATTACGTCGAGACGTCAAATTTCACAAGGGAACCGTCCGTGAGCTGAGGAATGTACCTTCATAAGACGTCTTGACATTAGAAAGCAATAACTGACACGGAGGCACACAATTAATAGTTACTATCATTCTCTTCCTCCCATAGTGGTTATCATTAGTGACAGAATCGAAACCTTGACTTACAATAATGATCCAAATTGTAGGTGCATACAAAAGATGACTTTTTTAACGCGGAATAAACAAATTTTGGTCAGTATTTCGCAAAAATGGCTAGCAGCTCGGGGATCAGCCTTAAAAAAAAACTTGAAGCAAGGGAAATTCATGTGCTACACATTAGAGTTCACTCTTTGACAATTTTGGGACTGCGAAAATTTTGCATGCTCGCTAAACTGGTTGCTGCAAAAAAAAATTGTTTGAAGGATACACATTTTCAGATCCCCTCCCTGCTTGTAAACTCTCTCCTTTCAAGTTTTAGTGGAAATTGAGAAGCGTCCGCCGTTCAGTAGCAGTAATTGATGGCACATACAAACGCCGATAATCGTATACTGAACAAATGGTCGAACATAACTTTCGAAACGAAATCTCGAAGACGTAATCCAATTCAGATTGAGTTGATAAGTGAATTCCGTTCTCCTGTCAAATACACAGACCCCACGAGAATTGAGAAATCTCGATGTTATTTCAAGATTTGGAACGATTTCCTCTTTAACTCCCTCAGGAAACGCGGGCCTATATACAGTCAGCATCGACTTGACATTTCCCAGTCATTCCTATCTCTATCTTCAACCTATTATGTAGATCTTTCTCGGGATTTCGTCAATTCTTCCGTCCAACCTGTTCCCCCTGGTTTCCATTCGTCTTTTGTGACATTCAAATTACTCCAGGCCATCTTTTGATCTTTGAAAGGCCGGACGAGCTTTGTTGTAGAAAGGTCCAGAAGCAGCCCCTTTTCCCTTTTCATGGAAATGGCCCTGGGCTTATGTTTAGATAAGAGTTCAAGTGATTGTGAGCAGAAGGACTCTTTTAGTTAGGGTACCTAACATGTTGTCAAATTGACGGAAGGAAGTAGGTATGTGTACGTTTTTGATCGTTATACGAATACGTAGGTTCACATCCGTCGAGGGAAAGACCCCACTTGATAGAGAAATTCAACGGCCTCAATAAGAATATATTGTTGTTCGAAGTATATCTTTCTGTTTTGCTTCGCTTCACCTTATTCCACTACCTTCCGGGAGCGTGAAAACTAGTCTGAACACTTGCCTACATAGCAGAGCTGGAATGAAAATTTATCGATCTCCAGGGAAAAGGGGATTACTATAACACAGACTTGCAACGTTAATTTTAAAACCGTAGCACGCAGAGCCTTATTTCACCTCGTAAGTTCCATTAGCGCAAAGGGGAACGTCGGCAAGAAAAGCGAGGAAGTTTCGTTGTGCTCGAAACTTTTCGAACGGTTTCTCATCTTCTCACAAAGGCCGCGGAAGAGGGAATTCATCCGAGGATAGTGTTCCGAGGGAAATAGTGTTCTCTCCGTATGGTTATCGTCTCAACAGGAACGCCGTTGGGACTCCCAGTTTCATTTTCGTTGTTTCGCTATACGAAACTTAGCGGCATGGTAATATCAACGCGAAACAGACGCGAAATTACCTTCCCGTGATACGTAAGACAGAACGGGTTTGGATACAAATTACAAGTCTAGTGGAACACAGCATAAAACGTATTGGAATCTGAAATAAAAAATATCTCACAAACATATCAATTAATTGGTCCAAAATATTTGTGGACCTCAACATTGTTTTTTAACCTATTGTAAGAACTTTCCTCAAACAGAACGTAGAGTTTTCTATTTTTAGGACAATAAAACTTTTTTAAATTTTTGTTGCTGAAATAGTTAACGCGATATTACGTAATTGTACAACTCTGCCAAGAAAGTTAGACCAAAACAAAGTAAAAACCCTAATGGTGTATTCCGTAAGTAACAAATACTATAAACAACAACACACAAAACAAAATCAAATACACCATTTATTGCCTATAGAAAAACCGAGATTATAAAGAACAAAAAGTACAGTTCCGAGAAGAATTAACGTAATAACCTCCCAAAGGTTGAATAGTTAAATTAATGTTCCCTAAATGCAAACATTGCGGTGGAAGGAGTTGGAGAATAATTTTCTAGATGTTTCTTCGCTACCAGACGGATGCGTCCATTAGGTATAATTCATTGCTACGATTCGTCTAAATCTCCACGAGGTTTTTCTTCGTTGTTTTCCGGAAAAAAAATTCTTTATACCTCCCTAACTACGTCGTCAAGAATGCCATATTTAAATTTTTTCACTTTAATAAAAAATATCACCGCGCTCGGATCTAAAATATCACTTTATTTTCTCTAATGGAATTTACTGATGTTGCATATTATATACGATTTCCACTGGATAAATATACGTATGAAGTCAAATAACCGTTATAAATTAATGATATTAAAGTGCGTATGAAAATGTTGTCAGATTCAAATCATTCTTCAAATCTGAAATACGGTCGAAGCAGGTACCTTCAGCCGCCTTTCCAAAGGTGAGGGTGATCCGAAATGATGGATTTTTCTTACATTTGTATTACCGGCTTCATTAATGACTTCACATAAAGTTTATATATGAGGTAAAGTTCACTAGAGTAATGTGAAAATAAAAAACACATGTCCGAAACAAACGACACACAAATATTGGATCAAAAATATTCTCAGATAACACAACACTTATGCTATTTAATACAAAAATCAAAATAACATATCGAATCACAAACTGAACAAAATTCCGTCATGGTCCACAACGAGAAGCTTTGCCACGATGCCGGGGAGCGGAGGTTGAACTATTTGAATCAAATCAAATGTATTCTTGACAAGCTCGATACAACACCTTGCCCAGCGGCAGAGCGGAATGATCCCAACCTCAGACCGTTGAAAGACTACCCTCAGTACAAAGCTAACGAAGGAGCGAAATCTGGTGAGTTGGCACCTTTGATTACTCACGTTCAAATCAAAGAGATTCGAAGAACGTCTCACTTGGCGGAACACGAACATGAGAACTGCAGAAACCTACAGTATGTGGCGGTGGATTTCCTGGAGAACCCGCACGCTCCGATGGATCAAAAGGGTAGACAAAAGTCGTTTGAATTAAAAGGCGGTTATCTGATACCGGGTGGTTGCATTTGTATCAAAAGGGACGGGCTCCAGGACCAATGTGAGCTCCAAGGGTGCCAAGACAAGTGGCTCTGTATGGCCGAGCCGTCGCCCTTGTGCCCTCCAGCGAATGTCTCTGCAGGCCGTCCCATTCCTGAAGAAGCCAAATACATGGAGCCACAGCCCAAGCCATGCTGCTGCGACAAGGGGTGGACGAGGCAGGAGATGCCGGAGAATTTTGAGTGCTATCCCTGCGATGACGGACGAGGACGAGATCACAGCATTCAAGGACGAAACTCTTATTCACCAACTTGACAACAAATATTACAGTTCTGTAATACAACGTATACTAAACCAACGTGCTACTCACAGAAATAAATTAGATTTATTCAGCAACTCAAATAGGTTTTGATTAATCAAAATCGACAGGAGTGCTTCTGTTTGACGTTTGTCAGTATTCACCGCACGTATAACAACTCGCTCGTGACATGCAAGATTCTGGATGTAGGTCCCTGTATCACATTACGTCCGACGGTCCTTGGCGTCTAATTGCCCTTTCAGCAATCTGCTCTCTCCCACGCTCATCACCTTCCCTCTCGGGAGGACGCGATGACCGCATGACCTAAACTCGTTTAGCTAATTGCTACCACTCAGCAATTACTGCTTCTCTTGAGGGAAATTCCCCCCTCGTCACAGAACTCCTCAGTGTTCTTGTCGAGTGCCATAACACAGGGCTCAGCTGGGGAGATTACAAAAGTCTACAACGGGACAACTCTACTTTGATCATCTTGAATTGTGCCATTGACTCATTCAAAGGCTCATCACGACGCCGAGACTCAAATAGCATTTGCAATTCAGCCATTTGTTCTATTTAGATCACAATCTCAAGATATTTGATCTGATATATAGTGGAAACTTTGCCTGCGTTCGATATAATACATTTCCATGTCAAATGAACCTTTTTCCATACAGAACGGTGTAGTAGGAACATAAGGAAAGTAAAGAATCTTAGTTCACTGGTATTGTAATACAGGGTATTCTATGAGTTGTCCCTCCTTCCCACTTAAATCGTCCAGATGGGAGTAATCATTCTCTTCTTGCAAGGATCTATCCTAATTATCTATCCTATCATAATTTCGCACCCCGCGCAACCATGCGCAAGTGACATTAACTTTCTTATTTTTGAATGGGTACCCCTATTATTCATAGCAGATTCGGATCCTACATACTACCTAAAATTTCATGAAATTTCAAGTTCGATCCCTCAACTTATTTAGCGAGCACACTAAGTTGCTCAGCCACAAAATTGTCAAATGATGGTCGATGGTGAAAAAGTATTGTTACTAAGGCAAACAAAAATCTTATTTATGACATAATTAGATTAGCTAGTTACTATACTTCAGTACCCAGCTAGCTTTTCCTAGTCTACGTGATGATTTTCTCTAGCATTTTGCGGTCCAGAGCATGTTGTACATGTTTTGTGAGACTGTCGGCTCACTGAGGTTTCCTCACTATTGTAGGAACAATTCCCGCATAATTCATTTGTTTCAGTTTAAACTTTTAGGGAAAATGAGTCAAAAATTAGGAAGAATTGTATACATTTCACGATAACGTTGGTAGAATCACAGGTCTGAATATCTCAGGACCAAACGGCCTGAATGAGCGCATATGCCTACTCAGAGTAGGACTTTTGAATTTCACGCCTCCAAAAAATTCAGTCACATTTAGATAATTGGTTTGCTACGCGCATGCGCGCCAGGAAAGCAGGTACAGTGAAAAGAACTTTCTATTAGCTGTTGGCATTAATTTAAGGTTTAGTTAATATTATTACGAATGATATGAGTCAGCTAGTTAAAGTTTGTAAAATATACTTCAAATGGATCTTAGCTGAGCCTATCAAACTTTCGAACCGATCATTCATCGATCATTCTCGACCAGGCTGCGGAAACAAGAGCGGAATTCGCCCAAGTATCACATGGGTGTTACCTGAGATGCGTTTCCGATCGCGAAAGGAAGTTATCAATACAACGAAGTGGCCTACAATTCTTATCCCAACTTCGGCTTTTTCGAGAAATCGGGAAAACAGTTGTTCAGTTGACGGGGAAATATATATAGGAATCGATACATTTTGCCCCCATCATTCCAGTTGAAATGGCTCAAATCGAGCGATCAGAGGAAAGAAAAGGCAAATTGCTAGCGATTCCGGCAAGCCAAAAGATTTCCACCCGTTTCGTCCCCTCCTCCTCAACCTCGGGATCTGTGGAGGAAACTGCGAAGTACAAACGAAAACGGGGGAAATCACTCAACTCCAGAAGAAGTATCTCGTGAAGCGGACTTTAAACTGGAAATAAATTGAACTCGGAACGACGGGCATCTTACGAGATTACTTGGGAATTAGATTCTCTCCTCCAAAAGACCAATCTCAAGACACTCGAGTTCTCCCCATTAAGAAAAGAGGCTGAGCAGGGGTTTCTCCATGAAAGGCCTGCGTCTTAATTCCTTTTGAAAGTTGGAAAAAAGGTCAAAAACTTGCAAATGCGTTTCAGTTGAGTAGCCTACTATCCGAGTAACTACAACTCGGTAGGTAAGTACGTATATTTTATACCTACGGAGGAAATACTTTGAGCCCCAGGCAATTTATACGGACAGACGCACTCAAATGACCTCTCCGAGGGATAAAAGGAGCCAACATCTACGAATTAAACGTTGTTTGCGAGAAAGTAAGCCATTAAGCATCGTTATCCTCTGAGAATCTTCTCGAGAGGGGAAAAAAAACCTGGAAAAGTTGTTGGATCGCCAAGTTACGTGCTATGAAAGTATGAGAGCTCAAAGAGTCCGCAACATCAAGAGCCTGGTCTTCATGAAATATTAACTCCAAGCTGGTGGTTCCGTTCTGGGAAATTTTCCAGAGGGTTTGAATCGCCTTCGTGGGATTATTATCAAGTAAAGAGTCCGCTAAGTTGAAGCAGATAATTATGTCTAATTTTTTACCGAGAATTTTGAGTCTTGTTAGCTTAAGAGGAAATCAGGTTCGCTCGAGATAACATTGATTTCACGGTGTCTCACTCATTGGTTCGACAAAAAATCGTGATAATATCACTCTCGAGGAAGTTTTTTTTAACCGATAGGTGACACGTAATAGAGCATCCTCAGTAAACTCTACTTCTCTAAATAACTACTTAAAAAAAGTCAAGACCATAACGCGAGATTAGTTTTCACATGCACAGTCCAAAGGTGTGTTTTGATCTCCCAAAACTTCTGTGCTGTGGAGTGCCCCGGACTCATTCCAATCGTTTCGCCCTAAATCTCGAAAATCTATTCTTGAAAAACACATTTTGACCCCTACCTCCTTGCCTCAAATTAGGTCCGATCGGGCTAAATCGTTTCGAGGAACAACTAGAGTCAGAAACAAAACGCTGACCTAAATTTCAGATTTTCAGAAAATGTTCTACTACCAAAAAGGAGTAGACGGGCGGACCATCAATTCCTTTATCCGAGAACTTGTTTCATCACTCGAATTCAACTACAAAGCAAATTACATCACCTGGATTGTTCTTGGAGAAACCTAAATCCGTCATTCACATTTTAATTCAAAAAACATTACCAGATACGTTGTCTCATTCCTCACATAACATCAACATTTAACAGACACAATGGGACACAACGAGAAAATTTGTCACGAAGCGGGGGAAAGGCGGCAAAACTATCTGAACCAAATCAAATGTATATTGGAAAAAATGGACGATACACCGTGCGTCAAGGAAACTGGCGGAACTGTGGCGGGGCAGGAGAGTGGAGAGAAGCCGTTGCTCGAATATCCAGGTTAATGGGTTTTGGGTTATGGGTTTTAGGTTGCGTCTTGAAACTTAACACGTCACGTAAATGTAATTCCAATATGTTTTTGTTTAATATATTAAAACCCACAGGTTATATCAACCGGTTGAACCCGAAGTTCAACAAGCCCTTCTACGAGCCACTGATTCCGAACGTGATGTTGGAGAGGCGCCTGTACTGCGACACAGAAGGCCGTGAATTTAAGAAGCCCGCGTTGCCAGACGTGTGCCAAGGTATCCTGACGGGCGAGGAGCTGAAGGCTAACCTTAGCCACGCTTCGCCTATACACTCATTGCGTAGCAAACCTGCTGAGCTGAAGATGGGCTACATGGTACAAGGGTGCGACTGCAGAAAGCACAACGGGCTACAGGACCAGTGCGAACGATCTGAATGCTTTGGGCGCCCTGCGTGCCTTACGCAACCTGATCCGACTTGTGGCCCTGCTCAGACATACGTCACGCAGCCACTGCAGCCAACAAGAGAGGAGCTTATTGACCACGCTGTGGCAACGTGGCCGAAGCCAAAGCTTCAGTACTGCTGCTGTACGCCTGACTGCGGCTCTGGCGTGGAAACTTATGGAAAACAACCCACAGCCTCGACCAACTACGCCTGCTTCCCCTGCTCACAATGATATCCCGCAACCACAAATAATCGGCAATAAACTGACAGTTTTACACTCTTCAAATCAATTTCAATTAGAATGCCTACGATCTGAAGATAAGGGTGTAATGACAGAAATACATGATTTACCGAATTCTGCAAGATTTTCAGCATATATTTTCAGAATCTGCGCTGGCTAGCGTTGCGGCGTTTAAAACTAATGCGAAACGTATTCAAAGGATTAAGTCAATTTCCACTGAATTTGAAAAAAATTGAAATTTAAAATCGAATCCCTCCACTTTGATGTGTAAAACCTTCAAATTGATATGTGATACCTAAAATTTGAATAGGAAAACCTCCAACTTGACGTAAAAACTATTCACCGGAATCATCTTCTTAATAAATAATTATTTAATACAAATATTTTTGAGATTTGAAAATATATAAATACCTAACCAAACTCAAAACTTGAAAAAATTCGTTAAAGCATTAACGAGATCCAATCCATTTTCTGTAAAGCCCCGTCGTTATAAGCATCAGGTGTGACTGAGTGTAAACAGGAAAGTATAAAAATTCACATTTAGTCACGACTCAAGGACCAAGTCAAAACACGATCAAGAAATTGAAAAAAAAAAATCAAATTTATTCAACAAAATGAGCGGGAAACACTTGTGTCAACTTCGTTACGACGAAAAGGCGAATATCCTGAGGGAGCTCCAAGACGTTGTACACCGTTTAGACGCCTTGGCAGTTTCTCCGAGAGATTCTCAAAAAGGGAAATACGACCCGAAAAACCCACCGAACTTCTTAAAAGAGAAAGTGCCCAGGTTCAAGAGGAATTTCTCACTACTCCCGTTGATCACGCACACGGCAGTGGACGAAGTTCGATTTACCACGAACGTTGACGTCATCACGGCAAATGGTACATTGATCAAAATTTGTATGTGATAAAATTGAGTTCCTAAATGAATGAACGGATATGAATTACCTGTTATCGACAAAATGGGCAGTTATCAAACATTGTTCGCTCAATATGGGTGAATATACTTCGAAATTCGATATTTTAATAATATAATTTTTCTTTTTTAGATTATCGGGAGAGAGAGAGAGAAAGTTTATTCATGTACAGCTGTTGCATATCGGAAATTATAAATAATGAATAATAACCCCCAGCTGTAGGCAGAGCCTGAAAGGGGACCTAGGCTACTTCGGACAATTATCCAATTCTGTTTCTTGAACCCTAATTTGATCGAGATACCGAATTTTACACCAAATGTCGAGTATTGAATAGTAGAGATGTTTCAAATAGTAATTATCGATATATTTGGGAATTATTTTTTAGGCAACTAGGCATGTGGGGTATCCTTTTCCAGTAAATTCTGGACTCTGAATAGATAAAATGATGTCCGGGCACCTCACTCTTACTGTTACCTTCATACTCCTACTCCAGGAGTAATTAATTGTGGAATAGTTTGCAGCGTGACTTAGACATTTTGAATCGCAAAATGTCAAATTTTGAGCTAAATCTGAGAGGTTTCATAAACGTTGATTGTTCAGGAAATGATTAACCAAAATGGCCTCTAACCTTTTGCAGGTGAAGATCCTCACGTTATCCATGCCCTCATTCCAAGCAACGAAAACCCATTCAAACCCGCATACTCCACTTCGGACGCCCTGTGTAATGACTTTTGCACCGAAGCCAAGGACGCGGAATTGAGGCGAAAAGGCAAAAGAACGTCCAATGAAGTTCGAGCCGCTCAGCCAATCTGTTTGAACCAAAAATCGGGCGACGCACCCAGAGACAAACATGATCGACCGTACGATTGCGATCATAATAGGAATTATCAGGGGATGATGGTTTGTAACCCTCACGGAGCTGAGCAGTCGTATTTGTGCAACAAACATGTTTATCCCAAAAACTGACCGTCGACATCGTGGAGTTTTCGTTTCGATGGGTCAATAAAACTCATTTGGACAAGCAACGTTAATTCCATTTTAATCTCCGATTCATGTAGCTGACGTAGCTGTTGACACTGTTCAACGCTGGGTTGATTTAAGTCTTCTTCTAGGGAGCCTCGCGCGCCTAAAATGGATAGAAAGTCAGTCAATAGGTTCCCCACGTTTCCATTGTAACCCACACCCTTAGTGGAAAATCAAAAACCACCTCATGGTTGCTCACCATAACTAATGCATGTAGCCGCAAAAATGCCTGTGGCCTACGGTATTTTTGGTCCTATGTACAGATTTTCTGTATACTGATCTGTTTTTGAAGGAAGTCATTGAGTCTTTTTTACTAGCTACCTTGCCTCCCATTGTGATGCGATGTACTTGGTCGTCAGAAGAACATATATGGTAAAGAGCAAGGAACATTATAGACAAAGACAAAGTACATGTAACCAAGTTAGAGATCTCTTAGATTGACCAGCATATTATTTGAGAAACCATCGAACACACTGATGTAATAGTTGGTTCAGATTGATAACTACACAGCCAGGGAAAGTCAATATCAGCAAAGGAAAACGAATAAGATGAAAAAAACCTATCACACTTTTAAGGCAGTTTACTAAAATTGACGGTATTCATGAGCTCTACTAAAATTTTTCCAAAAAAAGGGAAATGCTGTTGAGATGACAATACGTGAAAATAAATGACTTGTAGATATTGGAACAGTTCATGAGAAGATGTTGCTTTCTGAAGGCTTTACGTTCGAATGATTCAAATATTATTAAAATATGTGGAATTACACTTGTGCTAGTTGATGTAGGATATTTGTTTTGTAAGAACGCAAGCGCGTGGGGAATATTTGAACGAGAAGAAAAACAAATTTTCCAGGCAAGGTTAGGGAAAGAGTAGCAAACATAATCGGAAGATTGGCTCTCGAATCGTGAGGGGAAAAGTGCAAAAATATGAATCCCATCTCTACAATTGGGTAACCTACTGCTTCCCCGGGACGGTGGGAATCTATATCCGTCGGAAAAGCGGGATCAGCGGTCAGGTGAGGGGAAAACCATAAAGAACGAAGATCTATATTTTAATTTGGCTTGACATAATGGAGAAAGGAAAGTGTGGTAGAAAAAAACGGGGGAAAGATAAAGCGAAGAGACGTTCTTATATTGAGGACGATCTGAGAGGTTTTCTCACTGATATATCGGATAGGAGGATATTGAGTCGAAACCCGCAACTCTCATCCTGATGCCATTTCCTTCTTTTTTCCCTCTTCTGCTACTTTTCGTTCATATCGCCCCGGTAACATCGGGATTCAGCCTACAAGATTACTTTCCCAGGGCGAACCAATTATAGACTCACAGCTGCCTGATTGGATAGGACGACGTAGTTATTTCATCCAACGTTGGGTGTTATTTTTCGACACTAAAATCGCAATTATGTTACAAAGCCCTTTTCAAGTTTTCTTCTGCAATTGGATTGTCAGATCGAACGGTGATTAGTCGTTCGTCTTATCGTCTTTCGTGTCAAAGAAAATACATGAAAGAGGGCTTTACACGGCGAATGGGAAGATGTAGGATTCCCGTACCTCATTTTACCCTGAATTACATTTCCACACCCCTTCAATTCCTGCTGCCTCACTGTCTACTCTCTCAAAATTCTACAATCTGTAAGGTACCCGTTCAATCGACTTATCGATTGGAACGATACCTGTCTCATCCGTTAAACTAATCGCTAATATGGCTTTTGGTTGGTTATTCCTTGAATAATCAACCTATTTACATGCAAAAAGTCAATCTCTCAGATTTGGCCCAATATATCAACGCCGTCAACCGTACACCGTTGGCCCGATCCAGCCAAAATGAGGGGGAAGGGGTCTACATGTGTGTTTCAAAAAATGGATTTTCGAGATTTTTGGCAATCTGGGCGTGTGGGGTATTGTTTTCGACTAAATTTTGGACGCTGAATTAATTGGAATGAGTCTCCATGCTCCTGGTCCGAGGAATAACCAACCCCTGTGGAGGAATCATTTTCAACCCTGATTTACTGGCCTTTCTGTAAAAGAACGCTGCAAATTCATCTATATAGGTTGAGTCTCGGCCCATTTGAATCGATTGGCGTCCGATGGCACCCCGTACGCCTAATTTATCAAAAATCGTGAAAATCTATCTTCTAAAAATCACATTTTTACCCATGCTCCTCCGAATTTGGTCCGATCGGGACGAAAAGTTCGTATTTTGTACGGAGACGAGCAGCTCTGCTCCTTGGATTTTCTACACGTTTTTGGCTAGGGATATCCTTGCGCTGGGGGTATCTGAACATCGTCGAAGCTTTAAAAATATTTTTTCCCATTCAAGTCACTCTGTTATTCTTTGAAGGTCGATATTCTGGAAATCTGTGAGTGAAATGAAGTGATCTGCAGAAAGACGGGAATCCTCGTCCAGATAAGGAAAAAGGGAAAACCAGGAGGAAGAATTTTTCACCCACCTTTGATTATGTTTGCTTTCCGTTGGTATTCAAAAGACACCTCCCCACCTTCCTCATTGGCACCTACGAACTCACCAAAGGCAAGAACATCTCTTCAAAATGCTTCAGGGCGTAAAATTTCAATTCAAGAACGACGTCCCCTCTCAGTACAACCACAGCGATAGATTGTTCTGGAGAGTCGCCTTAAACACGTTTTTTTCTTTCTCTTTCAAAACTTTTCTTTTTTCGTGGAACGCAAAACGCGATAGCGGCGTCCTCGCTTTATTTTTTTCTCCCTTTTTCCCAAACCTCCTTTTGAATTGCAAATTAAGTTTGTTTTAGAACTTTGTTTAGGTATGCACGTAAGATGAAATAAAGTTTGTTGCTGAATTATTGATCACAGTAATGAACCTTGAGACTGCTGAAATAGTGCAGATACCAAAGTTATTCGTTCGAGAAAACAAGCTCCGTGTATCATCCACTTCAGTATTCATATCGCTACGTTTTAAAACAATCGATATGAAATGAATAATGTAGGTACCTCATTAATGTTGCGTGAAAAGGGGCGATAGTTGATAAAAAAAAAACTCGCTCAAATTTTGATACAACAAAACTGACCCAATTATATAATTCCACGTTATTGGTAAAGCGAATTCACGTTCAGTAAATCGAGGGGGAAATAGAGAGTTGAAATAGCGACCCGGGAAGATCAACTCGCTCGGCCACTCAGCCATAATACTCCGAGTAATCTCTCCCTCGTGTTGGCAAAACGGTCGATCGAGATGGTTTTCACGAGGGAAGCAAATTTTTATTCCCTCAACATACCCTCAAACCGCGACCATCACGAAGGGAAATTGAATACTGAAACGAATGAGGTCGGTGATTGACGATGCAATGGAAAATGCGCTCACAGGTCGTTACAAGGCGTGACTCTCTCTCGCTTGATGTATTTCAATCGTGAAAAATACCGTTCGCCACAGGCCCCGTTCAATCTCTTCAAAACGATTAATGTAAAAAAACGGATTTTCGTCGAATCCTCCGACGATTATATACATGTTGAACAATGTACGAGGTTTATTTTATCTCACGGAATGGTTGCAAACAATGCGGAGGCCGAAATCACGGATTCGAACCAAATCCAACAACAAGCCAATATATTTGTCGAGGACATAAGGTATTTACACATACAATCCTTCTTTGGATGGTTAAATATCGATAAACGGGTTTCCATAAAAATTCGCATTCATCCTGTTGAGGGACTTGTTAATGAGAATGTTATTCTACTAGTCTGGAATAATTGTTTCGAATTTTCAACGCCATGAATGAAATTTGGGAATTTAGGGAATGAAAAGGACTTGAAATCCGGGGTCCATTAGTATGAATTTTGGATTTCAGTCTCACATCAAAACGTAAGAAAAGGCAGTTTTGAGAGAAGAATTTTTCCACTAATACAAAAGCGTACTTATTTCGAACATTCACTAAATGTTAGACGCTGAATCGTTTAAAATGAGCCCGGGACACTCACTGTTCTCCGCTTCCGGAAACAAACACCATTGTGGAGACTTTACAGCGTTTTCCTAATAATAAAATATGAAAAGTCGGACCAAATAGAAGCCCAAAACCGCTAATTTGTCGTCTATTTCAATGTTGCAGGGCTGAATTCTTGTTAATATTTCACGGAATACGGCATATGAGGGTGGAATTCTTTTCCCAGTTTAATTACAATAACATTTGTAGGTAAATATAATATTTACTTATAATCACTAAAATAACAATTTATTGCAAATCCAATCTAGGCCAGTGCCATTAATATTGTACTGTAAGTGGGGAGGATGGGGCTCCAGAGCCCCCCACACCTGACCAAGTTACGCTGAATCCTAGCACTATAGCGGCAATAAATTACGAATTCCCGTTCCTTCCCCGAGTGTATTTATACTATTTTATCGCGCCATTACAATCTCTCGGTACGCTATCCACACTCGAATCGAGCTGGGAATCGAAACAGGTGCGTAGGTTACTAAACCGGGCTCGTCTCCGGTAAAAAAAAGTTTTTACGTCCACTTTATTCACAGTAGTGCCTATCCCGTAAAATAACACTTGTCGCCATTTTAGCATTCCGCCGCAGTCGTTACTCAGTGCGGCAACGAGAGAGTTATGAGGTTTCAAAACGGTACAACAAAGCTTCGGTTAATAAGCGTCGTGAGCCATTTACCGTTGAATCTAATTCAAGTACAAACTCGTAAATCGTAAGACAAAATGCTCAAAGATTTTCAAATTCTAATCAGAAAATGCAAGTAGTTGGAGAAAACTAAAATGGTATTTCTTTGTGACTAGATAATTTTGCAAACATTCGCAGACAGAACCTCGGAAAAAACCTTCATTTCGATCCAGATGTAATTTCTTCCAGTCAAAAGACGTCCAGAGGCGTTTCGTCCTCAAATATTATTAGACAGGGCTACAACCGATAAGGTCAGCTGAGACGTTGTCTCACTTTTTCCACTTAAAACGTCATTTTCACCTTCAAATTATGTCACAAACATAAAGTTCAATAATTTCAGTGTACAACGTGCAACGTTTCGTCCGTTTTTTCAGTGAATGCATGTGAATTTGCTGAGTGGATTCATGTAAATACTGTTTGTAAAATGTAGGATCCGCACAACTCTGACTCACGTTACTTATTCAAGAGGTTTTCAGTATGTCGAGCATGGCTTCGAGATACGGCCATAATTAGAAACATCCACGTTCTCGTTGCTATCTGATCAGCCCGTGTTGCATTAGGTATTCAACTGGCGTCAACTCTCGCTCCTCCCCCAAAAAATACCCAGAGCCCGTCTTCGTTTTCACTTTTTTCCGTCGAAAATAATCGCAGAGGCCGAAGAGGCGGAAAGATCGCTTGTTTTTATTGGTTCAAGCCACGCAACACCTGGGGTGAATTGTCGCCTTCTGTCAGTTGACGCGTAGGGTGGTTGAAGTTGTGTGGTGGCGTCGAAGGGGGGTCACACTTTCGAGGAAGATGGATGAGGTCCTTTTGGGACTGGAGAGTGTTCCCACACCCTCACTTACCCGCCAAATGGACTCAGCAGTATTACGGAAACACCACTCCAGGGTGAAGAGAGGAAACTTCCTCCTAATTCTATCAAGTGAATAGAGACTGGAGAAAGGAGTAGGGGGTGCTCCTAGCATACGCGCTTGAGAGGTGGTTTCGAACCGAAGTGGTTCGGGTCGTATGTGTGAAAAGCATTCGGCAGGGCGCCCACAACCGCTTTCCAAGAACAACAAAAAGCCCTTCAGCAATGTTCGCTTTTCCACACGTTGAACATTTTTTTAAGTGTTGTTGGGACACCCCCACCAGTTTCGAGCATCCTCCCACGTCACATGCTCAAGCTTAAAAGCTCTGTTGAAACCTTTTCAAAAATGATTTTTGGGAGGTGGCTGAAGGATGTAAGTGAAAATAGTGCCTCCAGTAATTTGGGCTACTGTTTGTGTGTGTAGACGGAGAAGTGTTGTTCTTCGCACCCGGTAAAGTGCCAACCTTCGATCAAAAAGATCAAATCGTTTCAGATCTCACGTTGGGGTTGCCAAAGAATCCCAAAAATACTCGTCAAATAATATCCTACGAAGTATAACAATGCAAAGACCGTGTGCGTTATGATCAACAATAAATGGGCACTTACCGATAACTGTGATGAGAATGACAATGCCGAGGATGACGGACAAGACAGCCATAAAGAGGTTGCCATAGTCCGGTTCCGCCAAGGCCGTCGAACTTCCGTTGCCAAGGTAGGACTCATTGTCGGCCGACCAGCTGGCGTTGTCCCAGCCAGCGGCTGTGGCCCAGGTTGTTTGCCTATCTGTCGGTACCGGGACGGTGGTCGGATGTGAGAGAGTGTTGCGAAGGAAAGAAGTGAGGTTGGCGCAAAGTGGGTCGGTTTTAGTTGTTCCGGTTCCGTTGTGTCGCTCTAAGCACAGCCAGCCGGCTGTCTTTAGCAGAGAGACGAGCTCTTCTTGCATTGCCCAACCATTGCCTACACCTGAAACAAACGTAAGGAGTGACCATCATTGAAATAGCTATTACTATCATAACTATTACACACCAGGTAAGCAACGTCAGCATCCGATTGGACACGATTTTTTGTTTTTGGTTGGTTATTCCTTGAATAATCAACATAATGTTGTCATGCGAACAGTCAACCTTTCTGATTCGACCCAACAATTTTTTCTGGCCGTTCTAAGGTTCAAGGGCCGTTTTGATGAGCAAAAAATGTCCGTCAGCCGTCCACGCCGACTTTAGTAGTAGAAAATTTTCTAAAAAAAACTGAAATTTTGGTCAGCCCGTTTTTGGCTCTAGTTGGTCCTCGAAACTTTTCAGCCCGATCGGACCAAAGTAGGGAGGAGAGTTCAAAATGTTTTGAAAGAAGAAACTTTTAAAAAGAACCTTACTTTGTCTTCCTTCTTTCTATAATAATTATGTTCTCTAAAGACCTCAAAAATGCGTACAGCGGTTTTTTTCAGCGTTTCAATGTTTTATTTCAATCATAACTACTGAGGACGTCGAGTGAAGTTGACACTTCCAGGTTCTTTCACGTACCAGAAATGCAATTCCAACTTCACCTCGTTTAATACACCTCTTCCGTTAATGTCCTCGCATTCACGGAACAGATGTGAGTTTATTTTGTTCATTCGCTCCTCTGCCCACGTTTGGTCGACTCGCTAACGACTTGCTCCCGCTCCTAATGCAAACTACGGTCTTTCAAAAGGGATGGGAATCCTCCGTCCAATCCCGCTCGGGTTGCACGGTTAATTAACGAAAAAGCGATTTACTTTGTGAGCTAAGTATACTTCGTAGGTGTGAGAAATGAGGCTGGACGACTGGGAAAGGGTTCAAAACCTCGTTTTGTTGTAAACATTACAAGCTCAAACGGAGAAAGCTGGGGAGTTGAATCTAGGACCGGTGTTGGTGAGGATACTGGTAAACATCCCATGCGAATTAGGGCGTTGCTCAGACCTTGGCCTGCATACTCGTACACTGTGACTAAATTTACTCTAAGGACACCGATTGTCCACAATTGGCTCAATTAAACTACAAAGATGTTGAAAGGACTACTCGAGAAGCAAGGAGAACCAGATGAAATTAAATTTAAGCTTGCTTTACTCGAGTTATTAAACATTGATCCATGTAATCAATCCGACAGTACTGAAATTATCTTAAAAATGTCGAATTTCAAGCGGATATTATCAAAGATACCTACACAGTTATCTCGATCAAAAACAAATGGGAGGAGAGGGGGTCAAAATATGTACTTCGAAAATGGATTTTTGAGATTTTTGGTGATCTAGGCGTGTGGGGTATCATTTTCGACTAAATTTTGGACGCTGAATTGATTCGAATGAGTCTCCATGCTGCTGAACCGAGGAATAACCAACCCCTGTGAAACAATTTTCACCGTTTTTAGATATAATAATTTAAGAGGTATATGGTTAACTGACCCATATTTTCCAAAGTCTGAAACGTAGATTTCGTCAATATCCAATCCTTAACAATGCGCTGAAACATAATAACTGCCTCTAAATGATGCTAGCTCAGCTTTTTTCACGATGTTTTCCCAACGCAATGTAAATTATTTGTATATCTATACTGCACCTCCTGTAAGTCACATTCACCTTAGTTTGCCGCGCAATGAAAATAACTTCATTTGTTCATGGCGAAATCAACTGAATTATTTCCGCTGAGAAACATTACGCTCGAACTTGATGAAATATGGATCGAGCTGCTCAGAGTTGGTGGCCGGGAATTACCCTTTAAGGTTTCGATAGGCTTGTCAGCGTGACGAATTACGGTTTCCAATTACCACCTGTTTAACATTTCCAGGGTTTGCGGTTCTAATATATTCCTCGCCGTTAGCATAAGGAGCTTCAAGAGATAGACGTGAGCCTTAGGCGTTTCTGTGGGGTAGTCGCTGTGAAGTATAAAGTAGCTCACATACAGACGTACACCTCCAAGTGCTCATTATGTATTCACTCGGAGCAAGCGAAGAGTCCGAAACGGAAGGCTCCTTTTTCATTATTTATGAGGTTGGTAAGTACGTTGCACTCTCAGAGCTCACGAACCATGCTCTGAGATACGGGGAAATTGCTTAGCGTCAACTTACATTGACGAAGGAAACGAAGAGTATGGAAGAGCCTAATAAGGACGTCTTGTTTTTTTTTATTCCGCGATAAATTATATATTTTTCAGTAAACTATTTCTGAAGAAGCCAGAATTAAGTTCCTAGCGGGTCAGTTTTCACTCAATTCAAAGTGTTGGTCGAAAACCTCTCGAATCGGATTATCGTACGTACAGCTGAGCTACATGGAAAATTCAGTTTTATACTAGTTTACTTAGCGTATTGCCTCTTCCGTCGTGACAAATGGCTCTAGAGGGAACCCTGCAAACCGACTGTTGCAGGCGAACAAGTCCAATCTTTGGAACGTCAGAGTTAAGAGTAAGCGAGGGATAAGTGCGAGAAGCGTGGCGCTGACCCTGGTGCTAAACTTGAAAAGATCCAACGCATGTGGCGCCGGTAAACTTTAATTGGACTGCGTGTTGCTTTAGCCTAACGATCTGTAAAGACATTTTTTCTTCCTGTCTTGTGCCGTCTCTTCGTGGAACTCAGCCAATCTTGGTCTCTCCGCACATCTAAAAGGCAAAGGGCCTTTTTTCATTCTTACGGCACAAGACTCCTTGTAGTTTTTCTCCAGTTTATCATTTTAAAAAATTTAATAAGATCCCTGTTGAGCAGCACAAGCATTGTTCGGTTGTTTGAAGGCCTATTCATCATGTCAAGGTTAACCTTTACAGAGAAAAATTTATAATTTGTAAAAGTTTACTCCGTGTTTTCTGTGAAGAAGGTTCGGAGGGGAGGTATTGTTACAATTACGTAAAGGTCATTCCCAAAAGTGTTCTTAGAAAAAAACTATCTTTCTGATATCTCCATAATAGAATCTGCTGATAAGACTAAGCTTTATAAAGAGAGCAAAAGCAATGATTGGGTTCTTGTATGTTCTCGAGTGGCTTCGTAAGAGTCCCATTTTTTTTTTTTTTTTTTTTTTTTTTTGGATGAAAGGTGAATAGATGAATTTAATAAGCCATAAAGTTGGCGTTTGCAAGAATAACCAGCCCGCGGTACGTGTGACGTTTCATCATGGCCATTGAACAATAAGTACTAGCTTTGGGTATCCGAATAATGTTTACAATGATTTTAGGTTAATGTAATTATACACGTTTTGAGGTCGAGCAATCCAATTTGCAAAAAAACTTTGACATTTATTTACCTCATAATGGTAGTACAAGGTCCAAAACAGAAATATTTCCGTCTATGCCATTTTCGGCGAAGACACATCTGGATCTTAATCCTTCTTTTAGGCTCCAGGTTAATACTCGAAACCTTCGAGCTCAATCACTGAATGCGGATGCACGGTATGAATCATTCGAGAATTTAGGAAAACATGGCGGCACCAAAAAATGGACAACTATTGTTTTGAAACATATCTCAACCTTAGAAGAAATCGTGCCAATACTAATGGAGAGTACGTTGATACGCTCACACTTAGTCAAGGAAAGAGTGAGATTATCGTTTCTTTCAAAAGAAAATAAACATAAACAAATTCCTGGTCAGTACAGAAACAGCCAAGGCAGCCCTCAGTCGGTTATGCCTAACTCTTGACGAGTGTTAAGGGACGACTTTTGATGCCAGTTATACTCTTTACCAATCTGTATGGCGCAGAAGTGGGACCATTATTAGCAGAAGTAAGAGCTGCCACCCTGATGCGTGATAAATGTCGTAGGAAGAGGGTGCAACAAAGAAGAGGGGTTCTCCGAATCACAAGCACCTACAAGACAGTATTAGAACCAGAGTTGCTTCTGTTGGAGGATTGATACAAATACTGCTGGGGAGCGAGATAAGAAGGATTCATAATAGACTGGTGGTGGGGTCTCGGCTTCAAGTAGCCCTGCACAAATTGGAATATACGTTTAGCCACTGGCATGGATTCTAGACAGTGAAAACGAGAGGGATAGCCTGACTTGTAGCCAACGATTGTCCCTGGGTGGAGATACAGCATGGAGAGAATATTTACCAATTTGACGCAATTCTTCTTAGGCCCCGGGTTGTTTAACCAGTTTATTTTACCTCTCCACACTGATAGTCACAGCTGTCGAAATGGCCTTGACAATGTTCATGAAGTTTCCGGACTCGTTACAAGTAGTTGTGTTCACACCCAGCTAAATCAAGAGATTTGTTTCTCGTCAAGCCGCCAAACCGCCCGCCTACAGCAGCGACTCCTGTCACACTCCCATCATTGCTCCTACGGTCGTTCTCGTCGGTCGTCGCGTTAGTTTAGTTGTCATTCAACCACCACAACCCGTTCATCGAACTCAATGAATAGTTCATTCATTCTGAGAGTGCATGAAATATTTTTTTTCAATACCAAAGAAACCCAAGTCAGATCTTTTCTTTAATCTTATTCCCTCTAGATGAGACAATTAGACTACAGTTGCACGTTTATATTTCGCCACTGACAGTTTTAGACACAGGACTTCAAGGAATAACTGAATGGATACGTTATTATTAGCTTCTTTGCATAATTCATTCTTCACACTTAAAATTCGCTCCGCTCCACAACCTTGTTGAAAACGGATTAAACACGCGTTGGCATGGATAGAAACTCCTTCCAACCTAACGTGTTTATGAGTGAATAGGAATCAACTCGGCGCCCTACCTCATGAAAATTGAATGGATGCAGAGGAAAGGGAAATACCTGAAAGCTGCGCGCAAAACCGCTTGTCAGGCTTTCCTTTCTCGAGGATAGGTAATAACATTACTATTCAAGTTTCCCAGCTCATAAGATTCTGTCGACTTAACCCTTGCTACTATCTGAGTCAACCATTATAGGACGGGATTCTGCTTGCTCATAGGAGTTTATGACTTACGGTGGAGGTTGTTCGAATCCTTTGAAACCTGAAGGCGCCAGCAACTCGCTCCAGCTAGAGAAACCACTTCTTGCGTCATGTTGCGTTTTATAGTCTGTAGTCCTTCGAGATAAGTGGAGTAAAACACCGCTTTGTCATAAAGTAACTCGATAAAAATGTAATCAATCTCAAGGCGCCAGCAAAGTTCTACCATGTTGAAACTTCAACGAAACCTCGAGAAAAAGCTTTTTTCAAAAGGAAAATAAATCCGTACTGAATTCACTCAACGTGAATAAATTAATGTGGTGTTAGAGTTTAGCCCGAGAGAAACATGAAGTACCTTGGAACTGATCTGTACGCATATCAGAAAATGTTGTCGAGGGCAAAAGCCGTACGTCTCGTCAACATTAGCAGCGCCTCCACACTTCACGGGCTTACAAGAAGGGTTATTTCTCACTCAGTGTACCAACTGCTCACGGGCTTAATCAAAATTCGCTGCACGAAGAAAATGGTAATTTATGTGAAGAGTTGCTCAACTTTCGGCATTACGGCTCACGCATATTACCCAGTACGGAAGACTGATGACTATTGAAACATTTCAACTGAGATAAGACGACAAATTTCCTGTCTCATTAGCACGGAGGAGGGGACGCATGAAGCCGTCGGCCTTGAGGAGGATATGATGATGAAGAGAAGGGAGACGCTTCAGGCTTTTAAACGGATCCCAGGGTGAACTTTTAACCAAAACCGTCACCAGACTTCACATTGATAATGGAAAGGCAGGGATGAGAGGGAGAGCTTAGGAATTCGGGCCGCAGTTTCCTCAACAAAAAGCAATCTCGCTGAAAAGGTTCCTTCGGGAAGAGCCACCCACTGCTGACTAGATTAACCTCGTGAGAACTCATTGGGTTAAGAAATCAGCACTATTTAGACACCGAGTGGGAAAGCAGGGATAAGAACGTTCATGAGGACCGTGGAAGAGGGTTTGGAACTGCTATGTATTATTCAGCTCGCCTACTGTTCCATTCTCCCAGTCCTTCTTGTACTGTTCAGGTTTCTGTTAAATATTTCATCATCACCTTCCCCGCAGTGCCCGGATCCCTCTATAGACTCGAGTATTACCTTGAAGCCCCTTCATTTACACCGTTCAAGGACTTTCCATCAATGGACTCTGAAACTTCTGTCTCAGTTCATAGCACTGAACCCCGCACTTTATCAAGAAATTATTAACGAGGGTACCTCATCGCTCAGTTAGGTCAAATACGATTAATTATCAATACATAGTATTATATTCTGATACAGGCATGTAAATTTGGGTTTCACTGTAAACGTAAATTAATCTTTACAGCAATACTGACCGCGGTTTTTCCACCAATCTCGAAGTCTATCAATAAAAATATTGGTGGGTGAAGTTGTAACCTAACAATACTATTCACAATCGAATGGACTACATTATGATCAGAAAATATTCCTGATACGGAATGATTCAATAAACCTAATTGCCCCGCATAACATCAGCCTCTACTTGTATTATCTACCACGCTGCAATAAATACTAAGGGAGTGTTGTTATTACGGTATAATACACAAATTATTTGAATTTTGCGCCAAAACAGAGCATCATTCCGAACCAAAAGATCAACAGGGAAAAGGCAGACTTGTTTCATGGTTTTTCCAATTTCCGCCACTTTTTAGCGTCATTGGTAGAGTCGTTACGACGAGATTAGGTAAGGTGTTGTTGCCAATCTGGGAGGGCGAAACAGTTGGAGGACAAAATCAGAGCGGCGTAGCTTGCAGGGAGTACTCGCACTTTGGTATCTCGATTTGATCCAGGCTGGAGGGGTATATTATCGGGAAACTTTCACTTTAGACCCTCTCTAACTGCACACAACTTAGAATAATGAGGTGATCAAGTCACTTTGGGGTCTATCCTCCTCCAGACCCCCCCATTCACGACCCTTCTTACCTCTCGTGGGACTTTCGAGCGACGATGAATTCGCCCTTGGGGGATCCGAAGCTCTCAACCCTCGTTCCTCGGTTCCCTCGCGCATTCACATCATAGAGGAAGCAAACTTGCCGAAACCTTCCCTGTGGCCGCCGGGGGGCAAAGGGAGCGAGCTAACTCGCTGTCAAACAAGACTAAGGGAAAGGGCAGAGCTGGAGAGGTGCTATGGATGCTGAGGCGCGATTTAATGATGTGGTAGCCCCTCACCACCGCTCTTCTTACCATAAGATACCTACGCTGTGTCTGA
This sequence comes from Cyrtorhinus lividipennis, assembly GCA_019603395.1. Taxonomy (NCBI): domain Eukaryota; kingdom Metazoa; phylum Arthropoda; class Insecta; order Hemiptera; family Miridae; genus Cyrtorhinus; species Cyrtorhinus lividipennis. The sequence continues at coordinate 14,708,679 of CM034002.1, read as the reverse complement.
AGACCGCAAACGTGAAGCCGCAAGATTGAGGCTGCTTCTCACGCTGAGACGATCAAAACGAGTCTTTTCCCCATATTTCGTCTTTGAACCTCGCCAGAATAATAACGAATCCCCTCTTGCTAGAAGGTTTTGAAAAAGCACCTCTTCAAGTCAATCGAACCACGTCAAAAAGATCCGAGTAGCCACGTAACGTCAGATCTAAAGAAAAAGATTCAAACGTCGAATGTCAAAAGCGATCACGATATTTGACAGACCACAGAATACAAAAAGGGGCGGAAAGGGATACTTCCATCAACTGCGGGTACAGAATACTCTCGACCATTCAACGTTCAGGAGTCTGTCGTAGGGGGTGTCAGTTCCATTAGCGTTATGATGATTGATAAAGCAAATCCAAATTTGGTAGAATATTTAGATTAAAAATCATCAAAAACCTAGAGAATTTCTTAATAACTGGGATATGTTGATCTTGAGATCAAGGGACCGATCTTTCAAATTACTCCCAACAGTTTCACATGCCAAAATTTGACAACCGCATTAGACAAGAAACGTATAAAGAATAAAAAGTGTAAGATTGACTCAAAACTGTATAAATCATGACTGTAACAAGAAAGGCGCACATTCTAACAGTGACACATTTTTGACGGTTTTTATTATACGTTCCTTTCTCTGAGGCAATAAATTATTCACGTAGCTTCTAGGTGTATTCGCCTTACTCGCGTAAGCACGGCATGGAATTCTACATGAATAAAATAGTGAATAAATAGCGGCAAAGTTTTTTCCACAGCAAACATCAGTTACGGCTCGGCACTAGCCACTACTGAATGGACTATGAACAGATGACAATATTGGATTTTTATTAAGGCCGTCAAAGGTTAAAAAAGTCTGATCGATTGTACACTACCCCTTTGAAAAAAACCTCATTAACTTCTCATTGAAACCCCCATCTTTCAGCCAGACATCTCGAAAAACTCCTTGCCGTCACGTACCCAGGTGGTAAATGGAAGGAGTTATCAAGATGCTAAAAATCGACGGATTCTCTCGACGGAATGGTAAATGGGTTTCTGAAGAAGGTGAAAAACGTCCCGCGTGTCATTGAAAGGCGAGAGAGGATTTATTCGTCTTTCCCTCCTTCTTTCCATGAAAGCCCCGACACATGTGGAGGAACTTCATATCGGCTGGGTTCTTGTACCTCGATCTTAGGCATTTAACTATTCATTCTTCACTTCCGAATCTTTTTCTGCTTCGGAGAAACGAAGTATGTCGCGGATTTGCACACTTCGAAGAATGCTACACGGGATATTGCACCAGCTCAATGTATGAAGGAATTATGTATCCGGTGAGACATTTCACAGTATAATAGTATGACTGAGGGAAGATACGTAACTTGTCGTCAGAGATATGGACAAGAGATATTCAGTTTTCATCTACAACGAAATTTGTTTCACTCCAATTTCCCAAATACATACATTCTGTTCATTAATGTATAATTTACCCGCTCCTTTGAGTTCAACAAACAATATGTACATGATGTAGAAATAACGCTCGCATCAACCCGCGTTCTCTGTGACGGAGGGTTGCGAATCAGGCGGTGGTTAATTTAGCCGAGATCAACAGTCACTTCGGAAGTACAATGAGCCCCAACGGGAGACACAATAGGGAATAATATGGAATGAACCTGGAGCAGTGGATGAGGAACGAGAGAGCGACTAAATATCACGGCTCTGGGGGGACAAATCCACTAGAATCCAGAGAATAATAATTCTCTCGCGCCGACCTGAAATCATTGGTCTAATCATCACCCAACGGACTACTGGGATGAGAGGGAAGCTCTCATATTTTACCGTAGGGAAGGGGCTGCTTTCAACGCTACATGGGCAGTTAATTTTCCTGTAGAGCCTTGAATATAACTACCTACCGCGTGGCAGACCCAGGGACGGTATTCCAAGTCCTCCAGAAACGCTTTTGCTCCGTTGGAAACAATTAATTTTATTCGATATGATTAATAGGGATGTTCATGGTCTAAAGGGTTGACCTTCGAATGCCGTAATGGGTGTTGAGTATTACTTGTTACAATACGATTAAAAACAATCTATTTTCATTGCTCTCGGGGCAGTTGCTACATTTATCCTCATTGACACGTCATTAAATTATTTGGGATGAGGTTGAGGTTTGAGAAATTTACAAGTCTTCAATTGAGACAAAACTTTCAATAAAGAAATAATACTGATAAGGGATCTCTATTCGACTGAAAGGATTTAGGAATTAGAATTAGACTGAAATTTTTGGTCGATGTGGTTGAGAATTTTTAAGGATTAACTAGAGCCACCAACCAGAACCAAAAAGAGGTCCCTGACCTAAATTTTGAAATTTAAGATAATTGTCTACCAACAAAAACGGCGTTGACGACGGACACAGGATGATTATTCAAGGAATAATAAATAAAACCGAAATGCCCTTCCGCCGTTGAGCCCCTATGGCACAAATTTGTGGAGAGTATGGTTACTGTGTTTTTAAAACTCAATTTTTGGAATTTTTGGGCATGTGGGGTATAATTTTTCACTAAATTTTTAAAAGCTGAATCGATTGGAATGAGTCGTGAACACTCAATATTTCCCCCATACTCTTGCCTTAAGGAATGTATGGAATCATTTGCAGCACGAACATCTAAATTATACTTTTCACGGATCGTTGGCAAGTCATCAATGTGTATGAATTCAACAACAAACAGAAAGTGTGAGTCGCGTGTTCAAGACTCCACACGGGAAGAAACCTATTATTACCATTATCCTTGTGGGAAAGAAGGACTTGGACGGGTTGGCAAGACCACAAGGGAGTTTTTCCAGCCGTCCTAAGCCGGGATGATCGTCTCAGCTGAATATGGCTATTTGTAAAGGCTTTTACAACTTTCTTTTTCCTTGTGCGCAATTCTCTCATACAACCTTCCTCAGGCAGCCGGAGATTGTAATTTTAGTTTTCATTTATCTTCTCTCTATGTTTTATTCCGCCTAAACGCCATGACCTTAGTTCCACCGAATATGTAGACAAAACTAGAACCTATTTTGCATTTACTCTCTCTTATTGAGAATTTATTCGTACAAGAAACTATCATGAATTCGTTTAGGCGAACAAGCACAGTACTCATGAATAATACATAATTATCATAGGATGACTTCAGCGCTGTTCGCTAAATAATACGAGTACATACATGGTGATCTATTTAACGGGGACCATCCAGGGAGCATTGAAACGTCGTTTGGGTGATGTATGTCGAAGCGCTCAGACCGTTCAACGTGTTTGAATAGTTTACATGGGATGGGAAATTGATCAATGAGTGAACCTATATGTGTCATTTAGGAAAGAGACTAAGAATGGTTTACTTAATTAGAGGAGACAGAGAACAGTATGCTTGTTTCCTTCTTACGTAACATTTCGTCCTAAATTAACTTTAATTCCGCCTCTAAAACAATTTAATGCACCAACTTTACGTAGCGGAAAGGAAAGAGGCACATTTTAAAAAGAAAATCAGAAGAGAATCAAAATTTTGGATACTTCCAAACAGCAGTCGCGAAAGACGTACTTTCAATTTTAAAAGACTATACAAAAGAGTTCAATTTATTCATATGCCTAGCCTAACAGAATCTTCAAGTCAATCAAACCACGTCAAGAAGATCCGGGAAGCAACGTAACGTCAGATCCAAAGGAAAATATCCAAACGTCGAATGTCATCGAAGACGGTAAAAAGGTTTTATATTCAAACAAGCGTAGGCACTCGCTTTTAAATAACAGTATAAGTCACGATGTTAAAGAACGGAACAATGACTAATTAAATTCGAACATTCCGAGGAAGGTAGAAGTAGCACAAGAAGAAGTTGGTAGGATTCTTGTTTTCGATGTCTCGTCTCACAGTGGCTGACGTCACCCACAACAAAAATGCTGCAAATTCTTTCACAGGGGTTGGTTATTCCTCGGACTAGGAGACTCATTCGAATCGATTCAGAGCCCAAAATGTAGTGGAAAACGATAACCCAAACAGCTAGACTGCCATAAATATTGCATGACTTTTTGCATGAAAACAGGTTGATTATTCAAGGAATAACCAACCAAAAGCGAGGTTCTACAAGTTGAAGTAGATTTTTCTTTACATTATATCGTAGTAGATCGATGAAGCGTCAGTATAATAGAACCTCCCTATATACTGCTTGTACTCAACTGACTGAAATCCGGCAGAGAGGAAAAGCTTCATGATAATTTTCTTCCAGGATTCCTTTAAAGAGGGCAAGCACGACGATGTATCAATGTCAAGGGGTAGCCAGCTAAGTTGGGCCGCCTACTGGTTACATGTTTGGGCAAGTGGGCAAGCCTTCCACCTCTCCATTGTTTATCTACGGGGCTTTCCCTGAAGCATAATACTTCAGTCAATCCAACTGAATGGATCACCTTCTTCTCCGACCCTTTTCGTGATTTCATCAACTTTTCCTTCCTCGGCCGGTAAAGAACACGATTATTTACCCTTCAGAGTGGCCATTGATAATGGAATTATCTACCTACTCAAACCACAAGCCCTATACCTACATTTTTGACTAGCGGCCGTCTTTTACCTGATATATACAATCGTTTGAGCAACATACTCGCTGATAGATGAATAACATGCAGAGTGATGAGCGAGAACGATAAGCAAAACGCACCCATGACGCTCTCACCAATTTAAATGGAATACAGCGACAAAGGAAATAACCAATAAATGGACGTATATACAAATGAATACAATAGAGAGAATTAAATTCGTTAACGCTTTACTTCATCTATTAAAATATCGTTAAACGGTCGCACGTATCTAAGCAAATGTAAATTTGATCATATATCTCCAGTATTAACAGAAATAATAACAGTAATAATAATTTGAAAAAGGAAAATTCCAGAGGTATTTCAGTTGGTGGTACAGTGAAAAGCCTTTGAATAGGCTTTCAAAATATTTTTAATTCATTCATCAGAATCTCATGAGATCGGTTTTGACGTGAAACCGTCCAACTACATGTAAACCGATTGGCGTCTGGTTTCTCGGCAGATACATTGTTTAATATTTTGGAGAAAACTTTGAAAATCTAATGGTTATTCCTTTTAATATTAACATGTTTTCATGAAAAACTCAATCTCTCCGATTCGGCCCGAAATTTGTTTTCTAGGCGTTTCAAGGTGTCTAGATCGAAATAAGCAAAACGTCCGCCGTCCAAGCCGGTTTTGGTAGTAGAAAACATTCTAATAATCTGAAATTTGGGTCAAGGAGATGTTTCCGGCTCTAGTTGGTAGTGGTAGGGATCAAAATGTGTATTTTGGGAAATACATTTTCTATATTTTTGGCGATCTAGTGTATCATTTTTGACTAATATTTGGACGATGAATCCAATGAGATGATTGGTACCGAAAGATGTTACGGCTGAAAATGGGTATCTATCTACCTATTTCGAATGTGGGTTTTTGAGATTTCTGGTACCTTGGCGTGAGGGGTATCTATCTTTTTCCACTAATTTTTGGACGCTGAATTGATTTGAATGTGTTCCATGCTCTTGGTCCAAGGAATGATCAACCCCTGTAAAAGAATTCGCAGCTTTTTTTAAATATAAATTTACAACTTGAAAAATGTAGAGTTTGAATATAAATTCCTAATTTATTTATGGTATGTCTGTCCTTTTTGAATTTTTGTTTCCTCCTTTCGTTCTACCTACTTTCCAACATGTTAATAAAAATATTGCTCTAACACTTTTCCGTTGTTGAATCCTCAAATGACATTTGTCACAAATACTGGTCAGCAGATTGATCAAGTTCAGTAGTAGCAAACAATATTGTCGATTTCCCTTCTTTTTTTCCAAAAGAAAATATTAAAGTCAAGCGAACAAACGTTGTGGCCATTAGATCCGAACAATGGAACGGAAAGCGCCTTATCGAAAGCGGAACAAAACTCCTTTTAATAATACTTATGTCGAAAAGAGCTAGGTTATTCCTCTCTCTAGCCCCCTGTGCCCTTGATAAAGCACTAAGCTCATACCATACCTTTCCTAACCGGTAGCTTCTCTAAAAGCGGACGATAACCTTCATTGTGCTGCGGCGCTATCTGCTCCACCCTTGGGGCTCTGGCTGCTTATCAAAACCCGGAGCCACTTCAGTTCCGACCTCAAGAGTCGAGAGGGCGAGGTCCGTCTTCCATTCTGTTCCTCGCACACAAATAATGGGCACCTACTTTGGTGAATATAGTGAATTTTCCTTCCATACCATGCATTCCCGTGATAAATGGATGAAACTGTTGACCCCAATAAAATCCTCCCATTTTCTCCGTCGTATATACTCGTATAGTTTGTTGTTGAATGAGATCTCGAAATTCCGATCCATAAGGGAGTATTCAACAGATGTCAGAAAGGCAGCTCGTGGGAGGGCAACGGCAAATTATCTACCGCACCGCCAGGGTTGTGGCTTCAACAAGACCTTATTTTTTGGCGAACGGGAAATTCGGAGATTATATAACGTTATTGAGGCAATAATAGAACAAAGAAAAAACTCCGTAGCCAAGAAGGATGGGGAAGCTAAATTATTGGATATATTGCAGTAAAATCATTTCTCTCGAAAATCATTCTCGCTACGTATATTCCTCAACAACGCGCCTGAAACACAATATACCACAATTTCTTCAGAACTGAAGTATTGACCGTCACTACTGAGCCTGGCCGCCACTCAAACTTGATCTGTTGGTTTCGATTTGGGTGACCAATTACGTACGCAGATTCGCATTACTAATAACAACTGATCAATGTTTGGCCGAGGGCGTGGATAACCCGGTGTTTGCTAATCACTACGAAGTGTGATTCCTGATTACGATACGAGATTCAATAATCAGAGAGCTACAATCTACTGCTACATACTGAATCCTCGAGGATTTTGCCATTATAAGAGGAATATTATCATTATTTAAGACCTCAAAAAAATGTTCGACGGAAAATTAGCTTTAATTTGATTAGTATCACGATGACATTGATTTAGGACTCTGATCCTGAGAAAATGATTATTTATATTTAACGTCTTCATCGGCGCCCTTAACTTCAGTACAGATCCTGAATATACGACTTAGCGGTGGAGGTCGTTATCCGTATGGAAAAAAAAAACAACGAAATTATGATACCATTTTCCGAGGAAAAAACTAATGTGACCATAGAACATGGTAATGAAAGCAGTAGGGAAGAGAAGCGGCAATGAATGTCGGAAAAGGAAAAGAGGAAAACCGCTGAGGGTTAATGAAAGAGCTTTTTGTATTTCTCAAAAGTGGCTCAACACAATTATGCGGGAGCCTTCATTTGCTGTTCGCTCCTTCATCTTTGTATTTTCCCCCCGAGAAAGAGAAGATTGGAGCCGCATTTTAGTCCTAACCCCCTCATTACCAGCGAAAAAGCGATGACCGGCCGCCAGTTGAAGCTCGTTTGCGTCATGTCCTTTTCCTCACAACGCTCAGCTGAATGCCCCTCAACTGCTCTTTTTCTCCTCCTCTTCAGCCATTTTCCACAGCTAAGGGTGAGATGGGGCTTGATGAAAATCCGTCGACGCTTTTGCTTTATCACTCGGTTTATCTCAGTCAGAAGGGTAAAAAATTGTGAGACAAAAAGACACTCAGTTCAAGGGCTCGCCCAACTTCATCAACCAATTAACAACTGAGAGCGAAGGACCTATGTTATTCGAATAACATTTCAAAAGTGTTTCTGATGAACAAGCTGTTCTTCTAATGCCTTCTCTAGTCATAGCCTGAACAGTCTCGGGCTGAACTCTGAAGAAGGGAGGTTTTAGTGCGGTTGAACTCCCTCACAACTCGTCTTAATGCGGTCCTCGCGAGTTCTAGCTACAAAATCAAACCACACCAAAAGATATCATACGATTTCCTCACCTTCCCGAGGGAAATCAGAAAGTCACTACCACCGTTTTAGCGTTCAATAACGGCACATTCCCAACGAAATGGCTTTTTCTTAAATAATAACGAATGGAATGTACCCGTAATTCACAGTAATCCAAATACAGTACATGTACATACGACCAAAAGACGTAAAAATTCAGCGTTTCCAAGTCGAATTGCGAATTTTCTAAACCAATCTGGGATATTTCCAACCCAATTTGAAAAGTTTTCAAACAAATTTCAGATATTTCCAAGCCAATTTGAGGTGTTTACAACCAAATATGAGATACTTCCAAACCAATTTCCAAATTTTCCAATCTACGAAACTTTCAAAAGTCAAACGGAAGAGGGAGTTTTCCAAACCGAATTGACTCATAAGGCAATTTCATCAAGAAAAAATTAACTATGAATTCTTCTTAAAAAATACACTATTTAAGAAAAGATAAACTCGAGGCTATTCTGCGTTTGGCCGATCTATGTATATAAAAACAAGAGCCAAGTTTTTTTATGACATAATTATGAACTATTCTTTGTTCGCTTTGTCTTATTTATTTAAATTTGTTAAAAAAGCGGTATTCTTTAATTTTGTTTCAATAATGTTATTTCCAATTAAATCATTGTCTTTAAAAATTTGTCAATTCGGTATGGAAAATCATCAATTCAACTTATAAAAGCTACATCATTGTAAGATTATACATTTTTCAATTATTTTTGTGATGCAGCTACGCAATATTATTATTATTACCCAATTAATATTGTAACAGTAGCCGAGATGAACGAGCTTGCACGCGCAGAAGCTTGAAACCTATGGTCTAGAATTAAAAAAAGAATTATAATACGTTCATTAAAACATCGACCAATAGGACATTTTTTGAACCTTTTCCTTAATTCGATCTCGATTTGAATTCTTCGAGTACTATACAAGAATATAATAGTATATAATATATACTAATAGGAATGTTTTAGAGAGCGTAATAGTGTACATTGATTACCATTAACTCCAATTTAAACCAATAATGGCTATTTTGACTAAAAAATAAAACATTTTGAAATAAATAGATTCAAATCGCAAAAAATATTATCATCAATAACCCTTCTATTCTATTACTGAATTACTGAAGAAAAAAAATATACGAGATTGTTATGTTGTACGGATTTTTGCATTTTGGCTACTTGATTCAAGATTATTGTGCCACCGCATAAAACATTCAACATCTCCTCCCTCATTTCATTCCAAATGTAAATTCAAACTCGTTCAGGGAAAGATTGTGACTTCACTTTGTAGACCTTCTTGATTGCATCTCATAACAAGACGCTTAGGGAGAGGGGAAAAAAAAATTCCTGACGTGGAAACCATCACGGTTTCAGTCTTCCTCAGGGACTTGGAGAACCTCGGCAGTGAGCGCAAGTGATTTTAATATTTTTCCCCATTAACTTCTTCCCCTTTCTTCCACCTCGTGATTCTAGAAACACGAATGAATTTTCGAAAGAATATTTCATTATTAAATTTCGCTCCTTCAAGACCCCAGTTCGCCAGTGGCTTCGGGGACGAGTGCCGAGGAGAGTGAATTGTTTGAGTTTGAGCGAAAGAATAGTAATGAGGAGTCCAATTTATTCAAATATTGTCGAAGAAAAAAAAAAGCGAACCGCCAACATTCCTTTCTGAGCGGCTCGTACTTTTTTATCCAGACCGCTATCGCCAGTCCCAATATCATGATGTATTCGGTTTGAAAATATGCTTCATTTCGTATAAAACCATTCTCTCTCACTTTCTCTCCTCCCACCCCACCAAAAGAATTTCAAATTATTTCGGTAATTCCACTGATGTGGATCAGAGGTTTAGGTACAGACACAACAATTGTGGCGGGTTTATAGTAACAATATTTGCAACCGTTAAGTTCACCAGCCTGGATGACTCTGATTGTTTTGAGAGCCAGATAGTCTCTTTACTGTTTTCAAATGGCATTCGCCTCGTAATCCTATGATGGAGTACGTCATTCGTGCAGTTAATTTTGAGTTGAGAGAATCTAAAGAACCGATTCAGACACTCAAGTTATTCGTGCGGTCATGTTTTCTATTAGTTACTACAACAAAACGAGCTTTCTGTCTGCAATAAACTCCTTTCACTTAGTCCACCCTACTTTACTGATGCACGGAAAATCCAGAAGAAATTGTTCCTGGCAACCTATGCAAGCAAACGTGCAATATGTCCTGGCGTTGGAAATATGAGCAACCAAATTTCGAAAGGCCATGTCTGTATTTTAACTCTAGAACGATAACTACGCCTAGAAACATCAATTTGGCATTACTTTTCATCGTTGAGCTTACTGCATCTCTTTTGGACGCGATGTTTAGCTTTAAAGGCAGCTGACAAAGCGATAATACAGTCGAGCAAAAGCCAATTAGTCAGGTGAATAAACCTAGCCAGCCTGGAAGTTCCCTTGAGACCACCCGCCACGAAATGCGGTTTATTAATTGGCCCAGAAGTGGCCCAACGTTGACAGGGTGGCCCGGCCCCAGGGAGGGATAAACTCGCCCAGAGAATGGATATGATATTAGCCTTTGGACAAAGAGAGATTGAGCGGCTTTCCGGCTTCAAGAGGCAATATCTCACCTTCTGGCGCTGTTGAGGGTAGTGGAGGTGGTTTCTGTTTAAGCGAAAGGGATATTAACGTGCAATGAGGGGAGGGAGGGGTGTTGGAGGTGGAGGACTTCAACCTCGACGGACTACTAATTTCGGAAACAGCCCCTTCGCTTTTTCATCCCCCCTCCTCTCCTCAACAATTTGTCATATCGACCCAACAAGAGGGACTGAGCTCCTTTGTTCTCTTAATGATCTCTCCACCACCTAATTATTTTGTGAGGGAAACGCCTGTAGGCTTCGTATAGGTGTTCAGGACTGCGTTTGGAGCCTTCTCAAGCCCTACTTAAGTCATCTCTCTCTAGTTGACGAGAAACTTCTTAGCTCGACAACACGCAAACGTTGCTGAAGAGGACTGAGCCTTTCAAAGAAGAAAACCAATTCAGAGGGAAGCAAATGCACGTTGTCAGAATCACAGGGATACGTCACCAGCCTTCGTTTACTACAATTGATTGTTCACTGATCCACTTTCAGACATTCAACATTCAGGATTATGAGCTGTTTGTACATCAGCACACGCCTTTGTACGTGTTGAAGTTATGGGCTCCCGCAAAGAGTGTTGTAGCGTTGTGGATCCTCTGTTGTCTGGTTCATCCGTTGTCCAGAAGCTTTCCTGAAGTCTGATACTTGAGTCTTAGATTGTTACAACAGAACACTCCTTGTTGTGTGCCACAAACTGTAGCCACCAATCAAGGATCACAGTTTGGGAGCGAAGTCAAGGCTAAAATGTCCTACAAGCAGATGGGTCGCTTGAAAAGTGCGGCTCAACATATCTTCGTCCATGTAGACAGCGCCAAGCTCCTGAAAAGGTCATATTGCTGGCACACATGTTGTTGCTTGTACTGGCAGGGAGCTAGAAATGTGGCATCGAGATCTCGTTAGGAGTCATCAATGTATTCGCTGCTTTCCAGGCATACAAGAAATGAACAATAACAGACATCCTATAGCGGTCATGTTTTCCAGACCATGGCTGTTTTTGAGGTTGGTGGGAGTAGATCTACAATATAAACTGGCATCGACCAGCTCTTCGACCCATTTGCAGCCTGTTTCAACTTATTCGGGGCAGAACAGGCAGCGGAATCTTGAGGATGATCTGTCTGATATTGAGGCTTGACTAAATAGGTCGGCCATCCTTCAACGCCGTTGGCTCCTTCACAGTCTCTCTGCCGTACTGCCAATTACGGATGGAAACCTTCCCGAAAGTAACCGCGCGGCACATTGAAAGCTGATACGAGGTGTTTTTATTCAATCCATCGTGCTACGTGCTTTCCAACAAAGATTTTCTCCCAGAGGTTCCTAGCAAGGTTTGGCAAGGATCTCACGTGGTCCCCAGGGCGAGGGGAATCTTTGGCTCAGGGCCTTGTCAGCCGGTTCCCCGAGGCTATGCGGGATAGGAAAATCGTCTTATCTGACCCCGCACGCCCCAGTTCATCCTCACATTTCCTTTCCATGGTCAGCCCTCTTAGGCCCCCAGGGAGAACATCCATCCTTTTCCAACCTTCAATTAGGAATGCCCACATCATTTTTCTCTTTGTGAAAAGTGGGGTGAGGTTAGGAGATAGAGATTTTTGATATTTCGCCAGAGAAGCCAACATTTCCGAACCGAACACATTTCACAGTGGTACGTTCTACCTCGAAGTCGTAAAATGAGTATGAGAGGGAATCAAACAGACGTAATCCAATTTTCACAAGCTGTCAGTACGCTTGGCAAAAGCAATAAGTATCTAAATCCATAAAAATACCGAGGAAGTTAGTATTCTACACGTCGATTTCGTTGAATTTACCTGATGCCCATTGCCAAGAGGGTGAAAATTGGGCTGGCACCCAATGAATCTGGAATGTGTTTCATAAAACAATATTGGAACTCCCCGAACCCTTGATAGAACATCCATGCACTCTTCAAGTACTCGAAATCTCGGTAGGTAAGATATTATTTTGGTCAGAATATCGATATAATCGCAAGCAGTTTCACTCGAATGATAATTTAACCTGACTGCTCACCCGTTCAGAACACTACACCTACCCTCTCGCTTAACGAGGCTATTTCGAGTATCAAAACTCATTCGTCACTTATACGATTAATATCGCTGGAACGGTTTGTGAAATGAAATTTCGTACCGTAGACGAACCATTTAATGTGTATTAAATGCCACGAACTTGTAAAGGATAATAGTACACAACGTCACGGTAACCAACTTCTAAAATGGCTTATAACTTCTTGCTCCTCTCACATACAGCAATTAATAATCCCTCCACGCTTCCCAGAAGCAAAGCCTTGGGATGTTACGCCTGATGTAGTAGTTATGAGCTAGTTGTACGAGTTTTTGCTCTAAATTATGAGCTCGGATGATTCATTTTGGAATATTACGTATATAACTAATTCCTACGTAGGTGCTATGAGACGAAATTACACCACTCAAGAGCGGAAATCGTGTAGATTATTCAGGTGTTATCTTCAACAGCCGCAGTACCGTACGTGATTCTTTCATGAGACTCCAACAGAGGTGATTGCTGACGGAAAATTTTGCAATATTACGACGGAGATATGGGAATTTCAATATTTCTGATCATTATACCTGAGAGTGTTTTGAAACGAAAACAGTTCAGGTCAATTTCGACTGCGATGTCGGCATCAAAATTCCGTAAACTAGCGAATTTAATATAACAAATTACATAAGATAATGTAGAACCAGGCTTGGCTATGGGGTTTATGGCGAAAGGGGACAAAAGTTAATTCCTGGGAAGGAAAACAACCCTTCCGTTTTGTTTTAGAATCAAATGGTTCGTGATGGACGAATTTCACACCATCTTCAACTCGAGGAAGGTAAGTATTCAACAAACTTGAAATATTTTCTTTCCTGTAAGCGAAACAATAACGAGGTCGGAAGCCCTTTGTAACACTGGTCTCCTTCTGTTGGGGCTACCGAAGAGGCAATTTTCTGCGGAATAATTCTCCATTATAATGTTAAATGAGGTACCTTTCGTGAACCTTAAAAACAACTTGGGGAGCTAACTTCGGACCAACTTTCAGCTTAAGACAACCTGCACAGAACAGCCGTGGGGTCTGGTTGTGACTAGGTATTCCTTTGAAAGGTAAAGAAAAAATGGAATGTAAGAAAGTGGAATGAGGAGAAAATTGACCTCTCAATAAAAGACATATTTCATCCCAGTAGTTTAACTCTTCCACACTTCGTACAACTAGGGTAAAAGAGTCTTGGGGTTTTTTTCTGGAGAAGTCGGCTTCGTCGAAGAGGAAAGTTGAAGGGAAAAAGTTTGTCCCTGAAGTTGAAAAAAAAGAAAAAAAAACCTAAAATGGATTTGGTCTTCCATTATTTGTATTCATGCGACGCAATCGCTTCGGAAGCCAATAATAATATTCAGAAGCGCCACCGAGTGAAGCGACTCGGTATGTTTTATACATGATTTCTTTCTCTCTATCTATGCCATCATGTTCTCAGAAAGGGATAACCGTAGGTTTGGAGTAATCATTTATACAAGCCGCGAGATAACCGGACAATTTCGTATTCTGTTATACGTGAGCCTGTCCAACACGATTCTCCATTCAAAAAGTAACAACAACCACAGTAAAATGGACGAGAAACGTATTTTGTTATCGCCTATATTGATCGCCATCACTTCTCTAAGCCAAGATTCGAAGGAAAATGTATTACGATAAATTGCCTGTCTACATTATTTACTTGCCCCTAATTTCCTTTCCAACTTTGAATCTGCAAAGAAATTAATGTTGACCAGATAACCAGAGATTTAAACACATCCTCAAATTTTCTAAAAAAATTTTTTTACTTCTGATGTGTTTGAAATATTGGACAACCGCTCGGGCCAAACAGGCCATTGAAATGCTGTAAACAAATCAATAACATTTCTCACGAACTCTATTTGCGCCTATTTTCTCCTCGATCACCACAAATGGAGACACTTTATGGGTGAAATTGGGTACTTAAAAGAAGGATATTTTGGATTTTGGGGGCCTGGATCGTGTGTAGTATAATTTTTCACTAGATTTGGACGCTTAACTAATTTAAGTGGAGTTTTGACTGAGTTTTTATTTTATTTTATTTCTTTTTAATCTCTACATTCAAAAAACACTTTTCAACGCATGACTAATCAATCTATTTAATCATGCCAGAGGTCAATCTTTCTTATTGGCGCCTAAATTTGACAGTTTAAGTTTGATGATGTCTAGATCAAAGCCGGGAGTATGATTATGGGGGAAACAGTGGATGTGGAGTGTGCCGGACTAACTCCAATCGATTCAGTCTCCTACATTTTGAGGAAAATGACCCCACACGCCTAGATACTCAAAAAATCTCAAAAAGCTCTTTCAAAATTGGTAGATGATACCTACCCGTTTTGAACCAACAATCAATCCGGGGCCCATCTAAATGGATTCAGTGTTCAAAATATAGTGGAAAATGATACTCCACATGCGTAGTTTCAAAAAGTTCCAAAAATTGAGTTTAAAAACATTTTTAGCCATATCCTCCCCAAATTAGGTTTGATCGGGCTGAGAGCTTCTTTGGGATTTAAATAACAATTTCTTGTAGGTATTCTACGTTATTCTCCGATTTATTCGTTACGTTCTACTTTCGAGGGAGATGGATTCAAGCAAGTATAGTGTTTTTATTAATTTAATATGTGTTTATAAGTTATGGGACAAAAGAGAACATTTTATGACAAATCATGGAATTGGTGCTCTCGTGTAACCGTACTCCGTGACCAACACACCTGAAAGGACCCAGCCGTGAGTGGATTATACACACATTACTCGATCATCGATCGGTTATAGAACGTGTTAATTAAACCGTCCACTACCTCTAATGTTGGAACATCGAGGATCACGTCCTCCCGTTCGAACATTTCCTGCAAGCACGACTGGGCATTTCTAACTCACCTGTGCTCCATATCCACTCACGGAAGAGACAAATGGAGTAATAAACGAGGATAGGCTGCAGTAAGAGCCAGAGAGGAGCTTGTTATGTGGCGGCTCTAACTCGGGCAAGGCGTACCCTTCTACTCTGCATAATAGCTGTATACTCACGTGTACCTACATCCACAGGCTCTTGCTTGAAGTAACAAACACTCCCCTCGCTCACTATCCAGCGTTAGGAGGTGTACACACTCACCCTGCGGCGGTTTATACATTCACGAAATTAACGCATTCGAGCTTAGATGAGTATCATGCGAAATAATTAATGGAAGACATTTACCATCATAACAAAATCACGCAATAATAATATTAAATTAATTACGTAGTTATTGGAAGCTTTTTACTTATTTGCGGGGTCAGTGGAGCGAATTATTAGTAGTCGATAAGCCATTAAACCTTTTGATACAGTTACCGATCAATTTTGTTTTAAATCGAAGAGGCAGAAACTCAGTTTGTACGCACATAATATTTAGGGCAGAACAATTTAACCGCAAAAACAATAATTTTTGTTCATTATTCCTTGATTAATCATCGCATGTTTTCGCACCAGAATTCGATCTCTCCAATTTTCCCCCTAACATAAAAGTTTGCGTTTCACAATGTCTATATCGAAAGACCCTGTTCAAGCCACTTTTGGTATTAGTACGTCTTCAAACAACTTAAAATGTTGGCTGGGGAACTCTTTTTGGCTCTAGTTAGTTCTCGACACTTTTAAGCCCAATTGGTCTACGTTTGGGGAGAGTGTGGGTAAAAAAATTAATAAATAATAAAAACCAACAGGAGTTGGTTATTCCTCTGACCAGGAGCGTGAAAATTCCAATCGAATAAGCATCCAAAATTTAGAAGAATTAATACACACTACCCGTATAGGTACCGGAAATCTCGAAAATCCTCTTTTCAAATGGGTACAAAGAAACAAATTTTGACTCATAACCTCTTTCGGTGGATTTCATTCGATCTGCGACCCGTCTTAGGCTACGGTTACTATGGTGCGAATTCTGACGAAAAACTGTTCTGACGAGTCCTGACGAATTCGCTGGAAAAACAAACGCACGCATTCCAATGAAAGTGGTTACTGGGGAGGGGAAATCATCGTCAGAGTAACGCACGTCGTCGTCAGAACGATTTGAGCGGTCAAACGAGTTTGAATTTTCATGGAGTTCGTCAGAATCGGCTGAAGTTTTCCCATGTTTTTGTGGTGAGGACTGGTCAACATGGACGTTGTTAAATTGATTTCGTGCGTACTAGAAACAATTGTTTGTGGGATATGAGGGACAAAATTATCGTAACAGAGACATATCTGACATAGCGTCATTCTGAACTATTCGAAAAATGTCTCTTGTTGGTCCTATAATTCATCAAATAACAATATGGAACTCTCATTTTGGTTGGTTATTCCTTGAATAATCAACCTATGTTTTCATGCAAATGGTCAACCTCTCCGATTCGGCTCAATTTTTTTTTTTTTCTGGACGTTTCATGGTGTTTAGATCAAAAAAGGTCAATGTCCGTCCGCCGTCCATTGTCCATTGTCTGGCCGTTTTTGGTAGTGGACAATTTGCTAGAAATCTGAAATTTTGGTATGGGTTCCGTTCATGGCTCTAGTTGGTCCTCGAAACTTTTCAGCCCGATCGGACCAAATTTGGGCGGGGTAGGGGTCAAAATATGTTTTTAGAAAAATGAATTTTTCGAGATTTTGGGCGATCTAGGCGAGTAGGGTATCATTTTCCACTAAATTTTGAACGTTTGATCCAATGAGATGGGTCCCAGAACGATTGGCACCCACCGGAAGATGTTATGGGTCAAAATGGTAAGTATCCACCCATATTGTATGTGTCAAGATTTCTGGTACCTAGGCGTGTGGGGTATCATTTTCCACGAAATTTTGGACCCTGATCGATTGGAATGGGTCTGGGACCCGCCACAACCACTGTTTCCCCCTTTCGAGGAATAAACAACCCGTGCGTAATAATTCAGGGTTTTTTGTTTCTACTGCTAAACAACTGGCGCACGTGCTCCGACTTCTCACTGTTTAACAGTTATAACCTTAAAACAGGTTTTCAGCTGTGTAAAAATCGTCCAAATCGTCCATCTTCGCCCAGTGTCATAAATGTATTGACGATCAGAACAATGCGTGCAGTGAAACCACCTTGTTCTGACGAGGATTTCGGACGAACTCGTCAGAACAGTTTTCGTCAGAATTCGCATCCATAGTAACCGTAGCCTTATTGGATTCAGCACCAGAATTTAGTCAAATATGGTACCCCTCACGCCTATATCGTCAAAAATCTCGAAAATCCATTTTTCTAAAAACTCATTCTAACCCCTAACCTCCATAAATTTGGTCCGATCGGGCGCTGAATTGATTGGAATGAGCCCTGGCCACTTACCGTTTTCCACAAAATCTTGCTCTGAGAAATAATAAACCATCGTGAAAGAATTTGCAGCTTTCTCAACATTTCAACAATATCTCGTTGGAAAAACTGTTTTCCTCTGCATTTATCCACTAAAGACGGAAGATGGATTTTAGTATACGACTATCCTTGCGAAACGGAATGACAGCTCATTGTTTTGCAGATTTTCTCCGCACCGCCATCTCGGCCGTCAATGTCACGCTCGGTATTTTGATTTATCGCGTAGAGTTTCTCCGCTCCTCTTCCTTGAATATCTTAGGCTATGATGTGAAACAGTTCCCGCAATACTCAAAGTCACACGTGGTGGGTTACTGCCACCTTGCCGGTCATTTACAAGTCCTGGCGTTGAGAGGTGTTGAGCGTGAGATAATTGATTGTTTGCATTTCGTGATGAACGAGGAGACAGTTATTGATTCTTCGAACAAATTTCGTAGGCCAAGTGATCCCAAGTTCCAAAGAGGTCACGGTGGTTACACACAGCATAAATTTTCTGATTGATTCAGAATTCATGTCATCCATTCAACCAGGTTATGTCTGAGATTTGTATGGAAAGAATCACTCCTTCGACATTTTAAGCAGTAGTGACTGAAGACCAGATTACTCTCATGGCCATGCCATGCCTACCTAGAGCATTGTTCAAGAGTTCACATTAGCACCTATCAATCAAAATTGAAGGAATGGTACAAAATTCGTAGGATACAGCCCCCTTCGAGCATTGCATACCTGATCTGCGGTTCTGATACAACTGCCTTAGTTCAACATTCTTCTGACAATTCATTAATCTCTCAAAACGTTCAGTCACTCCTTCTCTACCCCTGCCCTGTATCGAAACCACTGATGTACGGGTCACATACCACCACAGTAGGCGTGGTCTCGGAAACACGTTAGGTGGGACCTGCGACTTGCGGTGAAGCTATCGATTGAATGGGATATCCACACTATGCAGAGAACTCTGGAGTGGGTTAAGTTCCCGAGTTCGTCATCCAAGTTTCTAGGAGTCCCTCATTCGCCATTGTTGTTCCTGAGAGGCTCGGAGCTCTTTTGTGTGCGACCCTCGAGATAATTTGATTGAAAACTTCAAACGGTACGTATATAGCGGGGGAGAAGGTTATGAGACAACGCCTGGTTCAGACTTGACAACGACGTAATTGTACTCGTAAACAATGTGTGCTCTACCTCGAAAGAGATAGCAAGGATTCTACGTGACTTGAAGTTCAGAGTTGTCTCCAAAAATGAAAACCCCAACCCAAGAGGGTGTTCCAAAACTTGATGAAACCTCAGAGTTTTTCACTTCATTTTTCTTCAACATTATGATGGAAATTTTCAATCTATGCACCATACACTCCAGTTTCAGCACCAACATGTTCATTCCGTGATAATTTGCAAGAGCTGTCCTAATATTGATAGACCGAATTTTGATGGAACGTGATGCAGAATAGCACACAAAACCATTTTGAAGTTAAAAAGCTACTTAAACCTCAAGCAAGGAGTATATATTTCAAGAGAAACTCAATTAATTTCCTCTTCGGACGTTATGATCTTCCCCTCCTTGGTAGAAAAAGAATATGAATGCATGCAAAGTAGCTCGTTCATTCTCGTTAACAAGGAGTTTTCTTAACCGAGTGCTGCTTGTTATACCAGGAAGGAACTCTTAATTTAAACTTCCCTAATGAAGAATTACGCAGGCCAGCGCATTCCGCTTAATCAAAACTATGACCTGAAACTTGTTACTTTCTTCATCATGGAAAAAAAAAATAATAAAATTGGAAACACGTGGCCGGCACCCAAAGCAGCGTAACTCTGGAGAAAGGAAAACGTGAAAAAATTAAAAATATTATGAAATAAGAGACCGCTTTCGTCGAGAGAAGGTGACCTAGTTGTTATGAGAGCGAGGAGGTGAAGGCATTCCTGACAAATTATCCGTAAATGGTATTTTACTTTAATGCGATCTTGCTTGTAAAACAAACGTAAGTTCAAGGTAAACAAATTTTTTTAAACCATGTTAAAATACCAACGTGACCTGTAATCGAGCGTTCACAATTTATTGGAAAATAACACCCCAAACATCCAGGTCGACAGAAATTCTGAAATTCCACTTTTATATTGAAAATAGTACTTTCCTTTGCAGCCTACCGGCAGTAAATCAGTTACAGCCAACTATAACCTAAATAGAATTCGTACGCATATTTAAAAATTTCCGGAGTTTTCTGGAAGTCTCAGAGTACATTCAGTGAAGAGGTATCGTGGTAAAATGCGTCCCTCCAAACTGAATTCCCATTAACAATCGATTTGTTTCATATGAAGCGCTTTACCTCGAGAAGCTCACGTTCCCATTTTATTTACAATTCAGGCGAGCCTCTCTCCCTAAACATCTCCCTAATTTCCCATCTGAAGAAGATCGCACGGAAAACAAATGATCGTGCATACGTGTCAACAAAGCTCTCTCAGGTAGTCCTTTACCAAAGAAATCTCCCAAAAGAAAAGTACGGTTTCTGATGTGATATACGAGGGTGTAAGGGCTGAGACGACTTTTCTCTAACATAAAGACGTTCATTCATGTATGGTAGTGTCTTACTTCGGTCTCTTGATTCCGTAAAATTGGATGTACAATGAAATATTTACTTCCTGTTCTAATCCTCGTTTTAGTCATCTGTCTACAAACTACCAATAATTGGTTTTCAATGATTGAAAACGCAACTAATTCTTTCACAGGTTGGTTATTCCTCGGGCCAGCCGCATGGAGACTCATTCGAATCGATTAAACGACCAAAATTTGGAGGAGAAAGATACTTTACACGCCTAGATACCAGGTATCTCAAAATCACACATTCAAAATAGGCAGATACTCATTTTCGGTGGGCGCCAATCACCCGTCTTATTGGATTCAGCGTCCAAAATTTAGTCAAAAATAATACCCCCGCACTTCCTGATCATCGAAAATCTAGAAAATCTATATTTCGAAATACACATTTAAACCCCTGCTCCCCCCCCCCCCCTACCCACAAATTGGGCCAAATCGGAGAGATTGACTTCCCGCATGAAAGCATAGGTTGTTTATTCATGGAATGACGAACTACAACCAAAGTGGATTAATTAACTTCGTTTTGGTTTATTATTTTCTAAATAATCGTTGTTAGGTCAATTTTTCCTACTTGCTAAAAAATTTCGTATTTCAAATTTTCAAAATTGATGGTTTTTGGACTAATTTCCGCTAATATGTGTACAGAAAGGGTAAAAATGGATATTTTGGAAAGAAATATTTAATAATTTTTCACCAAATTGTAGAAGGTAGGCCGTTTGAAATCGGCTTTGGACCGATTACCGCAAATGACGACAGGGTAGGGGTAAAAAGTACGAACTAAAAAAGTATTTTTTCCCATTTTTTCTTTCTTATTATTATGAAAAAAAAATTCCTTTTACTCACAGTGTTAGAACAACAGATCTTCAATAAGCGAATTGAGCGAACAAGGGGCGAACGTGTAGTACCTACAGAAAGATGGATCTTCGGGTGGTTCGTAGAAGCGAGCGGATCTATGAGAGAGGAAAAAAAAGTGGAATGGATTCGAATTGGAGGGGAGGAGTTTTGTGGAAGTATCCTGGGCTCAGATGACAATCCCGGCGCTGAGACCTGGCATATCGTATCTCGGACCGCCAGACTTGGTTTAATATGGAAATAGCATTTCCCGTTTTTCCCTTTCTCCATCGTTTTTTTCCTTTCTTTGTTGGAAAGATGAGTTAGAGGGAGAAGGAATTTCTCGAGGTAGGGCAAACTTGGGGGGATGTTCCAACAGGAATGGAAAGAGTGGTTCCTTTACAGGCCCCGTTGGAGCTCTGAAGGAGATGGATATGGTCGATGTATTGAATGACTTGTGCCTGCCTTTGATTAATAGCAGTGAGGAATGGTAGAAGCTCGTATTATCTGTCCTGTGGGACACTCACAGTTAGATGTACATCTCGATCATGTATGATGAATATCTCTCTGAGGAGGGCAAGAATACGCGGTGTACGTAATCAAATGGAACAGCTGCCAACCCTCAGAGACCTCCAAGGACGCGTTTCATCGGTATTATTCTCAGGATATTCATAAAAATACATCTACTGATCATCATGTAGGTATTGAACATTCAGAACAGTCTTTGTGAATTTCCTGTATCAACAATAATTCTTGTTCGACATTAATGATGTCGGTGCAACGTAAAGAGATTTGTTGGGAGAAATCTTACTTCAAATATTTATGTAGGAAAATGAAAGACTAAAAGGATTTGGAGTGTTGAGTAAAGAAGTAGAGGTCCTGTGATTCTCCTTAGTTGGTTCGAACAAAACGTACCTCACCGCTTGTTTCCATTATGAAGAAGTTACCAACCCCGCAATTCAACCCACTATCGCCATTCTTGGCTCTTTTCCTCGGTAAACGACGGGGTAAGTAGCAACCGTGAAGAAAACGGAATATAAAACCCCTAACATTGGAAACCTTTCTTTGCACAGCTTCACCGATCAGGCCTATAACGTGAAGCCGTGAGAAAAACGCCTTTGAAGATAGCGTTCCTGTTCGATTTACTCTTTCGATAAGGAACGCACGAGGTCCCTGACGCACCTTAGCTGTTCAAGTCGTTTCATATAACCCACAGACGAGTCTTTTAGGTCCCCCGACCCATCGATTTTATCGGACGGGAGCGCTCCCTTTATTGAGACACCATCACTGCGGGAGAACGGATTTCAACTGAATGATATTTTTTCTGCGATAGAAGGATTCATTGAGGCTGGTGTCAGGACTTGAAAATCGTGAAAAAGACTTATGGCGAATATTTAATGCTATAAATTTGTGAAATCAATGTCTCCTGTTATTCTTGAATTGGTAATACGAGGATTCGGTAGCTCACCCTACACTCGGTAAAAAAATCAGTTCGTCAACGATGAAAGTTGTAGGCACTTTGTAACAACCTCCAAAGAGATATCTGTAAAAACGAACAAATTTTGCATTTTATTAGAACTCGGCCGACCCAGAGGGTGCCGGGTCTCAATAAACGTAGAAAGTAAAGAAGAGCGTCCAGATAAAGTTCCACTCGCACTCACGAATGGCTCGCCCCATTAGCAGCCTATCGCGTTACAAGCCTCCATTGTGCCACTCGTCTCGCCTATCCTGATTTCCGTACAGGCTCCCTTGGGGTTTCTTTTACTCTCTTTTTCTTTCTCGAGAATCATTAACCGGAGACCGTTTGGCCAGCTGTGAGAGAGAAAAAAAGGAGTCGGTGGATGCAATCAAAGGGCGTCGTGAACTTGTTTTTCAGCCGTGAAAGTTCTCGTGACCCGAAAGACATGAAAACTGCATTCAATGCCATAATTTAACCAGACGTTTTTATCAAGGAAATTTCTATTTGTACTTCTGAGTATACTCTTTTCACTGCATTCCCAGTCTGATGGAAGGGCGGCACACAAATCGTGTATATTGAAAGATTTATTGAATTTTACTGTTAACGGTGTCCCTTCCGCAAGTTTGTTTCTTGGCAGTGTCGAACCATCCGTCAAGAGGCATATTGTTCGAAAAAGAGCTCCGTCATTCTAATTTTCTCGGTAGATTTGACTTGTCCGTCTACCCTCGAAATACCCCCTACATACCGGATAGGGTTGAGCATGCCGCGAGCTTTCCGTAGATCTACCGATATTCCCACAGTCGGCCAAAACCTCGGATGAGACACGTGTTGATCGAGGGAAATTCTAGCCACGAATGAAGTTTCCACACGTAAAAGTGCTCGGAGGATCCCCGGAGTCTCACGTGGGTTATCTCTGTCGAGGGCGAGCCCCGCAAGTTTTGCTCGAAACCCAGGACGAACGCGGAGGTGGAAGTGAATATTTCATTCTGAAGAGTGCTGGCAACCATTTATTAGCCACCGCTACGAATCAACAGGTGGGAAGAGACCTTACCCTTTCGGAAAAACCGACTTTCCTGCCCGTGGAGCCCTCACTCTCTTCCCTATCTTTTCGTTCGTCTCTATTTTTTTTTCTTTTTTGGTATTGGCCGTCCAAATTCAGATGAGTTGACGAACGGGAAAATATTTCAGCGCACCGAACACATAAATCATTCGTCCTGCCAGGAAAATCCCACCCACAATCGAACCTCCGTTTTATTATGGAAAAAAACGTCAAATCCGAAGGCGAGATTTTTTTAGAGCTCTCCATCTTTTCACAATCACGGCCCATCATAAAATCCGCATGTCGGTCCTTTTTCTCTTCCATGAATTCAGTTCTTTCTCTGAAATCCAAACTCAAACCCAATACTCACAGGATTTGCTAATCGAGATGAGAACATTGTCATTAAGAAAAGATCTGTTGTGATTTTATGTAATACGTACGTAGATCGCATCAATTTAAGTCGAACTGAATTCCTTGAGCCGACGCTTTCTTTGATGATGCAGCAGTCGTGTGCGTCCCATTAACTGCAGCTGTAGACTTTACCCAATAGTCATACATCAACTACTCTAGTGTACCGCTGGCGTAATGCCGGAAAAGCAAAATCGCGCTTTACTATTCTCACCGCTATTCCACCTTCCATGTTTTCCATTCCGCTCCTCATTTCCTCGATCTCAACGACATCAACATCCCTGTTTCGCGCTTCCACAGCCACTCGTAGAGGACAGATGAAACCAGAGACATTTGATTCGAATCAGTCCGAGCGAGCGTTCCTAATCCGTTTCGGTGGTTAGATCCAACCTCGTCCCGCTGTTCGGTCTGATTAACATTCCCTGTCACCCGGGACGGCCTATTTCGCGGGTAGAAATCAAACTGATCAGCCGTCGCACTCTTCGCCGATCAGCTTGCCTGTTAAACCGCATTCCAGGTCATTCGCTGAATAACTACTACTGACGCCGTAGATATCTCTGAGGGCGATCTCAATTCAATTATTTCGACTTTCATTCACTTCACCACAAAAAAAAAAAAAAAAAAAAAAAAAAAATTGATTGCGGACTATATTTGACCAAATAAAAAAAAAATAAAAATCCCGCTAAGTATCTACTTTTCTGCAAATAAACTCGTTACAGAAATACGATTATCTCCGCTGAATTGAATGGTGACTTGGTTAAACCTTCATGATCTTAGCTCGAAGCAATGACTCTTTCGATCGACTCCATCTTAACGAAACACTGAAATGTTTTACCTCCCCATCAGAATTACCTCCGGCCATCCACTCAAGCAGAGAATTGAAGGCGATGCTTGCGTGGAATTGGCCTCCTTTTGATCAAATAAACCCCCTCTTAAACAGATCGTTCAGGTAGAGGCAACAACCTTCGGGTGGCCTTTTATATGGCCGCTCTGCTAGAAAGAAGAGGGAACGGTGACCATGACTTTCGTCAGCAAACATCTAAAATTTCCTTTTTTATTGGTACTGAAATTGTTTGCCAACTACCACCTGAAGAGCTGTTAGGTCGCGGGGAAACCAAATATTGGAACAGGATTCGATGCTCAATGGCGAGGGGAAAATATGATCCTGTCGTTACAACACTTCTCTTAAATTTGATCCTCCTACATTAGACTGAAGCACGTATTCCTATTTCCGTGAGGCTGAAATACGAAGTGCGTTTGAAGAGCTCAACTCATCGATTCTGCCAGGTGAAGTTAAGATTTCTGCTCAACGAAGAAGCGAAAGTGAAACTCAACAAGCGTAGAGATAATATGACATTTCCTTGTTTGAACGGAAAGGAAGGGTTACTCGAAAAAAGTCCACATCCCCCCCACGAGTAGTGATAAAGAGGAGACTAGGGACAGGAAGTTCCGCGTCAAGCTGCCAGCCCTTAACTAGCTCACCGGAACCATGACCCACTAGCGTTGGAAAAAGGCTTTCCGGCTTAAATACGCCAACGTCTGGGCCCTCAGAGCGTGTAGAGATCAAGGAAAGGATGAAAAAAGGATGAAGGGGCCAACGGTTAGGCAACCATTTAACCTTTTCGAATGGGCACAAAAGGGTGGTTGCAATTTATTACTTTTATTTAAACGCAGAAATGAATTCCTCGATGATACAAGAGTGGCCTGAGATACGAGGCAGAGTCACATAAGCCTTTGAGAGACTGAATGATTGACTGATTCATTCATAAATACGTAGATCTTTGAACATTTTGCGGCCCAGTATTAAATTAAAAGGCTTTGAATGAGGAAAAATGTCATCACAAATAATGGAATAAAATTAATTACAGAAATTTTACAGCGTGATTGCTGTAGAATTCGCTAGCTTTGCAGTACAATAACATAATAACAAATTCAATTTGTTATTTACCAAAATTGAACAATTAGTCATTAGTGTAAAGGTTTGAAGCTTGGGTAAGCAACGATCGACCGTTCTTTCAATCCGATGTCCAGAAACCTTTAGAATTTCCGGAACAGATGACAGGTATTTTATTATTACAGTTTGATTAGTGGTTTTCAGAATTCAGTTATCGCGTGTTTCGAAGTAACATAATCGTAATGTATTGGATTAAAGTACACGTACACCAAACCGTAAAGTTAAGTAAACTGACGATGTTCTTTATGTACTCTCTAGTATTATACAGGCATCAGGGAAGAGCTACACTCAAAATATGGCCTAAAAAGTGCATAAGCGACATTAGGGTCGTCACATTATGGGATTCGAGAGTTTGAAAGGCAGTGTAAAGAGCCAACCTAATCACTCAGATCACTCCATAGTGGAATATGTTCAATTTTCCAAGAAGAGTGCGGCAAGCCTAATGAAAAATGTTTTAACTGAGACTAGTAAAAATTGCATTATCTTCCTTCATTGATGTAAAAAATCGTAATTTAACGGCCGCCCATATTTGTCCAGAACCGTGAAAAATATTCTTACCATTCGAAAAGAATAGCTCCAGCCTCAGCCAACTTCATAGTATTAGAAAAAGTATGAGAAACCCGCTGAGAAAATTTGGCTCCTTGATTAAACCCGCCTAACAGCGTTTTTGAGGAGACCAGCTGTGAGCTCGAAATATAAAAAAAAAAGTTTTTGATTCAGAGATCTTCATCAAAAGTAGCGGAGGCAAAACTCCGGAAAGGAAAATATCCCGGGGACGTTACTTTTTATGCACTGGAATGAACTAACTTTTGGGGGAGCCGATAATTCAATGGCCTCGGTTGAATATTAGGCAGAAAATGTCAGTGAATTTTTACGTTGACTGAAGGGATTTTTTTCCTCGGGCAGCGTTGAGATTAGGCGCCCACAAATTTTGATGCCGCGTTGGGCTTGTGGATGGAAAATTCGTAACAATTAGCGCCACTTATAGAATTAGTATGTAAAATGCTGCAAATCGACTCCTTTGAATCGATTCAGCGTCCAAAATTTAGTTTGAAAGTCCATTTTTTGAAGTACACAAATATTGGACTGAAATGTTTCAAGGACCAAAGACGGAGACGGCTCCCTGACCCGAATTTCAGATTTTTAGAAAATTTTCTGCAACCAAAGTCGGCGTGGACGGTGGACGGACGTTTGCTAATTTTGATCTAGACAGCTATGAAACGCCCAGAAAAATAATTTTGGGTCGAATCGGAGAGATTGACTTCTTGCATGAAAATACAGGTTGATTATTCAAGGAATAACCAATCAAAATGCATCAACGTTCAACGAAAATATAATATATTGAAATTATTGAAACAGTAAAAACCGAATTACCTTCACATTTCTCTCAAGGCTGAAGAAGATAACTGCATTTATCTCCAAACCATCCACCTCATGGCAGAGAATCAATGAAGGCAATCTGAAAAAGAGGAAGAGACAAGTGTAACTACTGTATAATTTCCCACGAACCAGCTCATCGACAGACAAATGAGAGGGGGATTCGGATATTGTTGTCACAATTGCGACAGATGGAAATAAAACTGTATTCATTGACAGGCGCTCGGTTGAATTTAGTTGGATTAATGCACAACCACGCACTCCGTGGATTGTGAAGCGTTTCAGAATGAACAAAAGTGTGGCCACAATTTGCAAGCCCAACCAGTTCTATAAAATTCGAAAGGAATTGTATCAAATCTTTCTATATTGGTTAATACTCGTATTACAAGGAAGAATCTTATTTTAAAGGAAGTAGAGTAGTTGAGCCCATGACAAAGAAGACCGTGATATCAGCCCACATAGAAAACGGCAGGTACCTCTTTGAAATAATTGATGCAACAAGCTAATTATTGAATCGGAACCACCTATGACGATTGGAAAGAACTTACAAGGAGGCCAAAATCTGTTATTCAAGTCTGTTTTCTTATGAGGGGCATGGAAATATTTCGTATTAGAAATCTTGCCTTTATTTCTGGAAAATGCAATTCCCAAGAAGAATTATGGTTCCATTAATATTATAAGAAGTAAGAAGCTGCAAATTCTTCCACATGGTACATTATACCTTAGAGCAAGAGTATGGGGAAAAAAAGGGTGTGCAGGACTCATTCCCGCGGAATCCAGATTTAGCGGGAAATGATACTTCATTTCCACCTTCGAGTCCATGAAATATCGAAAATCTACTTTCAGTGAGATGAGTAGGTGCCTATTTGGACCCATAAGCCACCTCCAGGGGGCGTCAATCGGTCAATTTCAATAGGTTCAACGCCCAAAATTTAGTGGAAAATGATACCTCACAAGCGTAGTAAGCAAAAACGCAGTAAATTTATTCACAGAGGTTGGTTATTCCTTGGAAGAGGAGCATGGGGACACAATTCAAATCGATTCAGCGTCCAACATTTAGTCGAAAATGATACTCCACTACTCTCGACAACACACATTCGAAATAGGTAGATAGATACCCATTTTGAACCAGAACCTCTTTCGGTGGGCTAAGGGTTGAGAATTTTTGGAAACCGTGCAAAATTATATTGATAGAGAGCATCAATAAGTGAAGGCTAAGAAAGATACAAAAATAGAAACGCCTCGTGACGAGCGGATGTTGGAATTGTCTAGAAATCGACAGGTGTCGGGAATAGCTGAAGGTCATCAGGCGGAAGAAACCTTCGTAATAGGATTCCTATTCTCTGCTCTCAAAAGATCGGTGTCGTAGTTGAGAATAAGAAGAAACTTTTTTTTTCACCTACTATCGCGAAATAGGTTTGTGTATATAATAGGAATGAAAAGCCCGCGAGAGGAAATGGTCTCCTGATGGCCCCGAGTGAAGATTTCCCGTGGAAATGACTTTCATTCAAAAAGCGCTTACTGTGCACGACGACGAAAGTCAGAATTTCCAGATTCAGGCACTGATGGGAGAGAAGAGCCTACGCGAGAAAATCCGTTCTTGGCGTTTCTTCTTCCAATACTGGTGTATTCACGCTCCTCGATACGTTCCTTTTCCGCACGAGTTGGCATAATTGGGCATATAAACATTTTTGTTCTTGTAATATATTTGAAGCTTGAGATTTCCTTTTGGTCCGTCCTCCTATTGTAATCACTTAAAGCCTTATTGAAATTTGGGGAAAAATACTGGGTCGCAGTTCAACATACCTGGTTTTTGATATTGGATAATTAAAAGCTGTTGAGATATATTTATATATTTTTTTTATTGTAAAGAGGAGAATTGGAAATTACATTTAGTATTAAAAAAAAATTGAAAAATAGCTTACGGCGCAAAAATTACGTCATTTAAATGTTGACCACCATTTTCTGTACACTGTACGAGTCTCTTGGAAAAGTTCGTCATGACTCTCTCCAACGTTTGCCGCGGGATCTCACGAAGTTCTCGCCGAATATTCTCCTTCAGTTGATCCAAATTTCTTGGCTTGTCAACATACACTCTTCCCTTGAGATACCCCCACAGATAAAAGTCACAAGGGGACAAGTCGGGAGA
The DNA here is from genome assembly GCA_019603395.1 of Cyrtorhinus lividipennis. NCBI lineage: Eukaryota > Metazoa > Arthropoda > Insecta > Hemiptera > Miridae > Cyrtorhinus > Cyrtorhinus lividipennis. The sequence continues at coordinate 14,678,951 of CM034002.1, read as the reverse complement.
ACGTGCTGGCCATTCAATGTCACCCCTGAGCGAGATCAGCTTGCCTGGGAAAAATCCTCTGAGTTGAGCCATGGAGGCCCGCGAGGTATGGGCAGTAGCTCCGTCCTGCTGAAACCATACCCTCCTGAGAGGTATGCGGTGGCGACGTAACTCAGGAATGAGAAAGTCACGGATCATGGCAACATAACGCTCTGAGTTCACTGTCACTGTATGGCCACCCTCTTCAAAAAATAAGGCCCTATAACTGTTGACCTACACACTGCAGCCCAGACAGTTACTTTTTCACAGTGAAGAGGCCGCTGATGAAGTTCCCGTGGGTTATTTGGGGGCCCAATAACGGAAATTTTGTTTATTAACACATCCATTAAGGTGGAAATGAGCTTCGTCTGAAGTCAAAACAATGATTCCAGGGTCTTCCTCAATCTTCTTAACATGGTTTCAGCAAAATTCAACCTTCTACCAAAATCTCCTGCTTGTAACTCTTGAACAATAGCAATCTTGTAAGGGTGGAAGCTCAAGTCGTCATGAAGAATACGTCTCACAGGACCGGTCGGAGATCCGAAGAGCTTGGGCGTGACGAATGGCAGAGCGACGAGGGCTCCGTTCAAAAGCATGTCGAACAGCCTCAACGTTAGCAGGAGTTCTTACCGTTCGAGGTGATCCTCCTCTCCTTCTTGTGGTTCCAAACGGTGTTTGATTCAGAACCACGAAGTTGTGTTCCGTGAGCGCACAGAGGGGGAATGTTAAACATACGGAAATCCTTTGCGTTGAATCACTCTCTAAAACGTCTTACAAACGAACGATGTTCAGCGGTCAACAAATTGTTACTGATAATGAACACGGTGGTTGCCAGTTATATTTAAAAACCCGGACCAGAAGTATTACATTTTCATAGCCTGTTCAAATTTGTAAACTTAAAAACGCTTAAAAATTACTTAAAAATGCATTCACGGGGGTTGCTTTATCCTCGGACCAGAAGCATTTGTCTATATAAAAATCTATGTAAAGTGAAGCACGCACATGGGAAATCATTTAAGCCTTCAGAGCGTGCCAAATAGCTTTAGTCTGATAAAAAGTGGCTGCCGTAGGATGGAGAGTGACGAAATCCTCAAAAATTGGATTATGCCTTGGATTATGCCTCGTACATCAGATAAGGCACTAATCTATCAAGTTAGAGAATAAATGTCTCTCAGTTACGTTACTTTGAAAAAGGGCTTGGAGCTCTTTGAAAGGCCTCCTCCCTGATTTGGTACCTGAAAAGAAGGCTTCAAAAATGAGTAGCCGTTTAATTTTTTTGTCTTCATCCCATCACTGAAAAAGACCTCTCCATCTGGCATATAACAGGCCTAACTAATCCCCCGTAAGTAAAATTGAGGTGGAGTCGGGAGGGTGGTCATGAGGAAATGAGGCACAGGGGTGAAAGGGATTGTGGGAGGAAGACAATAGTCTCATTAGCTCTCTCACTTCGTTTGCGTGGCTCACTCGTCTCAACAACCTTCCCCTTGAGGCAGAGTTTTCAAATGAGCTCTTTTCCCAACGGAGGTTGAATGAAAATTGGAGTCAAAATTGAAACTGAGTAATTGTACAGTTCGGTCGCACGATAGGCCGTTGATGAATGAGGTTCTGCCTGAGAGGAATAATATTTTTTATAACCCAAAACAAAATTTTACCACCTTTTTGGTGCCTGGGTCTGAAGATAACGATTAGCAGCAGGCAACAATCGGCCTATCAACATTTCAAAATTAGAGCCTTTCCGGGCAGAGGAAAGGGCCCCATTCGCAGGTCGTCATGATAAGGGGATTGAACAGCCGCATTTGACGGTCATACTATCGCCTTTTGGTCACCCCTCCCCGCCAGCCACAGGCCGGACACTGATTTTCTCAAAACTACTTGCGATTTATCTCATCTCCTGTAATTATTTCAAAATACCTCTCTTTGCAATCCGCCATACAAACATAAGAAATCGTCCAAACCTACAATTTAACTGCAACGTTCTAATAACTTCTAAGTTGAAAGTTGTGTTTATGGGTTAGGACAATTTGATTAGGACGCTCCCTTAAGCACCAATTTTCAGGGTCAATTTGAAAACTTAATTTCAAGTGACATCCAATCTTTAGAAAATCCCGAAATCTCGAAAATTTTATTCTTCAAAATTTTCATTTGCACCCTTGGAGCAATAGGAGCCTAAACGCAAAATTCCTGATTTTTAGAGGTATTTGAAAGGCTCTTTTGATGCGGAATGCGGAGGATATATTTGGATAATAAATCTTGACTCTGTGGAACGTATTAGTAGGTGGAGGAAGGAGGAGATCTGCCTGCCCGTACTAATTGAGTATTCGTTATTTGTTGCTGACGGCGTTGGACAAGGGGTGCCAGAATTTGTCACAATGAGAACTATATCTTTTTCATTAGTTCCAATACAGTAGTTGAGATGATATTGAATCACTTGTAGGTATGAAGACAATGTACCGGAAAATTTATCATTCAACTGAGGTGAGTCTGAAGGAAGTGAATGTGACCGGCTTCCTTTCTTAACACAGCACGAATAAGCCTCCGCACAATAAGCCCCTCAGTCGGCTCTGGGTCTCTTTCTCGCCAGATCCCCCCTAAAACTTGACAAACCACATTTGCGACGCGATCGGCGTGAAAGGAGCGAGAGGAGATGGAAAGCCTCTGCTGAAAGCCAACAGACTATTGTGAGCTTTGTAACCGCAACTCAGTTTGTCTTTCCCGGACAGTTCCTACCAGCTAGCTTCCAGCATATTAGAGGGGTATTCAGTCTTCGGACGGTCGACAGTGACAAGGAACGGCCTTCAGCCCCCGCAACACTGAGGTATTCAATTCCAAGGAAATTCAAACTCCGCGCAAATAAGATTTTCCTACGCTTCTTACGGAAACTATAAATAGAGAAGCGACATCCTCTCCGAATCATGTTCTAAAGATAAGAACAGAAGATATTTTATGGAAATTACCAAAATTTCCCTGTCGTTTGGATTGACTCAATGAAGTGAAAATCAAAAGTAAACAACATTTTTGTAGGACTTGAAATGCCTCTTGAAGAACTGGGTTTTCTGTACAAGAGATTTAGATACTCAAAAAAAATTGTTTTTCTGTATTCAATGATTCGAAATTGGATCCGTAAAAATGTGTAATTAACCATCATTCTGCCGAGGCAACGTGAATGGGAACCACAAGAAAAAAATCAGCAAGAGAATGTCGGATATTGCTCAAAACAATGTGAGCAATGTTTTGATTCATTCTTTCTATTTTTCCGTTTGACGATACCTAAAATACGTAATAATCCATTTGTAATAAAACGCACGAACTCCCGGTATTTAATTCAGGAAATGTGGACTCTCCGTTATCGACGATGTTCAACCCCGAAGGGCGAAAAGGTAAATGTATTTGGAGATTGTAGGAGAGCGTACAAAATTTATTACGGGACAGTAAATTACCCGTAATCCTTTCGACACCCCTAATGGGTTCGATTCAGTTATCTGCCTCTCAAGCTTCTACGCTTTGCTTATAAATTCTGTCCCCAACTCCAATGAGCCAATCTGTTACGTTCTAGAATGACACCATCTCCTGAAGTGGCTTTACAAAGTACGCGAGTTTGAGGGGAAACAGTGCATTCATTCATTCACCATATAAAAGTGGGTATTATTTGGAATACCTCGTAGATGTATGGAACATGATGGAGTACATAAATTATATTATTCTCCAAACTATAACCCGGTTTCCACGCATACATTTGATCACTCCGAACTGCTCAAATGTTGAAAATATAGTATTTCAAGGTGACTACATTTGGAAACCGGAGTATCCGCCCGCTGCAGGACGAATTTTCCTGAAATTTCGGCCTATTGAGCTCTAGTTTGTCCTCAAAACTGATTCTTTGTAATAGGATTTAGAGATTTTGGAGAATATAGGCATTTGGTATGCCATTTATAGAAGCTGACTTAAAACATAAAATAATCAATAAAAACGGAAATGGAAATGTAAGACAAATAGAAATACTAAAAAAGAATAGCGGGGTATAGGTGAAAATGGGTATTTCGAGAATGGTTTTCCGAGATCCCTCGAGACCTTGCCCAGACGGGTATATTTTTCTACAGGGAAACATGAAATCACCTGTGAGGCCACATATTGTAAAATACCAAAGTACGAAATAAAAAAGGCGGGCAGAGGGCACAGACTGGAAGAAAAACCTCGACTCAACCCCACTACAGGTAGAGTCAGGGATAAAATCACCGCTGGGGGTATAAATACCCTAACGGAAAGACAGAAAGTCAGTTGAGAGTCACATACGAATCAGATCAAACCTCTGCTCGCAAACCAACAAACTCGAGTTCTGTATTCATCCTCTCGCTGTCTCCTACAAGGCCTTAGCTTCCTCTCTCCACTCTTACATATTTGAGTGTGCACCCTTTGACGCGACCAAATTCATGGATTGGTCAGACGTTTGACTGAAACCTACTTTTCCTAGTTCCACTGCCTTTGACGTGATGAGATCATGGATCAGTCAGAAGTTCAGCTCAAACCTCCTTCCCTAAGTCATTTGCCCTTTACGTGATCAGGTCATGGATCGGTCAAGCGTTTAGCTCAAACCTCCTTCCCTAAGTCATCTACCTTTGAAGTCATCAGATCTTGGATCAGCCAGGCGTTCAGCTCAAACCTCCTTCCCTAAGTCATCTGCCTCTGAAATCATCAGATCTTGGATCAGCCAGGCGTTCAGCTCAAACCTCCTTCCCGAAGTCAACTGCCTTTGACGTCATCAGATTATGGATTGGTCAAGCGTTTGGCTCGAGCCTCTTTCCCAATGTCATCTGCCTTTTGCGGGATCAGATCTTGGATCAGTCAGGCGTTTGGCGAACCTCCTTCTCAAAGTCTAATTCCAGGTCCCACATCACCATAATTTACTGTCGTAATATTGTGATAAATTGCCATTTTCTATTGGCATGTTTTGTATATGAAATCGTCATTTGAATTTGGCATCTACTTAGGTAGGTTGCACAGGCACTCAAGTATGGCTTCATTTTATGGAGACCTTGAGTAGATTCATGATAGTGGGAGAATAAGAGGTTAACATTTGAGCAGAGAAGGAGCGACGATTTATTGCGACTTTTCAAGCTCTCTCGAGGTGCTCCATACATCATTACTTTGGCGAAATTCACGAGAGAGACGCTAAGCCGCCGTTTCATCGCCCGGAAAAGTTTATTCACATTCAACGTTTTCAACATTCATTCCATTGAGGTACGAAGGAGAAGCAAACGCTTGATTGATGATGATCGAGTGCTCAAGAGTAGAGCGGGAGCTCAACCTGATTTACCGTTAATAAATAAACGGTGTTCAATTTTCTCCTAACGAGCCCACTTGAAAACAGCCTATTGTGAATGATGATTTGAAAGCTTATGAGCTTTAAAGACGAAAAATATACTCGATAAAGCATAACGAACAACTGACGAACGCATGCATTATGTTTGAAACGTGAATCAACCATTGTGTGGTAATTTATAACATTAAATTAATCAGGTCGACAGAATTGTGTGTGACAGCTTCGAGAGAATAATTGCAATGATTGGTTTTGAAGAGATAATATGTGATATAATATATGTTTCACCTGTTTTCAAAGCATTCAGTAGAATTGAATTGCTGCCTGTTTTTATCAACAATATCGGCCATTAAGTATAACCTCAGTCCTTTTTCACCACGAGTTGCTACTACTATAGGGGGAAAATGTAGACGTTTCCGTACTAATCTGAATTTCCTTTTTTAATTCGTTTATGCAGCAGCTAAGGGTCGAGCGTGATGAGAAAGTCTTGTTTCCTAGCTCGTGAAAAATTGGTCCTATAACGCAAAAAATTGTAAAAAGTCGTACTATCATGCAAACACAGGGAACAAACGAGGAGGGGTGAGAAGGGTTAAATGAAAATAGAAATGCCCTCGCCTGTTGATGAGAGATTAAATGAAAAAAATTCAAATGTAACGCGCGGTTGGAGTATATGGGCGCCAGATGGGGGCGAGGGAACTCTCCTCGTTACGGGACTGTATTTTTCGTCCATTCCCCTTTCCTTACATCATTTCATCTCTTTCTTGTGAAGAGAGAAGCTTTGAAGAGTGGAAGGGGGCAAAGTGGTTTTGTAACAGTGAATATATATCTGTGTTTAAATGTGAACTGGCTGCGGGGGAGTTCTTGTCTGATAAATTACCGCAGTTATTGCTCCTACCGGACTTCCTACCAGAAAGATGGATGCCGTCTATTTATTTTCGGCTCCTTTTTATACGCTTTCATCAACCCTAGCTCTTATCGAAAGCAGAAATTATTGCTTGGTCTCTGCTTGCCAACTTTTTCTACGTTTTATTTATTTCATAGCCAGTTCCTGAGCCTTTATGAATGGAAAAATAGGACGTTTTATTTGTGTTAGGCCAGATTCTGTAGGACTCCAATCTACGAATGTGCTACATTCGGAATCACAATAAATTGTATGATGACATAAAGAGTAAATTTATTTTATTTACGCACGTTGCTCGGCGAGGCGTGTAACGGGTGTTCAACACTAAATTCAGACAAGTCGAAACTAGAAAATATATATTTTCGAGAAGAGGGAGGACTATTTCTTGTCGTCCACTTTTTACTCCGTACGTGCTCGAAGGTTACATTCTAGGATGTATTTTTCTCGAACTGTTATCGTTTGAAATAGTGGCTCCCACGGGCGTCTCCCCTCGTTTTAGAGAAAAACGACTGTCCTGAGAAAGCTCAAGCTAACGAAGTACATGAATCCTCTTCTTTTCTCATTCTGTTATTATCTACCGTCCGTTCAGAGAAGCCGTATTTATTTCTCGTAGTCGACTTCACTTTTTCTCCATCTAAGGGGAGCATCTGCTCCAACAAGAACCGCCAGCACGGGACACGCGGTGATGAAAAATGAACTTTACGCCGAGAGCCAAGATGAATGAAGCTGTAGTTCAACGTTACCGAAGAATGGCGGGAGCTGGGAATAAAACATAAGATTGTCATCTTCCTCGTCGAACCACGATGAAATATGGATCCGCGGCTGAAGCGCTCTAGCAGCTTGCAGCAAGGAAGTAAAAGTAAAAATCAGGCTCATCCTGAGAAGATCGAACTATGGAGATGATGGTTGACGGCCACAATCGGGTCGAATTCTTCGTTTCAGGATCTTAATTCCTGAATTCATTCTACCAGTTTATGTGATGGTTTTCTGCAAATTTCAACCGATAAATTGATACTCATTTATCAATTTTACTGGTTGCTTCGAAGCCCCCTTGAAAATAAATATCGATACCTCCGATTATTTGGCTCCGAGTTACTCAATGGAATACCTTCGTCTTTCCGCAGATCTTCGACCCAAAGTGATTAACACTTATGTAATGACTTCAATAACATTTTAAAGGCACAATCAACTTTAGGCTAGTATTGATCATGTTACGAGTAAATATACCGCGGAACACATAATTTGAAACGCGCTAACAGTCGTACCTTCATTGATGGGCGGAGTGGGTTCGTAATAATCATCCTGGTCAAAATCACACGTATGGGTGTTTCATCTCCTATTTATCTTCTTGGGTGGGGAGGAGATGCGGTTTGATCCAGAGTTGTCGGAGTTTGGAGTTAGAACGAAAGTTTTCGCGCTCTGACCTCCACTGCGCGCCTGAGGTCGGTCTTCCCTCTTTTAAAATGAATCCCCCTCCACTTCCGAACTAATCCCACCAGGAAGCTAGCTTTTTCATAAAACATTATTGATCTGCGGCTGATTTTTCATGAGAGAGCGGGATTTTTTTACCAAGCACCCTTACAGCCTTTTAAAATTCATACCTTGAAAGGCCGCTAAAAATACACGTTATATCTTGTAATTCATGAAGAGTAGGGTTCGGAATTTCGCACTTCCATCTTATTGGAGCTGTAAATAAACAAAATTTCCGCTACGGATCAGTGAAAACCCAACAAGTGTTCACCTGAGATCTGTACACTCTCCCGTAGTGACAGTGTGGCGAGCAGTTCCCCATTTGGGATCGTTGGACCTTATTTCTTTGAAGAGAGGGGCCGCCAAACCGCAATGAATGCTGTACCCTATGTTCTTGATATGATAACCTGTTATGAACCCAAAATGGAAGGTCTAAGGGAGGAAACTAATTTGATAAACCCCTACTTTCAACAAGTCGGGACAACAGCGCATACAGCTCGTGTTTCATTTGACAAACGGAGGCAAATGTTTACCGCCCGAATGGTCTCTCTCATGGGTGATGGTGAACTGGACTTGAGCGTTTGTGACTATTTTCTTTAGGACTTTAGGCTCAAAGAGAACGTTTTTACACATCGACCTCACATTCTGGATGAGCTCAAAGTGAGAACCAGTGAGGAAATCACGAAGATCCGGGATTTAGCGTACAAAATTTACTGGAAAATAATAATCTACATGCCTAGATCGGCAAAAATCCAAAAAATACACAACAACCCCCCTACCCACAATGTGGTTCGAAAAGTTTCGAGGGCCATCTAGAGCGGGCCCCGGAAGAAAATTGTAGATTTTAAGAAAATTTTATACTATCATAAACGTTAATTTTTTAATTTTTTATTTGAGTAGTTTTCTTTATACTGCCTCTCAAAACCGATTCATCTTTTGTGAGCCCCTGTGAAGGTATATTATCCCACAGGCGAAGAATTAACAATGAAAATCATGAGCTTCACATAGGTGCCATGTTGAATAGTAATAATTATATAAGATATAGTCGCATAGACTTTAGCTTTGATTCTAATAATGCTTCAATTCCGGATTAAACTTGCACTTTTTGGAGACTTTGGGCGTATTTACATGCTGGCACATCCTCTAGGTGAGCCGCCTAATATTCATATTTCCAAAACCTCCTGATGATGAACGGAGATAAAGACAGAAATAACGGAAGAACTAGGCAAAATTCAAAACTCTGAAAATTGCAGAACTACAGATTTTATTTCACCTGGTCAACAGCAAAGCGTATGACGTTGTCACTTCCACGATGCTATCGACGATTTTTTTGAAGCCGCAGAAAATAGAACTGTACACAGAAGGTTTGATGAATTTGATGATATGTTTACCCAAACCGCGCCAATTGTGTATTTCTTTCAAATATTGGTGACCGCAGAGGCGACCTTTGTGAAGTTCAACATTTTTTCTTACGATGTCGCAATTTGTGAAGTCGGCAAAAGTTATGGGACTCGCTCCTAGGAAATCCTGGTGGAACGTGACGAGTGCGATTGTCCCTGAAATTGTGCCGCTCGTTAACAGTTGCTTATGAACGATTCATTTTAGGAAGACAATTGACTTTTTTCTGTTCACCTTCCGCATCCAAAGCCACCATATAACCAACTTCGACGTCCATAGTTAATTTAAGGTTATAACCGATGTACTCGCCGCTTGGAATAGACACATTGTACTCGTAGAACCGCAGAGTTAACCCCGACATGATCAAATTGCCCGACAACCTGACCACCGGGTCACCGTGGACGTTGAATTTGGACGAATAAACCCGTCCCGTTTTCACCGAACCGAACGCCGCTCTGAAAGCCAACGCTGGTATTTAGGGTTTTGCGTACATTGGGTTTACCGCAGGGCGCTGCATCGTAAACTACACCGTGACTCCAGTGCGGTGAGATAAACGAATTGGCCTGCACCTCTGAAATGACGGAGCAATCATTCACGTAGGTGAGCCGAGCTGAAATTGGTTCGAACCTCGTGAGAAGATACATTGAAATTCTGCGGCTTATGATATAAAATAACGTAGATACAATTGTAAAAAGATAAATAGATAAATTCTTCAATATGGATTCTAATCTAACATCAAACCAAATCAAATATTCATTTATTGGCAACAACATAAATTTTAACGCAAACCAAAAGGAAACAAAAAGGATAAAATTATATAAATTTGAAAATTTAACATAACTCAAATAAAACCCGTTGCCCACCGAAGAATAAGTTTAAAAAAGTTGTGCTCTTCAGCGGAGTTCAGGAAATCAGAAGCAATGCAAAGCATGAAATGGTGAACTAAGTGCCAATATGGAAGAATAAACATACATTATACTAACATACATAATATTAGCACAACTATCTATTGAACCAAAATATAAAAATATAAAAAGAAAAAGAAAGGAAATATCATCCGGAAAGCCTGTGAGCTATAAGCTAGAGCTCCATTTTTCCTTAAAAAAACCCAAGCTGTCAAAAAGAAAAACATTTATATCCTTTTCAAATCAGGCAGCATTTTCTGATTAATAAACAGTCTGTTCTCATGCCAGAGGCTCATGCTGTCTGAGTTGCTCAGAAAATTTGACAGTTGAAGTTTCGAGATGTCTAGATCAAAAATGCTGCCAATTCCTCCACAACGATTTAGTATTCCTTAGAGTATGAGGGAAAAAGTGAGTGTCCACGACTCACTCAAATCAATTGAGCGTCCAAAATGTGGGGGGGGGGAAATTATACTCTACACGCCTGCTTCCCTGAAAAGTGAGAAGCTATTGAAACCGATGTAAACTCAACTGTAACTTTTTAGTTTTGGAATAACTTCCGATCTTGAGATGTCTCAGCGAAGCGTTTTCAACTCTTTCCACTTCGATTTCCTTGGTCATCAGAAAGGATATGTACGGACGAAGCAACGCTTTGAGACCTGAGATAATTAAATCTGTTGTCGGATAATCCTTGAGTACTTTCAACTCCGAAGCAGTGAACATGTACGTCATATCGACCTTTTGTAGCTCTTGACTTGTATCAACATGACAAATTTTTTCGTCCTTAGACAATATTCCGACCACTGCAGAAATTATCAGAACATTTAAGAAGAACATACGGCTCGAAAGACGAAATAGACGTCTAGAAATACGAAAAATCAGCAAGGGGCACTTTGTTTGAAGATAACCATAGACACAAATTTATAAGCCAGAAATCAATGGTCCTTGGCAGCACTTTTTCCTCGGGATAAAATAATCGAGTATATCTGAGAATGCAAAATAGGCAGTCCAAGATGAAGGTTGCGAATATAAACCCACAGTAGAAAGCTCAGGGACTAGGAAAATTCATAGTAACCTAATATCAGTTAATCAGCCGGCTCCAGCTAAACTGTGCTATAAAAGAACAAATCGTCCAAAGAAAGTACGCCAGCGTATTGATTTTATCATGCTAATTCATCAATTGTAGAAAAATATTGTACTCATTTTCTGGTTGAAAACTTTATTTACTCACTCGAACCATGAACAGTTAAGCGGGATATTATATCGTCAAAACCGCTGCCATAAAAGTATTTTTCTCGCTGACTCGCGGTTTGAGCGGCAACTCTCCACAGGAGGCAGTAAAGTGTTTGTTTCCCAAAGAATCTTCATCTCCCTGATGTTCATGGTCCACTAACCTTCTTTTATAGCTGTTTCAAACTTTCAACTCAACCGCGGAGTTCCAAAATGCGTTTTTATACGTCGCGAACGGGTAGAGCGGAACAGGCTTTCTCTTTCGAAGAAGTTTTCTTTTTTTTCCGCGACAAAGCGCGATATTCGGAGTGCGAGTTCTTTTTCATAATCGCCCCGGTCAACTAAAACAATATTTCTCGTTGGGGTTGTTGGCAGCTCTGGAGGGTGACCTCTAGTCACGAGTCATAAAGCAGAAGTAGAATTGTTTTAGGTTTTACTTCCGCAAAGTTGGCGACGTTACCTAAAGTGCACTTTTTCCTGACCATCATGAGATCCTGTTGATGCCTGACTTAGGACGAATGAAAAAAGTGTTGTACATTATTTCACATTGGTTGATCATTCCTTGGAGCAGGTGAATTGGGGAAACAGTGAGAGTGTAGTGTCTTCGACTTATTCCAATCGATTCAGCGTCCAAAATTTAGTGGAAAATGTTATCCTACATAGCCTTCCCAAAAATCCTGAAAATTTAGTTTCAAAAAACGCATTTTACACCAGAGAGCCCAATAACCAAAAAGAGGTCCATGACAAAGTTTCAAAATTTCTAGAAATTTTTCTACCATCAAAAACTGCGTATTCCACTAAATTTCCGGCGCTAAATACAATAGACGGGTCCTGCACTGATTAGCGTCCACCGGAAGTCGGTATGGGTCAAATCGGGTCAGATTTTAGGATACTCAGGAGTGGTCGAAAAGTGGAAAAAACTCAAAAGCTCCCAAAGTGGCAGGGGTATAGCTCGTCACAAACAGGATAGTTATCCCAAAATGGCATATCATAGTGTAGAAGAAGAGAGAGCTGAAAAACAAGCGGCTCTGAAAAGGATGACGGTTGAAAATGGGAAAAAGTCGATAGAAATGCTCTCTTTTAAGGAAACTGACGGGCACGGTAGAAGTTGATGAGCGTCACGATCCATCACTTGTTGATTGGTCCCAACCTAATTTTTCAACTCGCGAGAAACAGCCGGGCTGCTTATTACTTCTGGCGTTTCTCTTCAAAACCCTGTCAGGAGAAGCGATATTATTTATTGACTCACGTCAGTTTCACCCCGTGTTACGACGTAATTTGGGGTGCTGGAGAAAGCGGGATGGCCTCAACCTCAACAAATTTCATTCGGTTAAGGAAGAAAAACGAGTACTTACTTCTTCATGGAAAATTCTGCTCCTATTTTGACAATCCGAAATCTAGGATTTACATTCTATTCCAATCCTTTCTTGATATACGTGTTCAAAATCTATAAGTATACGAATCAGAAGAAATGAAGTGGTGCTTTTATTGAGGATGGCTTGGAATAGTGCCAGCTACGTGTTGCATTGTTGGCCGGTGTTCGACGGATTATTTGTATCCAACATTTAAATTATTCCACCAGTTGAATGATCATCAACGTACACTGCTACAGTAGTGCGAATTCTGTGAGTTTCTAATGAGAATGCGACGGCACTCATTGCAGAACGACTCACACCTCCCAAGAGATACAAGAGAAAGAGAGAGAGAGTGATTAAAGTAATGACTGCTAAGCGACAAGACGGAGTGAAGTCTCTTTAATCAAAAGGAAACACGGGGACCCTTCGTAGAATTTTTTTTAAAGGCCCTTTTCTTTCTTTTTATAACGAGAATCTTTAAACGCTTGAGCGGCAATGATGACCGACTCTAGTGGATTAAATAGAGGACAGAAAGGGTTCACTTGTCCTTCAAAGGCGCCCCCGGATCGCTGAGAGTTATTATTTCGAATGTTCTTTGAGAAAGCTCCCGTTGTTGGTGTCCACTCCAGTTGAGGAACCTACTTAAAATTCTTTCAAACGCAAAAAGCCTCTTACAGTTTTTCTTTGTCACAGACAGGTTGAGTTTGGCAACATAAATACAAAATAAAAGAAGCCTTTAAATTCCAAATTTGGTTAGGGCATTTCTTTGACTCTGCTTCCATTGAGAACCAAAATGGATCGTTAGAGTGTTCCAGGATGTTTGCTCATTATTTTCCTACTTGCTACCAGGTGGTCTAATGCAAACATTTGAAAGGTAATAATTTATTTGGAGAACAATGATCCGCAAGAGGTTGAAATGCTACGGATTACGACAAGAACCCAGTGATATTTCTAGTACGGAGGCAGGCGTCTCTTACAACCATGTTTGTTTTTTCCATGTTTTTGCAATCAACAAGTCAAAGTTTAGCGATAACATTTATGTGAGAAGAACTGAAGTCAATAGTTAATGAATATCGTAAAAGAGGGGTGTGGGGGGGTACTGCGAGCTACGAATTTCGAAAACAAGGAGGCCGCCAAGTCATAACCGAAGTAAAATGGAATTTGCTGCGTTCCGTTCCGCAGGAACAAGCTTAGTTCGCTCCCTGCTGTTTATCCATGCGGGTTGAATTTATTTGAATGCAGATGTAATCATGAAAAGCACCATTCTCTCCTCGTGACCCCTAAGGAAACTGTAGAGCGCCCCTAAGGAAGCGAGATTTGAATACCGCCGGCACCCTAGAGCGATTTTAGGCCGATGTTATTAGCTCTCAGGAGCTGGAAAGAGAGTTATCCCTCTACCTGGTATGCTTCCCGTGTTCATACGTACAACTTTCACGTCCGGATACCTCGCTGTTACCACGCTACACGGTTACCGCCCTCTCGAGCCTGTTCAATTCCTCAACGTTTCGGGTTGTGAGGCATTTCGTCCCTCAGGGCACACCCTGGTATCGCTCCAGAAAGGGCTTTCATCGAGAGAAAGGGATGAAAAGGCCTCGCAGACATTTCCCAAAGGTAGCGTCTTCGCTTGACTCAGCCGAACGATGGAACACGTTCGATTCTCGCACGTTTCGTCCTGACGCCGCTGATCGCCTCCCATAAATAGGAAATCGTTATTATTTGGAATGAACCCCAAGAGTGCCATCAGTAATACAATGCATCCTTTCTTATTTGGATCTATCGGAATTGCAATGATTTGAAGGCTAAATAAATAAGGCTTTAAAGTAAGCCACATAAAGGACTGAAGATATCAATTAACCAGAAGCAGTGTAGAAGTTCTAATTCATCCACAACGGTGTATAACTCCTCAAAGCAAGGGTATGGAGAAAACAGTGAGTATTCAAGTCTCATAAATTGATTCAGAGTTCAATATATAATGAAAAATGATACCCCACAAGCCTAGTTTCCTAAAAATCCCGAAAATCGACTTTCAAAAAACTAATTTTCCTTCATACCCTCCAAATTTGGGCTGATCGAGCTAGTCGTCCCTGTCCGAAATTTTAGGTCTTTAGAAAATTCTCTACTTTCAAAGAACGGCGTGGATGGCATTAGGGGAGGGGGGGGGGTCTATCTTGTCACCGAACAGCATAAATGGTTTTCGCTCTCAAATCAAAATTTCTACTTGCACTGTACGTTTCTGATCCTCCTTTACCAATTGAGTTTTATGTCTGCCTAAGCATAATTATTTGCCATAATGACCTCGCCCACAGGTCTGATACGACAGCAACATAATTTCTAGGGGTCGTGGTTGTTCAGCTTCAGATAGTACCCTATCAGTTTCATTATCGAATCTGTAATATGCTATGCGCTTGAACGAATTTTATTTTTAAAGTTTTGTACCACATAAATGTAAAAATATATAAAATTGTCTACCTCATCCATAAGTTTTCTGGAGCTAAAACCTGTTATTTCCAGTTATATGGAATTTAAATGTACATTATTTGTCAGGGAGTCATGAGGAAGCACCCTTGGAAATGAAGTTCTGTACCTGATTGTCACTGCTTTTCTCGTCTTCTGCTTTAGAAATGAGGAATAAGTTGCGACAAGAACACATTCGCGAGTTAAGGTCATCGGAGGGTCTCCAGGTTGTGGATTTGCAGAGCTGAAGGGTCGAACGATGCTCACCAACCTCGGGCACCCGTGTTCATGTTGTAGCTACTCGAACTTTTATGAGAAGACCGCTACACCGGTGGCAGACTGATTGATTTCATCTCTAGCTTCAGCCAAACTCGTGCTCCTAAGCCTTCATTACTATGCAAATGCGCCGCTTTTTACACAACATCACGGTCTATACGGGCGAATGCTGTTGTAACGTCAACACTGTTGAATGATTCAATTACGGCTTCAGGTTTTCCCTCCCACGAACCGTTGATAACCTATGAAAACCTCGCATCGCATTCTTTGTGTGTTCATCAACGCCCGGTCTACCAGCGGCGAGTTTGCGGTAGTTACTCAATGATTAATTGAGTTTACAATGCCTGAAGATACATCACCCGCAGGTTATCACTGACCGGACAAGAGTTACTTCGTCCGGCCAAAGCTCATCTGTTTTTATCGCGGAGCTGACCCCCATGTTTGAACATCCGTCAAACTGCGACGCAGAAAGTAGTTAACATGTTAATCGCGTGTGGTCACAACGAACTCAAACCTGTTTGCTAATACACAACATTGTGTGTAATCTGATGATCGGCTGTGTCCCAGGTTATTGTGATAGCAGCTCGAAAGAATTTTAGGCCAGGAAATTATCCAAAAAAACATGTTTTGGTAGGTATCATAATATTATCGCTCACCGATCATGGTTTCTTCTGGTCGGTATCATACACCAACCCACGTAGACAGGGGAATCACTCAACATGACTGGAATTTCAGTAAATAATTCTTATCAGGATTGTGTTCAATATAACGGATTTTTGCCCAAAGTTTCGCTATTTACATTTTAAACAAAGTTTATACAAAATATCAACAATATTCCTCCGCCGTCGGGGCATAATTACGTTGTTCTCTTTATGTCCTCGCTTCCAACAGGGTAGAAATATATTTATCCTACATTTTATTGAATCTTAATCCTTTTATCCAGTCAGTCCTAAAGATACTGTCAAATAAAAAATAAATAAATACGGCAAATTCGAGCCCAATTAAAAAACGCTGCGAATTCTTCCGCAATGGTTGATTACCCCTTTGAACAAGATTATGGGGAAAACAGTGAGTTTGGAGTGTCCAGGACTCATTCTAATCGATTTATCGTTCAACATTCAGTGGAAAACTATACCCCACACGCCTAGGTACCTAAAAACTTCAAAATCCTCTTCATAAATAGGTAGATAGATGCTCATTTTGACTCATGCTCACATTCGGTGGGCGCCAGTCTGTCTGGGGCCTTCTTACGTCATTTTCTGAAACCAAATTTGAGCCGTTTCGAGGGCCTTTGACCACCAAACATGTTAAGACTCCTCACAATGCTGGACCCGGGTCACAGGTTCAAAGCAGTTTCCGTCGGGCGATTTTTCTCTTACGTCCGCAGCCAAAGTTGTGAGATCCCCTCGACATCCCGGCCACGATGACTGATAAATTTAGAGTTTACTCATGACTTGGCCAATATGAACGTATGGAGCCCGAAATGCCCGCGGCCCTTGTTCACAAACTCTCCAACATAAACGTGGTCATTCCTCATTTATTTTAATAATCCATGTATGTTCTTCATGACATCGATACACAATGTATTATATACAAATGGGCACGTAAAGTATATTATACATTCAGTACCTATATACCATGCACTGCGTAGCCAGTACTCTCATTGCAATGAAGTAACACTCAGCGGCGCCGAACACATAATCGAGAATTACCAAGAGGCCCTTCATTGTGAACTCCTAAGTGAAGACCGCACTCTGCAACAGGCAAAGTTTACTTTGTTATTTAGCAACAACCAGCGCGTTCCCGAGTGACTGAGAACACTCGCGTTCGAGGAGCCCAAACGGAAACAGAGCAACCAAGGAAGGGATGATCTGATTAACCGAGACCGAATAAGGGAACAATGACGGAAGCTTAATCAGAAAGCCCTCAGTTCCAACAACCCCTACTACCTCCTTCCCGCCGGCAATCAATTAGTTAACGTAATTGGGAAGTTTTCCGCCAGCGGGGGAGAATGTGGAGGTTTTATTCAGTAGAATCTGAGGCAAACCTAATTTGGTTACTAAGTTAAGAGAACCAAATCTCTTGTGAACGCGATTTACGTTTAGAAGAGCTTTTATAGTAAGTCGTTCGAAAATTAGAACGAATTGCAAAGTCGCCTCTATAGGCCTCTACCGAGTTGTCAATCTAGAAACCGATGAATAATCAAATTACTATTAATTAGTTGACACACGAATCATTGTGGCTTCCTTTACTTTAGAAGAATAATGTAATGACTACCTGATTACCTGACCATTTTTAATGTAAACCAAAATCAGACTCAAAAAATGGGTCCAGGAACATCGGCGCTCCAAAACTCGGTGGTTGAAATATTCCAGCAAATCTCAAGATCTCATTCCCAAGATTTAATTCACTCTTTTCAACATCAATCAAAAGTAGGCGGACCTTGATAGATTAATTTTGAATTCAATTATGTACGTCGAGGGAACGGGCCTTTCAACAAGTTGGGAGAAGTGGAGAGTTATCAGGAAAAAAAGGAGGAAGGTTCTTCCAGCAATCCATCAACTGGCCCGAGAAGTGGGAACGTTTGCTTTTATTCTTTCGAGTTCGTTAATTATGGTGCCTTTCTTTCACTCACGAAACATTTTACGGTTTTCACTATAAACGCATAGGCCCGGGAAAGGTCAAACTAATGGATAAACTATGCTGTTCTGATATAGTTTTTATCCTAATTGCTGAGATAAAAGAGCCCTACAAAAGAAGAAATTAGCAAGAATATAAATACAGATATATTAGATAAAAATGAAAATATAAACTTAGAGACAAAACTACGAATGCAATGCACAAACACTAAGTTCCTTAAAATGTGAAATTAAATTCAAATGTTGTAATTAAAATTTGCGTTAACGAGCCAAAATGATGAAAAACTCTCAAAAAATTCCCAAATGAAGGCTACTAGAAGAGACGTTTATGAATTCATGGAGTATGTCGAATGCCGGCTACAGGCCATATGGCGGTCATTTTGGATTTTGAGTCTACATACCTTGAATCCTCAAACATAAATGTTTACTATTTTTTTCAATACTACTACAGGGGTGGTTTTCCATGATAAATATGAACCAAATTCGCCAATAAAATTAATTTCTATTTATTTAATGTAAGTTTTAGCGGAGCTGTGACAAAAATATATTCTTCTTTCCAAACTCATAAATTTTATTCCTTTTACGAGGAATCCACGCCATTTGAACAGGACGGATGTACATGAGAGAGATTAAAATTGGAATTGGAGCTAGTTTCACACGCTCCGATCCTTCCTCCTGCTCTTCTCAGGCTTCTTGGCATTCCGTGAAAGGGCAGACGGAACCGAGGGTTCAGGACAGGTTCAGCCGGCAACATATACGCTAGCGATGCACGTTACTTACTTAGATTGGCAGATTAATAGGGCAAATGGGTTCACGTTGCGTTCCCTCCAAACAACTCACTCCGTCTGACAAGCCTTTTCCTTCCAGAACCGCTCCATCAGCCACGATCGAGAAGAATGAAACGCCCGTGCTCGCAGCTTTTTACCAGCACTCCGAGGATACAGGATTTCACAGGAGAGTTCCTTTCTGTGAGGCTTTTCACACGCCATTTCCTTCCCCTTTAGTGCGAGAATCATCATCTTCCTCATCCCGCCAGTGCTTTTTGAATAATCTAACCCCTCGCGTCCCTCTCACACTTTCTAACTCTAACCCGCTCACTCCATAGTGTTCAATTCGGGTGAATCGGATAAAATTCACCCCCCTCCCACACCATCTTTTAACGGGTCGGTTAGACGGCAGGTACTTATCCGCTTCTTCGTCGGGAGAGTAATTGGCTGACGTCCAAATAGCGACAGCGAAGATTTCACGTGCCATTACCTAAAAACCTCTTTAAAACCCTCGAGTTCATTTTATGGAAAAAGGCCGCCCTTTTAATACTCAAAACGAATTTAACGAATTGATGAGTTTTGATGGAGGTCGGATGGTCTTCGCTTGGTGAAAATTACACCTGGTGCGGCCATTACGCTCCTGTATTCCGTCCTCCACTCTACGCCATCTAGGAGAGGAATTTCACTCTAAATTAAAGTCAAGCAAAGTAAACAGGGGTTTCATTCTGGGGCTGAAAGTCCAACATCAGTGCATTGTGTCGCGGGCTTGGTCAGCTGACCTCCGATGGCAGGATCGGAACTAGTTCTGATCATTTGGATCATTTTTCTAGTTGCCTAACCTTCTCAATTAACCAGGTTCAACAGCCAGTGGGTTGACCCACATGACAACGGCCATCCATCCAAGTAACACCGCCAGGTGCTGCCTAACTTCGGAGACCGAACCATAAATCAGAGAGAGAATCGAAAGCTCCCCATAACGTAGTACTCATGTTGCAAAATCACCCAAAAAATATGATAAACTTACCCAAATTGTCAAATAACACAGGAACTCAATCGGCAATTTACGGAAATTGAGTTTTGTTTTTCAGTTACTTATTGACTAAGAGAAAAAAAGATTTAAAAATGAATATTTCAAATGATATTTGCGAAAAGCATGATCATATTCTTGTATGAAACAGAACCCTATTGCATTAAGACTCCCACGAATTTGAAGCAAATGATAAGGGGAAGAGTACAGATAAATTTGACCTCAGTGACAGAAACAAATATAACGCATTTAAGGCAATCATAGTAAAGGAGTTGGAGAGAGAGAGAGAGACTTCATTATTGTTTGGTTATTCCTAGAATATTTTCTAAATATCTGAACTCTTGGTCTGGAACCCGTTATTGGCCTTAAATAGTCCTAGAAACATATTAGCCAGATCGGACCAAATTGTGAGGGGGGTGGGGGGGGGGGGTCATAATGTATAGTTTTTAAAAATGGATTTTCGAGATTTTTGGTGTTCTAGGCGTATGGGATGTCATTTTTGACTAAATTTTGGACGCTGATTCTAATGGGACTGGTCCCAGATTGATTGGCTCCCACCAGAAGAGGTTATGGGTCGAAACGGGTATCTATCTGACTATTTCAAAAGCAGGTGTTCGAGATTTCTGATACCTAGGCGTGTGGGGTATCCTTTCTTCTGAACGTTGGACGCTGAATCGATGTCTCTTATTCCGAGGAATACCCAACCCCAGTGTACGAATTAGCAGTGTTCTATAATGCAATGATTTGTAGCTCGTTTTGACTAACTCAAGGTTTGTTCTGTAAATAAAGTCAACAGATTCAATTATTTGTGGAAACTGAAAGCGGTAAATGATGAAACGGTTTTGTTGGCTGGATGGTTTTTGTTTGCGTTCAATTCACGGGCACTGGTCCGTAACTAGTGGAACCCTTTTGAACTCGCCAAATTATATTATTGCCCAAAACATCATTGCTGCAGCGATTTGACTACCGACTAGTCCAATAGCGTTGAAAGAGAGTCCCAGTGGTCGACGAGCCGACGCAAAATCGCACTAAAGGATTTATAACTCCAGTGATACCAACGGTAAATTTACGATCGGACTCCACCTCTTCCGCCATTCAAGCTCTAGGGGTTTTACTCGCAAACGGCCCGTGTCAACCCCTGGGCGGGACACACCCACCAGCTAAATTCAAGCGAGGCCTTTGAAAACCTGTCACATGTTCCTATGTATACATCACCTATGTTAGAGTGTTTCACTCTCGAGAGGCTTGATGTATGGCGCAATTGATCAACGTTGGATGGAGAGGGGGTAGGAGGAAGGCCTGTTACGATATAGAATGAAATAACAATTCATCAGCCCCACCATCGGTAAATACGGGTCGATTGATGTGTCCGTGATAAAACACTCCACTCGACCAACGATTTATTCTGAATTTGAGAAAAATCTTTTGACGCAGTAAACGAGGTTGACTTCGTCGTTGGCGTGAGATCCGAAGAATCTAGCAGTATTAGAAAAATATTATCATTCTCGAAGGCTTCATTAAAGGAATTTTGTTAGAGGAAGTATTAATTTACCAGGAAAAAACCATTTGGCTTCCTTTGCACCTTTGACGACGCTGTCATCTCTTTATAGGATCATATGTACGGGGCTTTTTTCGTTCTGACACGTTTTAATCAAACATCGTTGATTGCCCTTTGAGTCTGGAACAAACTTATATCAAGAACGTCCAACTAATTTTTTGTAGGCTATCGAAAGCCTCTACTCACATAAATTTCCTAGGGATTTAGGTTCCCAGATCTATATAATACTACTAGACAATTAACTGTCGATTCGTACACGCTACGCCCTCCCCTTCCGCTCACATCGTTATTGATGTTATTTTAAGAAAATTCAATTTGAAGTTGGAAATTATTTCACCGCGGTTCAGTACCGTGATGAGAACCCACATCTTAATGATTGCGATCTTATTGAACATTGCGGAAAGGTACCTTGGGAGTTTTAATTGGTATGGCAACCATCAAATGGGAGAGGGGGGGGGTGAGATTATTTCTAAATAAGTTGAGAAGTTATCCACTTAGCGAAAATGGATCTCTTTGGAATCAGTTCACTCAACTTCTATTTGAACTAAATGAGAACTTTAATAGCAAGCGTAAAGCGCAGTAGAAACATGCTTGAACCTCGACCTACGAGCCGGTAAATTCACTCGAAGCCAGTAAATTTGTAAGGTCTCCGAAGCCATTAGGCACATTTTAATTGTTGAAATACATTCAAAATCGTACAAAGAATTGAGCAAAACGCTGTAAATTATCCCAGCAAAATTGATTGTTCAAAATAGGGGTAGGTGTCTAATTTAAATTAATAAAACGAAAGACGAAGCTTCCTCAGATTTTATGCAACTTTTCACCATCAAATTAAATTTTTTCTCACCAAAATCAATTTCTTGTATTGAGAACTTCTTTTCCTGGTGTGCAGCAACCGGTATGAAACTCACCTCGACCAATTCAGCATTCATAACTTACTGTAAAATGATCCCCACTCTCCTTAGGCCAAATGATGTTTAATCGTTGGAGAAATATTGATTATAATGTAACTGTTACATAAAGAGTGTCATCTTGCAACGATGCATCAATAATAATCTCAGAACCATAGCAAGAAGTTCATAACAATGAAAGCCACTAAGATCAACGATGAATGTACTATACTGACTCGGTGATATACAGTCCCTCAACTCCTGAGGGTCTTGCGTTCTTAGTATCCCTCAGTTTGACCTCATTTTACATAAATTTAGAATTCGTCAATTTATCATAAATGAAGCCGATTCCACACTGTTTATAAAAATCTTAATTTCCGTTAATAAATAATCCTTAAGCGATTTCACCAAGGTGAGGAGCGGTTTTACACAAAAGACAAAATTTTTTAGTAAGTACTTTTCCCATTCCAAAGTGAACCATGAAGTGAATAAAGAAGTGAATAGACATTAATTCCCCTAATGTTAATAAAAATGCGCAATAATAATTAAACTTTAGCCAATTTTTATAGAAATTCGATTTCAAGATATGCCTTCGAAAAGGTGTAATTCAGATAGCTGGAGTCGTTATGAATGAACTTTTAACAAATAAATCATGTATAATGAGACATATACCTATATTGTTGCTTGCTCATTACCAAACAACTGAAGATAAGGAAAGGTGTCTCTCGTAAAACCATTACATGGAGTCCACTTCAATCATCCTTTTTGCCACAAGAAACCCCTCGCTGAGGGGTCAAAAACAACGAGGGAAATTACAAAAGCAATAGGCCTTGCCTTAACGGGGGATTTTCGAGCCAATTATTGGGCTGGACGGAATTAAGGCCTTCGACGGAGAAAACAGGGAGAAATGAGGACAAAAGAGAAAAGGGTACGGGACGAGAGAGGAATTCACTCTCTTCAGGTTCTCATTACGGGAAGAAACCTAAGCAGGGGGCTTCTTCCTAACGAAGTTTGCTTAATTTTAAATGGCTAACAAATAATTAACTCGCGGTAGGATTAAGTCCCCCGTCACCTTCCTATGGCCCTTGTCTCGCCTCCTACGTAGGTACAGTTTCAGTACACTATCCTTCCTTCAACGTTGCCCTGGAAACCCTAATAAGAAACGAGGAGCCCAATTGGTTTTCACGCGGATTAAATTAAGTCTTGTGGAGTGCATTATGTTCGAAAAGATTCGTGTAAAAAACTGAAAAAAATCCGTGAATCATAAGTTTTGGTTTTGGACAGTTTCCTGTATCTGTATGTTTTGGGCGACTACGACTTTACGTAAGAGCAAAATTTCAATGAAGTCCCGGTAAAGGACGTTATAAGTATTCTTTCAAAAACTTACTGTCTTGAGAGCTCGAGTGAGGAACTGAAAGAAGTTTTTGTCATCGACCAAGGATGACCAACTAAAGTAGGGTCATCAATTTGCGATATTTGGTTGGTTAAACTGAGCATTCATTGTAAGGCTTCTATCGTCCGTTACACGACCTCATTTCATCTCGTTCACGAAGCCGTAACCCGTATATTATCATATCTTTAAGAGAATTATTTTGTTTACAATTATATTGATTAATTGTATCGTATACGCGCTTTGTAGGATCGAAATTAACCAGTAGGTGGAACTGTTAATGAGACGTGACGATATTTTTAGCGGACGTTACCGGCAATTTCATAATGACGATTTTAAGAAACTATGATAATTTGGAACTAGCATCATATCAGTAAACATTTAAGTGGGTTTAGTGATCCCAATCGTCCTCCTATAAGTCAGGTCTCCGAATAGAATAAAGAAGTGTTTCGAGTAGACCATGCTGATGGTTTTTCAACGTTATCCAGTTGTAATGAATTTTGAATATTACTACGTAAGTATTTGCACAAATTGAATTCTCATCTCAAACTTTTGTTATTGTGTATGTATGAAAATTTCGAGGACCAACTAACAAAAGGGGTTTTTGAGCAAATTGTCATTTTTTTTACAATTGTCTATTTACGAAAACGGACGGACATTTCGGTTATATGACCTAGACATCATAATGACACAAACTGTCCAATTTTGGAGTAATCGATCTCCAAATTAGGGGAGGTCGATATCTGGCGTGAAAACTTGAGTTAATTATTCGAGAAATAATAAACCAAAATCAAAAAGTCTGTCCGTCGTCCATGCTGTTTTTGGTAGTGGAAATTTGTTTTTAAATTTGAGATTTCGGTCACCTTTTTCCGGCTTTAGTTAGTCGTCAGAACATCTCAGCCCGATCTGCTCCATTTCAGGGAAGGAATGAGTGAAAAATGTGTTTTTTAGAATTCGTTTTTTGGAACCAGGCATGAGATATTATTTTTATACGTTATATGGGCTGTTTCATCTGAACAGAAACACTCCCGACAGTAAAAATCTCATGAAGCGCTTTCCCATACGAGCGAGACTGACCAAGAACAATGAACCGTTGTAAAATAATTTTTAGCGTTTTTTCGATGCTCGATATTAGCTCTGGCGTTGATTCAAGCTCGATTGAAGTGCAGGAAGTTCAATCTTGTCGTTGTCGTTGATTCCGCCCACAAGTGAGGCTCATATGAGAGACGAGGGGGTAGTTTTACACGTCCATTTTCATTCAACCTCGCATCCCGGATCCGCTCCGACTCTTTTGTCTCCTGCAAAGATAAAAGAGACACCCGAGCGCGGGCCATCACCGGGTACAGGACAGTTGCAAGGTCCATGCAGGGCGAGGAGGTATTTTGCAACGTGTTCTCTTCAACCCTGCGGTCCTCTCAGACCTGGTGGTAACGACCGATATGATAATTCTGTTACGCCCTCCACGTTAAAGCGAAATTTCATTAACTCTTACATAAAAATCCACCTAATTCCATCTTCTAGCGGTTTACTAGGTGTCTCAGCTCTCTTTGTACAAGCCATGTTTCCATTGTTTAGGATTATACGATGAAATGTATTATACTTTTGTATTAAGCCCGTATCTGGACGTGGAGTCCTGCTGGGCCTCGAGGGAAATCATCCGTATAGTACGACTTATTCCACCATTGGCCTACCACGCTGTTTCGTCTGATCATTACAACTCAGAAAATTCGCATAATATCGTTCCTGCTAGAGTAAATGTATTTCATTATAGAGCTTGAGTGGTCTCCGAGTGCAATGTCTAATGAATGCAACAAATTTACGAGCTGGGCTCCAATATCACCCCCATAGGATACAGATAATAGGAAGAGGTCGAGCAGAGGTGAGGTAGGTTCTTTTGTTTTCAGAAAGCAAACGACAGGAGTTGCGAAATTCTACAACAAAAAGAATTCGATCATTGATGACACAGGTGGTAGGATTACCGAGCATTCTCTCTTGGAGATGATCAAGGAAATAGAGGGTGCTCGTATCTATCTACGGGTTGGCTATCCAAGTCATGACACTCTCGCAAAGAACCGCCTTTTTGAATGGTGCTGACCCGCATTTCAAGCAAAACAAGTAGAACCCAAATTACCTGGATGCAGATAAAATTGAGAAATTTCGGGTATGCTCTCAGACGGTGATTTAGAAAACCAATCATAGCATTTTTTTTTTTTTTTTTTTTTTTTTTTTTTTTGTCCACCTAAAAATGTTACCCGGTGCAACCAAAGCACACGAGGGAAACCATGAATTGAAATAAATTTGTTTTTTCATGATTATTGCCCATAGCTTCCTTTGGTATGGCGCGGTCGAGCAGTCAGTATGTCACACGTCAACTTCCATGGAGTGATTTACTGAGCACAGCCGCTTTTAATCAGTTCTAAGCATCCGTCCACATTTCGAAGTTTAAATAATGAATTTGTTGATGGGAAAACATTGCCAGAAATCAGAGGGTATAAAAAACGTCATTCCCTACCTAAAACCCTCAAACACTAGTTTTCATTCCCAAAAACTATGATTATTATATTAATCTAACAATGAATATTTTTCTATAATTTCCTTGGTTCTTAAACCTTTTAATTTATTCAAGATAGGTATTATGAATAAAAACCCATATATCTTGTCAATTATGAAGGCTGAGTTGGTTGAAAGGATCCCAGTTAAAATAGCGAAACCTACCTCAGTGAACAAAATTTAAGCTTATTAGGAATCGAGTAAGTCACTAGAAGATGAAAATAGGCACCTCTACTGCTGACGCAAGGAGGTAAGTGAACAAACAAAAGGCCACAATGGCGCACAGATTTCAATATTTATTTACAGGGTCTGTCTTAGGACAACCAGTTTCGAAAATAATGTGGAGTTTCAGAGGGTGCCAACGAAGGTTAATGACGAATGGGGGACCATAACGGAAGGTGAAAAGATACGAAAGGAAAAGTTCCGATGATCAGACGCATTTTAGCTGTACCGACCGCGAGATGGGATGAGTTGTAGTTTTCCGCTCACTGCCAACCTCATTCCTTAGGAGAAATCGTTTCCCAGGATGATGTATGTGCCAGTTGGCGGCGGCAAACGCCAAGCTCCAACGCCTATCTGCAATTGACATTCCTTATCAGGCGGCATCGATCAAACCGCAATGAGAACGTGCCGTCTCTTGCCACAGATAGAAACGCCATGGATTGAATTATGTTGTGCAACCAACCGACCGATTCCTATTTGGCGGAAAGGGGTTGGTTCGGGCCGAGTCGAGGATCATTTCTCAAGCGGACCAAGAGTGTTGAGGGTCAGGGTGGTTTCAACTGCAGCTCAGCGAGTCGATTTATTGTCAAAGCAGGACGAAAAGAAAATATACTTTCTTCTGAGAGGACACGTTAAACACTTGTAACGTGCTTTCAACACCAGCAACACGTTATGACATTATTCAATTTCTATAAAACGCAGGAAATTCTTTCACAGGGGTTGGTTATTCCTCGGATCAGGAGCATGGAGACTCATTCCAATAGATTCAGCGTCCGAAAATTAAAGGATTATGAGAAAACGATACGTCACACGCCTAAATTTTTCTAAAATAACAATCATGGGGGAAATAGTTGGTGTGGCGTGTCCCGGAACCATTCCAATCAATTCAGGGTCCCCAATTTAGTGGAAATTGATACTCTAAACGCCCACAGGTACCGGAAATGTTGAAAACACACATCGGGAATGGGTAGATAGATGACCCATAACACCTTCCAGTGGGCGCCAATCGTTCCAGGACCCTTCTCATTGAATATTCAGCGTCCAAAATTTAGTCGAAAATGACACCCAACACGCCTAAACCGCCAAAAGTTTCCATCCAAATCCATTTTTAAAAACTATACATTTTGACCTCCCCCCCCCCCCTTCGTTCCGCCACGTAGGTCCTGAACAGAAGCCTTTTTTTTTTCTTTCTTTCTTTCTTTTTTTTTTCACGGGCGGCGGCGGACGGGATTATTCGATGTTGAATTCTTAATTTTTTAGTCAGTAAGTAGTGGCATATGGAGTAGAAATATGTTTTTCCACGATTCTTTTTTATCCTGGCCGATACAAATTTGACACTTGTATGATTTCGTTATGGAGAATCTCCAATAAGAGGTGATTCCAGAAAAATAACGGTTTTTAGGAATCGCGAAATCCCGCACCAATCCCGGACTAATCCCGTAAAGTGCGGATCGAGTGGAGGTTACATTATGCAATGCGCTCAAACCCATAATTTCCACAACCCAATTATACCTCGGAAGAAATGTTAATCAGGTGGAGGCTACGAACAACTCGTGGCTCAACTCGTGATTATTAACTTGTGGATAATGAGGAGATTTCGCGCCGAGCGTTTTAATGATTCTGAATGAATTCTGATTGTAAACTGTTTACCAATCCAATCTAAGCCACACCGTATTTTCGCCGGAAAATTTTGTAAGAGATTGTTCAATGAAGGGAGTTACGCTGAATATTCAGAATGCTGTGGATTGAATCTCGTGAATTTTTCCTTTCATTTTGGCCTTGCGAGAAAAATCCCGATGGTAAGTCAGAAAACACTGCTTATGAGAAAAGTAAGCCTTCTACACGATAACAACGGTGACGCGAAAATACATTTATTGCAATTGCAAGCATTATAATGAATCGATTTCTTTCAAAGCGGAGAAAAGGAAAACTTGGAAGAAGTGGAGCCTCTCACGTTTCTAGTTATTGAAGTTTTTTCATCGGGCGAGCACTTTCTCTCGTTTCCTATTCGTTTACAAAAGAAAACGCTCGTTTAGGGGTGGGAAGAGACTCGTCGAGTGGAACGAAAGCGGCTGCACGTGACAGTCGTTAATTCGGCGAATCAAAACCTCCGGGTCATCTTTTCGCAATTTCTCGCCCTTTTCTCTCCTTCAAGGCGTCGACGTTCAAGTTTAGGAACAAGTTTGCGTCAATCCACAGTTCTTAGAGATGCCAGAGACCAACTTTTTGAAGGATCGACAGTTGACTTTCGTAGAAGAGAATTTCAAACCAACCGATTCCATAGTTTCTGTAATGCGTTTTATTACATTTGTTCTTTTGAGGCATGTTTCTCATAAAACAAACTCATATTGAATGTTCCTCGATATTTCATACACCTAGATAGTATGTCGACAGTGTATACATGCAATTATAGCGACAATAGTGTTCTGGGATCCTTTTAAACCAATACAGTCCCCGTAAATGGGAGGAAAACGATAACCCATGAGGTGCTTTATTATCACCAGATTACCACTCATCTCATGGATGACATTTTAGCGGACGATGTGCTGAAATATGAGACTTGAGTGTGCATGCAAGTTCGGAACTACATTGAGTTCATCAATTTTTGGCTCCCAATATTAATGATTCTATTAGAAAAGGGAGCAGGGGATGCTCCCGATATTGTACCTAGTATTCGCATAAATAACTGAGACATCTAGAATCAATTAACTGCAAATCATCATATATAGGATGCCGATATATCGGTGAACGGGTACAATTTCTTGACAACCGCCATAGTGAATGTAACCATCTCAACTATCATCTCCAACTATCTCTATCTGAGGAACCCTACAAGACGCTAACTCGCCAACGTACGGTCGATGATCGAGCAGAAATGTCACTACATGTCAACAGTAGTGCCAACATTATCAATCATCTTCACTATGAACCCTAGATCACGCGGTTATCTCCTCGCCTGTCCAACCATTTATCCACGACGTATTGAGCGTAATCCCTCTTCTAGCCCTGATAACCAGGAAGGCATCTAAATCAATTGTGATCGATACGTTAAGTTATGAGATACCAAAATTGTATATTTTGATTTCTGAAAGTTTCAACGAAATAGTACATGGATACCCTTATTCTCACAACGGATGCTGACAAGGCCAGGATTTCAATAGGCAGGATCTTTACGGAGTAGCACGAGTGTTACTAGCAGTTTTCTACTTATTTAATTAACGCCAAAAACTGGCTCCCGAAGGGTTATACAGTTATTAAAGGTTATAATAAAGCTGGGAATCTTTTTTGTGCGAGCATATTCGAAGTATAAGTATGTTCATATCATACTCGTCCTACTGATGCCAACTGATACTATCCTTCTTATCTCGGCCTACCGCTGATAATATCGATAACAATATTATTATTATCGTATCACATGAATCTCTAGCCAACAATAATAAAAGGGATAATATGTCCCCCTGCGACCATTGAGAAAAAAAAATATGGAAATTTCATAAATTGCGGTAGCAGTTGTGCTATCCTATGAGATTAATGGTCGATTAAGGGTTTAGATGTTGGTAGATTGTTAACCAGTGGTAAGGTGTGATTTTGATTGAGGTTTCCTTAATGCTTCTAGCGTTGGATTTTCCCCCCAGTTAATTCTTTCCCTACGGTCTTTCCACACGAACCGCTGGAAACGGCCCAAGATAGTGCCATATAACTGTATCCTCCCATTGTTTAGCTGTGTGGCTATGATATTTTTATATTGTCCGCGACCATGGATCAATATGGAAGACGCAGTCGAGAACTAACTATGAAACCATTGAAAGAGGAGATAAAAGACAGCAAAAAGACGGTGATGGCGTTAAGGGAGTGAAGCCTTAATTAAAAGATCTTTGTTCTGCGACAGCTAGCGATGTATAGAACGAGTGGATGATGTCGCGGGGGGTTGCAAGGTAGGACACTTCAATCAAGGGAAACTGTCTCGGGAGAGGATTCCCTCCTGTAACCACCACCTTTCCCACTCTCAGCTGAAATGAGAGCCAAAAGCTGGGCAGTGCTTGGGGTTGAAGGTGAAGGGGCTCAAGAGACAGAGACACCCTCTTAGCTTGAAAAAGGGTAGCAGCCATGTCGGGTAACTCTCAAGAGGTCAACCAGTATCGTCTTTGCTTTCCCTGTGATAACAGTACTTGTGTTAGGATCCTCGCCAAAATTTGTATTCAAAATAAAAATACGGGAAGGTTGCGACTGAATTATAAAGACCTTTAACAACAAACACATAAAATGTCATCACATAACGCTTCCCTCCCTTAGCGTTCGCGCTAGTTTCCTATTGCCATAACTTTAGTCAATTCAGACTAAAGAAGAACTAGAAACTAGAAAACTTTTCAGCCTGATCGGACTAAATTGGAGGGGGAGGGGGTAAGGGTTAAAATGTGTTTTTTGGAAACTGGATTTTCGAGATTTTTGGCAATCTAGGCGTGTGGGGTATCATTTTCCACTAAATTTTGGACGCTGAATCCAATGAGACGAGTCCCGGAAAGATTGGGAAATCCCACCGGAAGGGATTATGGACGCTGAATCTATTTCTAAATTAGTCTCTGTGCGCCTGGTCCGAGGAATAACCAACCCCTGTGCAAGCATTTGCAGCGTTTTTATCTTGAGATAATATTTGATTGTGGCTCTACATAGAAAATACGATGAATATTCTACAGGGGAATAAAGACTGGATAGACATGATGAGAAATAGACAGAAGCTTTTGAGAAAATGTCACAAGATCAGCAGAGAGAGCCCCGAGAACTACACGATGCCCTAATCGAATTTGCGGTACTCCGACGGGGAGTAAACGAACCGGGCACGGTGGCTTCTCCCTGTTTTCGCCAGAGAAGGGCTCTCTACCACCGTCTTTCCTGTAATATGTTGATACCATTAAATCTTCCACCAGCGCTACCTGACGGTCGGAGTAATCGTTTTACTGCGAGGATGACTGCGACGGGGGAGGAGTAGGTTTCCGGTTGCTGGGTTTCCATCGTGAATGAAGCTTCAAAGACATGATACACCAGGTAGTTAAAGGGCTAACGAAGATTTCACTGTCTCATCATCTTGCCAATTTGAACCAGAGATTCCCATATTAAGATATCAGTAACAAAACAGGTAGGTACCGTCGGGTTAAATTTTTTGAACGATGATTAGATACGGAATACGAAAGCCTTGAAAAGAAACTAGAGGAAAACGCTGCAAATTCATCCATTGAGGTTTATTTGTCCATAAAGCAAGAGTATAGAAGTTACAATAAGTACTTGGGTAAGTATCTAGGACTCATCCCAATCGATTCAGGGTTTCAAATTTAGTGAAACATTAAACCCCACACTTTACAATTTCTTCACACTCTCAATCCTGAAAATCGGATTTTAAAAAACACAATTTTATTCATACTCTCCCCAAAGTTGGGCGAATATGGCTGAAAAGTGTAGAAAAGCAACTAGAGCGCTAAAAAAAGGCCCCTGAGCAAAATTTCGAATTTTTATAAAATTTCTTATTATCAAAAATACCATGGATAGCGGATGGCGTATGGCGAACTGACATTTCGGATTCGGTTGATTATTTTTCGAATAATAAATTACCCATTATTTTCTCGAATCCCTCGAATAATAAACTCATGTTTTCATATTAGAATTCAATCTATCAGGTTTCCCCAAAAATTTGAAAATTTTCATTTGTACGCAAGGTATTAGAAAAAACTTCTTAAGAAATCAAATTTATTATTAAGGCGAAAAAACTTTTTTTTCTCATATAAAAAGTTGGTAAAATAAATTACGGCAGAAGCTCTCACGATCCTCGGCTGTGAAACTACATCAAATTACTATTGGAACCCTCAAGGTGCCCTCTTCTTGCTCTGCCGCCCTCAGCCTGATTCAGAGAAGACCTCTGAGAATTCCTGTATAGCCCTCAAGGATATACTTGGTCGTAATCTTCTCACCATTTCAAAAACCCTCTCAGACACCATTTTCCTTTGTGGGCCGTTGAATACTCTGAATGAGGCCTAAGGTTTGCAACGGCGTTCGAAATTGCAACGCGCCGATTCGCAATCCAGGGCTTTGAATAACTTCGGAGCCTATTGCAGAGATTTACTCTCTCATTACTATCGCACTATCGGGATCGCCTTTGGGCGAAGCCGCACCAATGAAAATCAATTACCTTCTGCGAACTTTCATCCTCACAAGCTCTCGACGAGAAAGCCAGTCATACTTCATTGAGGGGGAGTGTTGGAGAATGAACAAATCTCACTATTTACCATCCAAGAGGAATAAGTGCGCAATACAAATTGGATTTTCTTTTATTAACGGCAGTTCGAATATAAGTTTTGCGACATACTCGTCCTCCTTTTTGCCCACGACATCGTTATCTTTGGCTACAATCAGGTGGCCAACAAAAATGGTCAAACGAAAATGTGTATTTTGGCTGAAGTTAAGGAGTACTTCCTCCGTATGCCTCCAGATAGCCCATTTTATTTATTTACGTAAGTATTACAGGGAAACGTTACAATAAGTATATTTTCCAATTCCAGGGAGGAACTCACTTGATGAAGAGATTGCAGAGTTACCTAAGTCTACCGTGGAAACTATTGACTCTTTGACATAGACTATATATAATTTTTGAATGACATCTTGGTTCGCCGTATACATCCTAAGCCTCAATAAGCTGACAGAGAGGATATGAAATCGATAGTTTAATTACTATTTCGATAGCTTAATCTTCTTGCCCCAGCCGGCAAAGCGGATCCTTCCGATATAATACCACAGAGGTCCCATATTACGATTTGATGAACATTCACAACTAGTCACCAGAAAATGAAAAATGAGATAGAAACTCAAAACGTAACACAGAACCGTAAAAAGAAAGGTTAAGTAAATCGTTAGGAGCTTACCTGAAACTGAAATGACTATTCCGTCAAAATCCACTCCCACTTTCTCGCTTGGTAGGAAGCTACAAAGGCGTGTGAGAGTTTGAAGCTCGTGTAAATCTGCGGAAAATCCCTAAGTCTCGACGTGCAACGCTACCGTTGAGAAAAGGAGGAAAAGGATTTGAGAAAAGAGAGGAACAGGGCATCTGGACGCTTCCCCACCATTCAACAATATGTCAACATGAACTGTACAAGTAAGTGGATTCAATTGAACCTCGATGGATACTTAACGGAATTTGAGTCAGTACATACCCATCAGGTTTCTGGAGCGTAATCTTCATGTCGCTTACCTGGAACAAATTATAACAAAAGTTGTTAATTAGGTCGTGACCCTCCAATATGTTTAACTTTTGACTCACAATATTCACACTATCATCTCGCCGAAGGACTCGAAATGAGAATAAGAGCACATAAAGTGAACCTTACATGAACTAAATTTTCAACGAACAAATTTTCATTCATTCAATTTCTCTGAATAACGGCTACCTTCAACTAAGTAAATTACTGCTCCGATGGCTACCGGACGATATTTCTACCACTTCGGTAATTTAGTGGTGGTAAACAAAATTTCTTTTACCAGAGAAGTTGGCGTATAACTGGCCGACTGGTACAAATCGAGAGGGGAACTATTGGGCGTACGGTTCCTCCACTATACTGCGAATCTGAAGTAGGTAGAAGTGCGCAGAGACATTCCACCGAGAAAATTGACTGGGATGATCCTAGATCCGTGAAGGGTGTTTTGGTTAAGGGTAATCAAATTTGCGATCGCTCAATTTTGAGGAGTCAGAGAGCTCCCCTCAAGAGAATGGGGTAACTACCCTTGAATAAGTAGGGGCACGATGAATATTCACATACTCTGTAAACAATCGAGGTGGTAGATGTTACAGTACTGTTCGCGAGAGTAAATTCTGACATTTTTAAGATAAACCACTAAGCTCATAAATGTCCAGTGGAATGGATGTTTACTGAGTGGACTTGTTATGAGTTTAGATGGGAATAGACTGGTGGAGGGTGATTTATATACTGCAGTAATATTAGGTAGGGGGGTAAAAAGTTGTCTAAGAAAGAAGATTGGAGGCCTCAGGAGTAGTCATTACGAACCAGAGTGAATGGACATTACGAAACTATAGCTCTGCAAGACACAAAACACTCCACCCTATTGTGAAAGTTCCTAAGCGATGAGAACCAGCTCAGTGGGTGCCTCGAAGAGGACTTCATCACCTGCTTTGTATCTGGCCAGGAACAGGAGAGCGAAAAAGGCACCTGCCCAGCCTCAGGAGATCGAGAGATATCTGGACAGGGGTCGGCCTATTGTTTCAGGTGGCACTTGAGTTGTGGTTCCTCATTAATAAAGCCCGACGAAAATTCCTTTCCACGACGGCAATGGCTATGTCGTCGTCCCGAGGGAGTCTTTTTCGCTTGATTGTCGGCAATTGGTTAGTCGGGTCGGGATCTGAGGGCTTTTTGCCTCGGCTCTCCCGTTTAACCTCTATAACCCCCACTCTCTTCTTCAAGCGACAATCTATCCTCGTATTCGTTTTATCGCGTCGTGGAGCGGTTTTTCATGTAATCTCCTTCGGTGGTTTCTAATATCCAATGTCTGATCGGAAATTTATCTTGCGGCAGGAATTTGGCGCGATCCACGAAAGCGCTTTGGGCTCTCCCTGCGTTGATTCCATCGCCAAAGATGTACTGAGCTCACGATTCATTTCAAATTCCTCCAAAATGCTCCCAGTAATGTCCCAATAATCGGGGACAAATAACAAAAAACTGTACAGTGTGTTCCTGAACTGGAACACACTGGGCTGTGGAACTGTGTGTTCCTTGAAGGAAACTCCTTGAAAAGTGCGTTCTTTAAAATAATTCCTGTAACTTCAAAGTGAACAGCTCTGGCGTTGTAGTTTTACAGCCAGTACCTTGGTAAAAAACAACATGATTGTTGTACTTTCAACAACAATGTTTTTTGTTGTACCACCAAACCTCAGAGAGTGATTTTACAATCAATATGCAACAAAATTGTCCCTCAGAGTAATTTTGTAGAAGCTTCTTTATCAAGTTAAACAACTTATATGTTTCTTTTTTCGTGATTTCGACATTACCTAACTTAGACGCCCATAACTTGCTTAATTAACGACGAAATTTTAAATTTTATTTCCTATTTTTCCGCTCTAAAATCGGACTTCTCTTGAAAAGTTGACCAATTGGACAAACGCCTCTGAAAAAGACTGTAAGAGTCTCTTTTACTCGTACTGCTTCCCAATGATATACCTCCCGGATGTGAACAGTAACTATATTCAACAAAAATTCGTCAATAATTGCTCTAACCTAGCAAACCCCAATGATTCATTATATCTTATTCTTACTCATTTTTGCGTGATGTATGCGATAGTTACACAAATGATGAAAATGCAGATATACATACCCACTATACGAATAACTACCCTCGGACAACTTAATTTACTCGTAATATTTATAAAATGTGTTTGTAATACAATATTGATGGGGGATGTAGAAGTTCGGTCAACAATGTCCAGATTCAGCCTCACACAACTGATACAAAATCCGAAATCTATGAGGTAATATATAATTCACTTACATAAAACGAACGGTATCCAAGACAGCAGTAACCCATCAGGTCTGTAATACATGTACCTGTAATATGTATTTGTAGACCCTAACGATAGACGAATAAATTGCCAGAAACGTTGGTTAAATCTGGACTTTCTTGAGTAAGCCTCAACATCTTCCGACAACTAATTCCACGGACAACAATTGAAAATATTATTTTATTGTTAATTATATATATTTTATGTTGAATGATTTGTTCATGAATGATGATAATTTTAATAATTAGAATACATAATGATCTTAATAACTACTAGTGCCTGAGGGGGAAAACGAGAACTAATAGAAAAGTGATATTACCATAATATTCATGTACCGGAAGTTCGTGATTAACTGACACTACTCACCTGTGATGTATTTAACACTAACGACAGTATTATTTATTCATGAATTCATTCGTATTACAAATTAGTTGTAAAGCCACCACTTGAGGTTGGTGGTACCTATTTTGAGGACACCATGTACGATTCACAGGTCAAAACTCCGCTCGGTATCGAAGTCAAATCGATAGGTGCGTGTCAAGTCTGGGTCGTCTCCCAGTTTTTATCTCCCTGACCTTGTGGCCGCTGGCTTGAAATAAAAACGCAACTGACAGAATTTGTCCCCAGTCTCCGAGATGCGAGCACCTAAGCGAAGCGATTTGTAATAATCCCTCGCGGCGGTTGGCATTGCTCTTGACAAGGCCCTTTTATCCGACCTAACACCATTTAATTTTCGGTTTTCCGTTGACCTCTGGACTGTTTCGTTTCAGTTGAAAGGGACCGGAGCGCAAGCGTTTTGACACAAGAATGGTTTTACCCTCCGATTACTCCGAATATTCATCTCTTCTCGAACTAAGTGATAAATTGCCCCACGGCAAGAGTAGAATGAGAACTACGGTGTGCTCCAGAGCGCTTTAGCTTTGCGAATTTCCCCACAAATGGAATACAAGTTGGGGAGTTTATGGCTATATTTAACAAAATTTTCATTTTTGAACTCTCGCTTTATAATATTATTCTAAGAGACCAGAAGGACGCCATACACTACGCTGTTTTCTCTATTGTGATGTAATGGATACTTGAGGTTCACTCGCCCCAGTGTCTGCTGACGCAGTGTCTGGGTCAGACATTTGGCTTGGTTTTCGAAAGCAGCGTCCAGACCACAGAATATTATCAGAGAGAAGGTTCACTCAATTTTAAAATCCTCCCCCACAGTTTTAGCGATCCTGGTGGCTGTCCACTGTAACTAAGGCATATGTTGCTGCCTAAATGTCTGTGGCCTAGAGTATTCTTTCATTGTCTTATCTACAGATTTCCCATTGAATGATCTGTAGTCTTGTTTCTTTTCGTTCTCACTGACATACTCTCAATTAGGATCCCTAGAATGGTGATACACAGCAAATGCTTACTGAAAAAACATAAAGTAAAGGGCAAGGAACATTATTGATAAAACGAAGTACACATAACCAAGTTAAAGATGACCTGCCAGACACACTGATGTGATAGTTGGTGCAGATTGATAACTACACAGTCAGCAAAAGTCAATATCGGCAAAGGGAACAATTAAAAAAATTAAATAAATAAAAAAACCCAAGACTTATGAACAGAATAGGTCGCTTGCAGCAAAAAACTTGTGATTGCGAGTCCTTTTCTGTGAGCTGAAGCATTCGTCTTGCCTGATAAACAACTTTGCTGCTAGTAGTGGTTACCCACAACACTACAAACAGTGGGCAGTTGTGCTGGTTCACCTCGTGCAGGGCATTCGTTTATTATACAAATAATGTTCAAGGTTCTCACGGTAATCACCATCACACGTGACCTCTTTTGGGTCCCCTTCACGTCGACCTGGAATATCCCCTCGTTCGCCTACATGAAGAGACACTCAAGCACATTTTCTGCACCGTCCAATACGAGCTCAATGCTGAGAATTAAAAATTTCCACCAGCCATCAATTTAACCTTTCACAAAGATTGATCGGAGAAAGGAGGAAATAACGAAACGAATCGTGACTGCGGTAACGAGAGGAAGAAGACTCCGCATGTTGCGCATGCTAAATAGCTCCTTTTCAGTTCAACTTGGGTATCACGTCCCAAGAATCGTCACTCAATTACTCTAGGAGATGATGTACTTTGTGCAGGCTCCAGCCTAGATCAGAGGCTGCGGATGACCTCTTGCTTCATGATTGAGGAACTCTCAGAGGGCTTTCCGCCCTTCATACCTGAGACCAAAGCTGATGGCTTCTCACAGGCCACGGGCAGAATTCAAACGTCAGGACCAGACATTGTTCATATAGCGTTGATGAACGTGATACTCTATGAAGTCTCGGACAGCCAATCATCAGGTTTAATGGAAGTACAAAAGGTCCTTATCATCCGTTCAAAAAAAAACTTGAATTTCTCATGTTTGAACGATTTCTCGGAATATTGACACAGCATGCAATACAACCGAAAATCTCGAAAATCCTTTGAAACGCCCAGAAAAAATTGTTATGGCAAATCGGAGAGCTTGACTTTCTGCATGAAAACAAAGGTTGATAATTCATGGAATAACCAACCGAAACTCACCGTATATATTTACCTTTTATGGTAGAACTGTTTATAGAGAAAAAATACTTTCAAAGGGATTTCCCGTTCCGGTTTAATATTTATGCCCCAAACAAAGGCGGAATACAACCAAAAATGGGTATTTTGATCAATGAGGTGATCTTTAGAAGGATTGTGCCAATGTAAGGCAGACCATGGATAGACGGCTGTGATTTTTCGAGCTTTTAGGCGACCTATGCATAAAGGGTATCCTTTTCTAAAGAATTTGTGACTTTAAATAGAATAGTTGGGTCCAGGACTATTTTTCGAACATTGGATTTCAATGAAAATGTGTAGAACAAGGCAATTTTGTCATTTCCAAACCGTCTCCGTTCCCCGTAGATATCCAACTAGAATGATAAACCACTGAATAATAACATGAGTATTCTCACCTTTCCTTTCAAGAAATTATGCTGCCAAATAGGAGTGTCAATTCGAACAAAATACTACTCCGTCCGGATGCTGAATAAAGTCATACGTCGTGGAAAAAAGAAATTGGTACATCGATAAAAATACTGCTCGAATATTTGCCCTACTGACATTCCGAAGTTTCAGAAGGAATTATAGCAGCCGAAACGATGGGTGTGGTACACAATAAATCACTATTGCGTGGGAAGATTGGACTTCCCAGAGTCAACAAATCATAGGATATACTCGTAATATCCTCATCTCCCTTCTGTTTCCCGTCGAGCCAAAACCGCTAGGGTGACCAAAATAATAAAGATAAATTTGCCATTTTTGACGTTCAGGACCATACTCTTCTCATTGTTTCAGCGGCAAAAATAACACGCAATGACACGAGTACAACGTTTCTCCATTATTGGATTTGTAGCAATACGACGTACACGTACACTTGTACCTAATTTTCCAAGGAGAAACAACCCAAGAAACATTTTCAGTTGAAAATTAATTATTTGCGATAACGCCGCTCGAAAGCTTTTGAAATTAACTTCGCACGAAGTCGTTAGCCATTATAATGCACCGGGGATGTTGGGAGTTTCGGACGGTTAACGTTATAACCAACTACTGAAACACTGGCTTTCGATTTCTCTTTGGATTATCAACACCGGCTAAACCTCATCGTGCAATATATAAAAGGTTCTCTGTGAAGCTGCTTCAGCGCTGTGAGAGCGAAATGCCACTACATGGCCATGAATAAACAGAACTGAACTCGTGTAACTCCCCATTGGCTCACTCTGAGCACAAATAGAAGTTTAGGAGTTGTGATAAGTAAGTTACCTTTATTAATTATGGTTGCTTATGAATATTACTTGAGGGAGAAAAACATTTTGAGAAAAATCGTTTGATTTGATTACCAATACCAAACATCTAACCTGCGAGAGCGTATCTGAAATTCCGCATTTGAGATTTCATCCAGACTTTAGCTGTGTCCAACACAGTCTGCGCTCAAACGCTGCTCACTGAGGGAATGTGAATTCTGGTTTTCCAGTTCGTACACCTCGTGTATCAATTTTACCATCCATTTCGAAACAAACTCTCCTGAATATGCGGAGTGCATTCGCTCATCGCCTGTACACAAGAGCGAGCTCAAATGGAGCAGCAAGAATAACTTCGGTTTTATAGTCAACAAGTACACAGAAGGTTGAGGTGGGCTGTAGGGGCATGTACACCCCAATTTCAAAGTCCCTTATTTATCCATGGTATACAGATTGATGGGGTGGTTCCGGTCGTGTGTCTCTCGAACCTTCTCTTCTCTTCGTCCATTTGTAATGGCCTCTGCTGCATAAAATATGAACACTCCTTTCGGTTATTCCCCGCTATTCCCTCGCGTCCTGTTTCAACGAATATCGTTGAATCGCGTTGACGATCAATATTTCTTAACACGACGTTGGTCTATGAATTATGAAAAGAGCGGTGACTTTCACTTTGTAACCGTTGTAAAGATCCTTCTCGCTGAGAGGCTTCAAGTCGTATTAATAAGTGATGGTCGGCAGCCACTCCAAACAAATGGAAGTTCGTAAGGATTGAACGTGATCGTTCTCGTTAGGTTTCGAACTCCGAAGCTCCTCCTTCAAGCTACGATGCTTGTGGATCAAAGTCTTGAGTTGTGATAGACGAAAAAAAAAAATTAATTAATTAAATCATCAACACCCGAACCAGTATTACTCCAGTAAAATACTAACTTTTTCCTGGTAGTTATGAGACCCTGCAGGGTACTTTTCAGGTAAGGTTTCCGTGAGAAACCCCTTATTTCTGAATAAAAGTAACGTTTTTATTCAAAAAAAAAAACTCACAAAAGAGCAGTATTTTTTGGGGGTTTCCGACTATCGACTCCATAGCTTGACTACGATCCACAACTGACTCATACTGAAAACAGTACCTGTGAGGGTAACTTAGCTTAATAATAAATCATCCGAATAGTAACTACTACTTCGTTGAATCTTCGGTCAATGTATTAACAGTGGTTGAATATTTTCCTTAACGGTGTCTACCCCCCTCCCCCGGCCACTCCCTTCCCTCATTCCAACGGTTTCAAATCGGCGAACCCAGATTGCCAAATCCCGAGAAAACAACATTTTAAATATTAACACTTCACACCACAAAGGAAGGATATTTGACCTAAATTGCAAACGCCGAAACTAACTACACTCGAATTACCGACGTCTTCAATAAATACTACCGTAGCCCTCCCTACAATTGCTGGGTTAGAACGATTCATCAGCTTTCGTCGGAACCTGCATAAATATTTAAATGAGATCGATATCATCAATTGGTTCTCCGAAACTAAGACATGAAACAAAATTATTCTTCTTCTTCTCCCTTTGCATTCTTTCTCGGTCACGACCCTGAATATCGCCCAAGCTGTCTTAGTCTCATTCCCTAAATCATTTAGGATTCAATGAAGAATTGATTGAAGGTAATGGCTGTCGAAGAAAAACCGACAAGAATATTACGTTGTTACTTCGTCTAATCCCGGATTCTTCACAAATCAATTGACTCAACAAAAGAAGTTTTTAATCAGTTTTGCGCATGATGTCGACTCAAAGGGAGAACAGAAGGTATAGAAAATTATACGCATTTTTTAAAATAATTATTGACCAATTTTGATTATATTCGCGAGGTAACGGTGTTTTCACTACTTTTCACTACTAACTTGAATAGGGCAATACAACGGTTCGAATACTGAATATGCTGAAATGCTATTTCTTTTTAGTAATTTAACAATGACAATAACCGGAGCCCATTCAAATCTGAGATCTATTAGAAAATTTTAATTTTTTTGAAGAATTTAAAAAAATTTTTGGTTTATTATTCCTAGAATAATCAACCTATGTTTTTAAATGTTTTCCTCTCCGACTTGACATTTTGCGTTTCCAGGTGCCTAGATCAAAAATTCCAAATGACCGTCCGCTGTCCACGCCAATTTTGTTTAATCTTTTTTATTTAACTTTTACGTCGGCTCTATCAAATG
Organism: Cyrtorhinus lividipennis; assembly: GCA_019603395.1. Lineage (NCBI taxonomy): Eukaryota > Metazoa > Arthropoda > Insecta > Hemiptera > Miridae > Cyrtorhinus > Cyrtorhinus lividipennis. The sequence continues at coordinate 14,637,028 of CM034002.1, read as the reverse complement.
TATGAGGAAAAAGTGGGAGACGATTTGAAAAGAAAATTTAATTCTGTCTTTTTTGTATCATCATTTATATTATGATTATTATTATTATTATGAATGATGAACCGAAATTCATGTGGAACTGCTCTTATGTTCGTCATCCGTACGTGATATAACAAATTATTTCGAGATGGGTTTCTGACACCCACAATGAATTAGGTAAAACTCTCCCAATTCTTTCACATAATATGTTGTTTATTCCTTGGACAGGAGCACGAGGAAAAAGGGGAAAACAGTGAGTGTGGGGTGTCCCGGACCCACTCCAATCGATTCAGCGACCAAAGTTTAGTGAGAAACTGTACCCCACGTACCTAGGTACCAGAAATCTCGAAACCCAACTTTTGAAATAGGTAGGTTAGATACCCATAATCTGTTCTGGTGGATGCCAATCGTTCTGAAAACCGTCCCACGGGATTCTACGCTTGAAGTTTAGTGAGAAATGGTATCCTACTTGACTGGTTACCCAAGAATTTCGAGAACCCTTCTTTCAAAAAACACATTTTGTTGGGTGTAGATCAATGTGGGTACGTACCTACCTACATAGAAAGTGAGTTTTCGGGATTTTTCGGAACATAGACAAGAGGGGTATAATTTTCAACTGAATGTTGAACGCTGAATCAATTGGAATGAGTCCGGGATACTCCACACTCATTGTTTTCCCCATTTTTCTCATGATCCTAGTCTCCCTTTTCCCAGTGATCTGAACATCAGGAAACATCCAGAAAAACGTTTTGGGAAAACTGATTCGATTATAGATGGTCGACCCCCATGACCTTGGGTAAGATTACGTTAACGCTGGTCATTCAAGGAGTAACAAACCAAAATACGGGCATACCCAATAAATTAATCATGATATATTATTTCTGTAATGATTGAATTTGGTACCTATAAATATTTAGGGTAGTATGGTCGGCATTTCTATAATGCAATTCCTCTTAAAGACGAGAGCAGACGAGCCAAAAAAAGGGCTTCCCAAAAACCACCAAACTGGGAATACAAAAACGAAGAAAAATAAGTAAGATTGAAACTGGCAATGGTGGTGCCTAATTATTATGTTATACTCAATTCAATTTCATCTAGCGAGTCGTGAAGGAAACTTCGTGCCCGCCATAACTCAATACATCAAATGGAGAAGCACCGACGAGATACTTTCCTCCCTTCTATGCGGTCCTGCTAAGTTTCAGGACCTACTTGAGATTCCTCGAGCGCTCCAAACTCCTGTAAATTATTGGAGGCTCCTCCTTCAAACTCTTTCGGCAGGTCGAAGCCACGTTTTGCCATCAATTCACTGAATTTCTCTCCATCAACAATCATCATTGCTTCGTGGCGTAGTAGTTTTTGTTACAAAAATAAACCTGTTTTGAGCGAGCACAACTGACTTTACGATGCAAGAAGGTTAAAGTAACGTATCCTTGAATAATACCAACTTGGTTTAATGAACAATTATACTAACCTTATTAAAATAAAATATTCAAGTCATCAAGTGACATACAACCAACACAATCACACCCTTTATGAATACTTTCGGGGCTGATGACTTGAGAATTTCTTCTATGAAACCCGTGCCTTTCATTATTGAGGAATACACAGAAGGCAATGAATATTCGCCACAACAAGTGCTCTTGGACGTGAAACCGATTATCGTCTCTTCTCCGCAGAGGATTGCTCCTGCGTAGAATAACAATACTTTTTGTGAAAGTCGTGTTTATTCTAGTCACGCAAATACTAATACCGTGAATATTCAATCTATCGACAAAAAACGTACGTGATAAGTTGATGAGATTTGCGTGTTCCTAATATTCACAGAAACATTTACATTGAATCGGCCAACCGTCGGTAGAGTGAACCAATTTTCAGGTCAATATGACGAAGGGCGTTACTTCATTTTTATAACCTATAACCTCTCAAATGTGAACAAACTCACCACCTTCGTCTTTTTCACAGTTATCACTCCCGTTGATGGGCTCGGCGCACAATTTGCCCAAGTGGTAAATGGTTCTGTCGCAAAACCCCAACGGAAGTTGACACAGTTGGTTACCGCAAACGTCCCAGTCCAGGAGACGTACCTGAGCCATCATGAGAGTGTTGGATGGTTCGGAATATATACCGGAAAAGATTATTCGAGTCGTTCCCCAGCCGATCGTCACGCATTTGGCTTCTACAGCGACCCAAAGAAGGATCTTTTCTGGTTAAGATTAAATATTGACAAAAATTATTTATAAAGCTTTGAATTTAATACAGCGTAAATTTGAGCCACCGACTCACAAAGGTACCTAAGCCACATAGAAAACGCTGCATTCAGGACGTAGTGTTGTTCTGAAATGGTGGATATCGAACTCCATGGCAAATCTGAGCCTGAGATTGACTTTCGGCATGAAAACAGTATGATTATTCAAAGATTAACCAATCAAAAGTCATATCTGACCTACCACAAGAAATCGATGAGACAGGCGACTCATTCCACTACTGAAATCGTTTTAGGACCCCTTCAAACCGATACAGCGCTCAAAATGTATTGACCAATTAGACCGCTCATGCCTAGCCTATTCAACCCGCCTCTTCCTTTTCTCATGTAACCCCATAGATACCTAAACATTCAAGTTTCCTGTTTTTCAGAAATGAATTCTTACGAATTCACCAGGCAGCGGTGGCAGACGTGGTTATGTAAACCCGCCAAGTTAGCCCACCGAACTGATGCGAATGACATCTTTTGAATAAACACTAAAATTGTTTACGTTCCTATAATTTTGTACAAATAAATTATCAATGACAGTTAACGTTGAAAAGAGGAACGATCTGAACCTGCCTCCAATCGCAGCGATCGAAGTGTTTATGGGTAAGGCACAACAAAGATCCAATTGGCATGATGACAGTTAAAAATTTGATTTTTGTGTTAAAAAAAAAAAAAAAAAAAAAAAAAAAAAAAAAAAAAAAAAAAAAAAAAAGTTAGGCATGTTCAAATTGTTGATGCGATCTATTATACAAATTATGATCAACTGATTAGGAAAATATTAGCGACTCTTCATTCCCAGTGAACAACTTGTCTACAACAACGCGTCAGCGAAAACCCTCGACCGAAACCTGAATCAAGATGACATTGTCACCCACACGCATCACACACCCATTAGTTCATCCGGAGCGTAGAACTTCGCCGGTTTCAAGTGCACTGTCACATCAAACGGTTCAGTTCTGTACGCCCCATAATCGTCTATCCAAATCCACGTTTTGTCCGAACAATTCGGGTGCCGTCTGGCTTCTTCGGGTATCCTCAATTGAATTCTATCGTAGTTCTCTACGGTCACTATATTCGTTACTGAACCCCCAATGAGGACAATGGTTGCCAAAATAAAGTCGATGAATTGGTCGTTCTCAATATCAAACACCCCCAAACATCTGCAGGCGGTGAGTGTCCACTGATCGCTGATTAGGATACCCGAACAGTGCACAAGCCCACTCTTTTTTATGGTAATAGAAAACGCAAACGCGCTAGATCTTAGTTCTTCCGAAACTTTTATGCCCCTAACGATAGCCCTTACGGTACAACCCACACCAAAACACAACACGGAAAACACCCTCCACCAGAAATACAAGTTGAATGATTTGGACATTTCTCACAATTCAAACAGTGAGTTCTTCACTAGTCGCTATGATGATCACAAATCATCTGTATACAAGGAAGCATCAAAACTATAACTCACTATTATTATGTCATGGATTTGACATAATTTTACTAGTCAAAGGAGAACCACAGTATTAAAACTTTTTCTCCAGTCATTCTCATATATTATTTACTGATTTATTTTCAAATTTTATATGAAAACTATTGTAAATAGGAACCAGTGAACTCAGTAAAGAGAAATTTTGTATTGCATATTCGTATTCTATCAAAAATTTCATGAAAATTGGATCTCTCAACTAATTGTGCTGAGGCTCCTAACTGCCCCTCTGCTAAATTGTGGTTCCCTGAGTCGCTCCAGGCTGAAGGCTGTCTTCTCGCTAATAGGTAGATGAGCGAAGGAGTGCGATAAAATATTCTCAAGTATTTACTTAGCCTGACTTGTCGACGATTTCCTTTTCTTTCTTTCCCTCCCATAGATGTAGTAGCGAACTTTTATATTTGATTGCAGTGCTAGTATTTCTTCTTCCTTTTTTTGTATCTTCTCATTAGGCCACTATAAATGATTATTTTTCTTTGTTAATTTACACACCGACTCCATCACCCAGCACGATACTGTGTACCTTGTGGTGGACGATTCCCGGTAGTCTTTGAATGTCTTCAGCGGAATAAATTATTTTTTAATATTTCATTTCAACCTTTTGTTGCGCGCGACCGAGCACCGAAGTTGCGCAACCCCAAAATTGTCAAGTGTTGTACATGAAATTTCATTATTTTTGAACGTTGATTCACATAATGCTATCCGTTTCTTGATTCGACCCAATTTTGTTAATAATGACCAAAATTTGTTTATTTCACGCAAAAAAAAAAAAAAATGATCTGTTTCAGCTCTTGACTGTAACGGATACAATCACGTGAATCAGACCATACAAATACACGATGTGCCAATAAAAAAAATTTTAAAATAGTTGAGGGATTGAATTTTTAATAAAATTTTTTGGTTGAATCCAAGTTCAAATAAAATGTTCCGTTTTAATGTTTGTTTACTCCCATTTGGACGATTGGGGAGGGGGACTTGTGGGACACCCTGAGTACCAGGAAATGGGGAAGGAGGAAAATCAATTCCGTAATCAATAATTAACTTGCCCCATAACTTAAAACAGACCGAGAGATCGATTGAACCAATTTCTGGTTTCTTGGAAGATTTTCTTCCGAGTACAACTTGGGACATTGATGTGTCAAGAAAAAAAAAAGTCGGCACGTCATTTGTCTCAGAAGGGTAAATTTAATTCGGTGCTTTGCGGTTAGCCAGCATCACTCTAACTCGAAAGGAAAGTAAAACAACTATTTAAATTAAATTCGAGAGAGCCTCTCTTATTAATCACGAAACGAGGGAAGTCGGTCGGAATGTACCGAGGCGAGATGAAAGAAGCCAAGATGAAATGGATCGCCATGAGGCCCATTTATGTGAGCGAGCTCGGCTGGGTAGCTTCTGGTTTAGTGAGGGCGGGAAGAGGGTGGGGGCATTTTTCTTTCTGGAGGAAATAATGAGCAAGAGTAATGGAACCCAAGAAGTTTCCCAGCCCTAACAAATCCTTGTGATGTTGGACAATAAGCTCCCTCAATTTCTATTGTGAGGACGAACGGCGCTAAGCCTTTTCTTTTTTATTCTAAAATTTATAATGGCGTGTTCTCGTCATTGGTTCAGTGTAATACTCGTTTCTCGTTACAGTCGAAAATCTCTAGACCTGTAGGTAATGTTATTACTGTAATGTTGATTCAAATAATTCTGATCAATTGAGGTGGGTTTTGGTAAAAATAAGTATTTTCCATACAGGTTCTCAAATATATTAGGGACTAAGGTGTACGTGCCCACAATATTATTGATGCTATATCGCGTATTAACATGGGTCCTAGACCGTTTGCCGCAAACGGAAACAGGTTATGGGTAAATATTGATACTTTGAAAATGGAGTTCCTACCGGGTTCCTTTCCCAAAAAAATGTTGTCCACTTTTCAAAAATGTATTTTATTATTTTTTTTTCTAAATATTTACTGGCAAGAAGCTAAAGATGCTTTTCCTCACGTGAGTGAGATCTACATAGAATAACACCATTGTAGAATAATTTTCAGAATTGAGGCCTAAATAAAATCATCGATGAATTTTGGACGAATATGGGTAGCCAAAAGTGTTCGCTCAATTCATCCATAATGACTCAATATTCTCGCACAAATTCGCGCGCAGGTGGTTCCGAGCGTCTCTTTTGAAAGACGAACTCGCAGCGGGGAGCTATTTCAACTGGTATCTGGGCGTTTTTCATTAAAACCACCCAACAACCGCTTCCCCAATAGAGTTTTTGCTCGCATTAGTTGTTTTTTCCACCCTTCGAAAGGCCGAGTCCACTATTTGGAAAACCATCTTCGAATAAAAAACACCTTCTCCCTCAGTCCAAGCACGATCAGCCCTAAGCCCTACCGCTCACTGGAAACACGTATAATATCATTTCCGCTCCACCGCTTTATTCAGATTCTCAAAACCCAGCATCACCCACAACCGGTCATACAAACCACACGGAATGGAAACCAAGATTTGAATTAATTCTAATGGAAAAGAACCTTCAAAGCGACATAAGCGGCAGTATGCGGGAATTGATGATGTATACTATAAGGTAACCATGAATTAGTCATTAATCGAGGAAAAAAATTGTTGAACATTGTCCGATTAGGCTTGACATCCACTCGTTCAACGCACTTTCGAGCAACGGAAATAGCAGTCCCCGCTGTAAGCATATAAAATGAAAACTTCATCACCGATCTTCTTGGCATTACAGACGAGACAAAAGCATCATACGTTTTTGAGAACAAAAGCTTACTTCAGTTCACCCTGAGAAAAGTAAAAATGACAGTTAACAGTAAAGTTCTACAGTAAAGCTGGATCTCAAGAAAGGATAATAAAATTCATAATTTATGAGGATTCAAACCGCCTGTTGAATCTAATTTAATGGGCAAAGTTTTGACATAAGGCAATTGGATACAGGTTGTTTAGGAAAGAGATATTAATGGCTCGAAGCTTTCAAGCACGTTTCACCTTTTACCGAGAGTTGAAATGATTTCGTAACTTATTGGCAGGGCTTTGATTCATGTTCTATGCCGTGATTTACGTCAGAATGAATAGCAAAAGGTAAGTAATCAGAATTTTCGAAATTAAAAAAAAAGTATATAATACCCCCTTGCCATCTTTTTCACTTTCCATCTAACAAAAGTGACGAACTCTTATCGATCAAGAAGCCAAAGTTTGCCTTGATAGCACCTCATTCGACTGGGTGAAAGAACGTCAAAAGCAAATTGGCCGCCCCTCGAGCCCTTGAATGGGGAAACGCACTCTCGCCTTTTTTAGGCGTTCTCCCGCTTTTTTCTCTTGTTTTGACAAGAGTTTTTACGAAAAAAAAAAAACCTTTCTTCCTGATTGTTCCCCCGCTGAAGACTAAAAGCTCAGCGCAGCAAGTAAAACGAACAGGAAACGAAAGATGTGAATGGCACTCAGGTGACTCAAGGATAAAATGGAGATAGCGTGTCCAGGTCTCAAGCTAATGAATATTTTTAAGCGAGCAGAGCAACTGGGTGTGTGTTCGTGATGGAGCTAGGGGATGTTTTCCTCTGATTGCCTCAATCCTAGTCCGTGAGGACCAACGCTCAGACTAACAGAGAAGAAAAATCCAACTGTACTGTGTACTGTAGTAACCGGCTGATGTAACATTGACATCACACAGGAAACGTGGGGGTGACGCTAGATGTCAAAAAATCAGCCAGTTGGCAATATATGATTCACTAGGGGTGTTTCAGTTGCCACCTGTTCTGCTAAGACCGCTGAGATGCTACTCAGCTGACAGATCTCCGATCTTTGAGACGGCTCAAAGACAAAGTGGAACAAATCAGGTCAGTCTTAGGGCCAAATTTTTCAACTTGAGGGGCCAAAAGCTCCTTCCAGGTTATGAAGACTTTTGTGAATTCGAGTGAAAACAATCGAGCAAGTTCAGGATAAAATCAAATGTACCGGATCCTAGATGGTGGAGCGCAGTCTGTCACCAGCTGCAGCCAAAACCGAGGTGATGTTCTTTAGGCATTAGAGCATTCCCACGATCATCCTCATACAGATTGGGCCAAGTATGTAGACTGAAAAAAGTAGCTCTGGGAGTTATAGGGAAAGCAGATGACCGGGCAAATAACTCTGTCCCATGGCCACGTAAACGTCGGCTGCTCATATCGATAAACCAATTCTCCTTTATGGGGTTGCTTAGAAGAATGCTTAATAATTATAATTATAAGGGCTCGCAATGTATTGTCAACTATATCGTACTGATCTTATGTATGAAGATGATTCTCGAGAAACAGTGACTACTCAGCAAGGGCTTCAGCCCGAAGTTCTGTGCTTAATAGTCCTAGCCTCCGGAGAACAAGGGATGTGAGGTTTTAGTGAGGCTGGAAAATTTACGGTTAATCATGTCGGTAACCCTCAATTTTTTCTCTGTAGAAACGAAGTCTGGGTTGATGTATTGACTCTTGCCAGAGATAACGAATGCTGCAAGAGCAACAAGGAAGTTTGCCAAAAAAATTGTAGGCACCTACATAGTAGTGCCAGCGCCAGACTTGTACTGGCACGATACCTGTTTATCTAGTGGCCGCAGGCAAATAACGACTGAAAACTATGTAGGATTTGAAAAGGTAATTTTCAGGAAGAACTGTATGAATATTTCTTGCCTGAAAGAACGACTAAAAGCCGACTAAGATATGAGAATGTGTCAGGACTCAGTCCGGAGTAATGTGCTAAACAGTCTCCGGTTGGGCTCTGAACAAGAAGGGTGAGGTCCTCACGAGTACTTAGCCACAAAATCAAACAATACCATCCGATCTCAATAAAGTTTCTCACCTGCTGACCAAAGGGGGAGGGGGATGTTATGAAGGTAATATGCAAGAAGGAAGATGAGTCTTGTCAACATCCCAGTAGTCTTTTGTTTTGGCAATCCGGTAGTCGTAATTCTCCCTCGTAAAATACGAAGCATTCGGGCACAGAAATGACCCTTTTTGGCCACCACTCGTCTCTTAAAACCGCAAAGAGCCCTACTCTTTCTCCCGAGATTTCAAAAGGTAAAATCACAGCACAGCACTGTAACTTGCTGCTGACTCAACTTCAAGAGCTAAGTCTACATTCCAGGAAACAGGAGAAAGGATGCAAACCCGAATTCACGAGACGCACTTGAAGGTTGGCAACTTTTCCTAATGTCCGTGATAAATCACCAGCTGTCCGAGATAATAACGGGGTTCTGTTGATTAGAAAAGTCTTTCTTGTGCAAGGCAACCCAAAGCGGAGCAAAGCACGTGGGAGGCGATGAACAATGAATCCAGCTTCCTTTTGTCGCTCGGAGTTTGCCCTTCCTCTTCAAAACCGTTCCATACTCTAGTTTCTCTACTGTCGCCTCTCTTCCTTGCGTGAAAGATTTATTCAAACTGCCGGAAAACAAAAGGAAAGGTTGACAGGTTTCAGAAGTTTTGGAAGCGGAAGCATGTTCCGAGAACCAGGACGTCGCCGAGAGTGCGTCATTGTGAGCGAATTTCACGCAAAATTTTTTCTCACCTTATGTCCTAAAACAGTGAAGCACTTCATCAAGAGGAGACAACACCCTTGTGATTGAAGATTCGCACAATAACAATTAACATACGGATGAATAAAAAGCGTGAAATCATCTCAAACCTATATCAAGGAGGATACGAACCGATTAACAATGTCTCTTAAGTACGAAACAGCTTTATTTCAGGGTTCGCGTAAATCGTTATGTATCAAGCTACTGTCTTTAATCCTATTGTAATAGAAGGTAAGACGAGCATTTAGATTAGACAGCAAATGTCGACGCTTAAGGAATACTGTAGCAGCTACTATGGGAATGTAATTTTCAGACTCGTAGAAACCCAAGGCTCGTCCCTCAAAATTTATCGCACGTCCCTTCTGTTATTAGACTTTAAATGGAAACTCGATCCGTGGATCAAAACTCCAGTTTAATATGTACTTATCCCGTCGCATTTAAGCATATTTCAGAGGCTTTTTTTTCGATGGGATCCTTTTCAAAAGCGTGTAAAGCGAGTTTTAAACTGATCAGAACTCAGTTTTATTCTTCATGGAAAAATGGGGAAAGAAATCATTATTAAAACTCTTGGCGGGTCTACTTCTTCTGCAGCCAGAGACAAGGATACTAGAAAAGAATCATCTACTTCATGTTACTAGTACGAGTAAAGCGCATGGTATACAAAAATGTATATCATGTGTGATCACACAACAAGAAACAAAAAAATTAATGAATGGACATTATTTTAAGACTCCTTATTTTCAGAATGGACTAAATGAACAATTATTATGATCCAATGTGCGGTCAGGACCCGTAAGAATCAATTCATTCTAATTTTAAATAATCTGGGCGTTTGGAAATTAAATTGATATAATTGAATTGATTCGGTGTTGAGATTAATGTATATCAGTTGAGAAAAGTCCCTTTATTCGCAAAAAGCGAGCAAGTTTCAAGTCGCGAAATACATTTAGCGAGAATGCGAAAAGATATCGCAGTAATAACTGAATCTGAAGCCTCCACATCCCCTCCGATTATCCGGAACACTCCGGCTCCCTTCATTCTTTCAGGCGTTGGGTTTTAATTTTCAATAGACAATGAATCAATCCAGAACGGTTGCTGAGAGTTCCGGCCGATAGGCTCTTGATTGAACCCCGTTCGACCCCGTCGGCTTTTGATTAATTGAAAGCAAACGGGTCAGAGGAAACGGTTTTTTGCTCTCTATATAAAAAGTTCAAACGGTCTTTCCCACGGATTCCAACCAAGTTGGAAACAGGGCAAACGATCTAGAGCGGTGGAGAATGGAGTGGTAGAAAAGACTATGGCGAGAGTCACAGTTGAAGGGAACGACCTGGGAGAAAGAACAATCGCCAAGAAAGTTGGAAACAATTCTCCCCGACCTGTTTTCAACCACGAGTTTAGCAAGATAATACGAAAGAACGAAGGTTTTTGGGGCTCCTCAGTATCATTTATTCCCGCGCTACTTGTTCTTAACTATTAGATAATTGTACAGCAAGTACCAATTTGTAGTTGTCATTCAGGCTAATTTTTTGTTATTTTATCATCAATTTTTCTACAATCGATCAAGTAAGTACAGTTGATTTTGAAGCCACTTTGAAACAATCAGCAAGTTTTAAATTTCTTCTGACGTTTCTATTTATCGACACCAGCCGTAATAAAAGAATGTTGAAATATCATGAATTTTGATGACTCATCGTGCTGCCTGTAGGAAACACAAAAGCGACTAAATAGTAACTATAACCAACGGGTTTGAAAGGCCAGCTCCTACGTATTTACGATCATCGTGGATAGTCGAGCGGATTCACAGTAACTTCACGAGAAAAGGTTGGAAGCATTAAAGGAAAAAGCAGACCCCTTCAGATGTAGAAGGTAAAAAATTCCTCCCGTCTCTTGAGAGTTTACCATATATTTTACATGTTATTCATACACGGTGCTCTTTATGTATTTCGACCCTTGTTAGGACACTGCTCTCTCTACCATATAAACGGAGCTGGCTGTTATGTAAAGCTCGGATTTCGCATGGAGGGATACAGAAGCCGCGAGGTTTTTAGGAGAATCCTCTTCTTTCATGAGAGGTTTTCAAAATAGTGTAATGAAATGACCATTCAAAAATGGAGGGGCTTTCCGTCCAGAAATGTGTTCATTTGGGCTGACTGAACACAGCCTGTGATCACGCTCGATGGAGTTCAAAACGTGTAGACCTCTGCTTTGAGAACAAATTCTATGTGGAACGTATTCATTGATTTCGATACTGCTAATAAATGATCGACTTCAGAACTGTTCATGATCCCATGATCCAATTATTATTATTTTTTTTTTTTAGAACCAGTTAAATAAATTCATTTCTTCATTAGATTTAGATTTTCATTGACACGGATAAATGTTATTCTGAACAAAAAAACTATGAAAACTTTCTAAAACTGTGTGAATTGATATTTATTTCAAGTAGGTACTCGTACATAGGTTCTTTGAGAGATGATAACATTTATTAGCTCTCAGCTGATGCGACCCGCCGCACGAGGTATTGATGCTTCTTAAGCCAAATCCTTCCTCAGCAAGGGTCCGATATAAATCCTCTGCACGAATAGCCGACATCATAAATGGGTCCATCGGTTTTGGGATTGAACGACCATCGATCTCCCTCCGAGTTGTTTAGGTCGGAAGGAGACGAAGAGAAAACGGCCTCATCGGCGGTTTATAATTAATGATGGTCGACGAGCTATATTAATTCACGGGTTCTTGAACCATCCGAAGGATGAATCGCCTTGCAAATCTGCTGTTGCATTAAACTAATTGGCTTCAGTGAAATGAGGGGTTCAATCGTAATTATTGTCGTTGTAAAGATATAGCGAAAATCAATTTTTTGAGCGGTCATATGTAGTTAGTTATACATATATCCGTGTCAAATGCATTTTTACTAGCCGCGAGAGCCCAACGCTTAGGTCCATGATTACTCTATTCCCGTCAATTATGTTGGAATGCTTATACGCAATTTGTCGATTGAATTCAATTTTAGTTATGCCAAATGGAGAGGGAATCGCGTTCAACAGGTTGCTCATTCGTGAGCAACAATTTAGGCACAGAAAATGCTTTGCGTGGGTTGACTCCTCTCCAGAGACGGTCAAATGACAAAACTTACATAGGTTAGAAAGACAAGTCGCCAGGGAGGATAAATCCTAGAATGTAAAGCACCGAAGGGGCTCTCGGGCATACGATGCTGATTGCCGTGTCAAGGCCCCAACACTGACGGTGTTAAACTTGGTCGATCAGAAGGGTCACAGCGGCAAGAGATGAGGATGAATTGTGACGGAGAGAACCCCTAGGAAAGAGAAATACTGGGAGGAAGCAGAAAACCCGTCCCTTATGAATAATATACAAGGCTCAGACAATGACGAAGAGGCTTCCGGGATTTCTCTTGCTATTTCCACGGGTGATTAACCTTCACTCACACCGGGATGCTAAATGCAAAACGTGTTTTTCCTGAAGATGATAGCTCACCTCTTGAAGCCTTCAACGCTAAATGAATAATAAGAATCACCGAGTATACTTCTGCTCCGCTCCAGTGAGATAACGATGGCTACTAATATCATTGGAACATTGCAAGAAGGAGCCACAAAGTGATAGAGTTGGAACATCGATGTTTTTTCATCGATGTTCGATGATTCATCAATGGGCCTTTCTTAATTCTACTGAACGCTTGATTACGTACTTCAAGTTGATAGTTATTCATTGAATAATCAACCAATGTTTTCATACAAAATGTCAATCTCTCAATCTCTCAAATGGGTATTTATTACTCATTATTATAATTAGAATATGTGTTTTCGAGATTTTTGGCAATCTAGGCGTGTGGGGTATCATTTTCCACTGAATGTTGGACACTGAATCCAATTATGTGAGTGCCAGAACGATTGAAGCCCACTGGATGAAGATATTGGTCAAAATAAGTGTTTATCAACCCATTTTGAATATGTGTTTTCGAGATTTATGATACCTAGGCATGTGGGGTATCATTTTCCACTAAATTTTGGACCCTGAATCGATTGAAATGGGTCCATTATTTCCCCCATTTTCCCCATGTTGAAGAAATGAGTCTCCATGCGCCTGGTCCAAGGAATAACCAACCCGTGTGAAAGAATTTGCAGCGTTTTTTCCATAACGAATAATTATTCGTTATTATAATTATAATCCATTACAGTAGTTGTTGTTGTTATATTGGTTGCAGCAGTGAGCGCTGTTGCTGTTGTGGTCTGAGGTCTACTGAATGGAAATCTGTCGGAACAACTTTTTTCAAAAGCTGGCCCGTAGCGACGAAAAACCGGTCAGAAAGCAACCTAAGTAAAAAATTATCCTCCTCAGAGAAACGCCAGAAGATGTATGGTATGAGTTAAGAGAATGATAAGTGATTTATTCCATCGTTACTCCGACAGTTATTTTGTAGCCGTTCAATTTTAAAAGTAAAGCAATTTTACAGATTTTAGAATTTTGTTTCTGATACATCATTTTTAATAGTTATTTGTTATTTGAAATACATTGATATTTTCTAGTCGATGTTTTTTAGATATCGATGGATGAGAGTTGATGGTGATTTTGATGTCAACATCGATGCTTTCATTCGATTTTCCATCTCCATAGAAATCAATACTACTTCTTTTGGTAAGTAATCTTGAGTTCAACAATAGGTATCAGGCCCTTTGAGGCTTGGTATTTTTTGGGAAAATTGTCCATGTTTTCTTGTAATCATAAATGTTTGCACAATATCGTCGGTCGAATATGGCAGAATGTGAACTGACCATTTTGAAGATAATCGGAATTCTGTAATGTAGGCAATGGAATTCTGAAAAGAGATACTTTTATCGAAATCCGCTGATGCAGCAACATTGATCAATCAGGGCATTCATCAGAATAGAACGGTTAGGATGCCCCATAGTCAGAGAGGCCGTTCGGCAGCTCGTAACTTCCACCAAAAAGGGGCTCTTACAATGACGCCGACGTCATAGGAGTTCTCTTCTATAAATTATCCCGATTGTGACTTGGAGTTGGGAGCGCATATTTTAATTCCAACTTGGCCCGCGAGTTGTTTCATTCTCATGCGTGACGAAGGGAAGTTGGATGGAGTTGGGGAGTTTTGTGTCGTCTTGTGCGTCTTATACGACTTCCCTCGCCAACTCCAAGCTGCCCGAACCACTCTCCGAATAGGAAGATCCTTCCGTGAATTTGGAGTTGAAGAAGTTCCTCCACCATCTGTCTTCATCCATTAGCTCCGGTCTGAGTAATGTTAGCCGAGCGCTCTCTTATGCTTATCACGGTTCAAGGACTTGTGCGTTGTCAGCAGCTAGAAGGCCGGATTTGCCAAGGGGCTCTTAGTTGAAGATAAACCGACAAATTCAATGAAATAAGTACTAACCACCTACTCTAACTACTGATACTTTCCCAAAGGAGCCAGTGATTGTTCCTACCACATCCATTGCTGGCCAGATTCATAGATTCAAAGGAATATATTATGGAGCAATATTTAATAACATGCTAACAGTGTCGGGATTGATATCAATATGAAGCTGAATTTGAGGGACTTAAAAACCCGTTGATTGATGGTTGTTCAATCAATGCGGGAGGGGTTGATTACGCGTTGATTCTACGTTTGGGACAATCCACTCAATCTAAAAGATTTTAGAGCACCGAATAATGGGCAGTGTATCCAGTTAGGCAAAAATATTTCAAAATTCAGATGTTGAAATTGTTGAACGCTGAAAATTATTCCACAAAGGTTTATTATTCCCTGGAAGAATAGAATGGAAGAAAAGAATGTATAGTATCCCGGGCTCATTCAAATTGATTCAGCGTCCATCATTTTGAGAAAAATGATACTCCACTCGACTAGGTACTCGGAAATCTCGAAAACACACTTTCGAAATAGTTAGGTACCCATCTGGACCCATACCTCCCAATATTTGCAGCCACTGAAATTTAGCGGAAAATTATACCCCGCATCCCTAGTTCCCAAAAAGTCCCGAAACAAGTAATAAAATTAATAAAAACACGTCATTATCCATACCCTCCCCAAAATTTGACTGATCTGGCTGATAAGATCCAAGAAAACGGTGTTTTAGAAATTTCCCTACCAAAAAAACGGCGTGGACAGCGGACGGAGGAAGGCAAAATTTTGGGGAAAATCGGATAGATCAACCTCTGCCATGAAAACACAAGCACTGGCATGAAACCAAAAATAATAAGAAAACTTTTCCCATTTCGTGCCTTCTTTATAGTGGATAATGATTCAAACATGAATAATCGGACATTAATTGTCTTCATTTAAAGAGATTAGTCGTTAAAATAAGCTGTTCCTTCGAGGCAATTCAACATTTCATGAAAACACGGCCCCAGCGTGCTTTCAATAAGAGATAATTTCCGAGAATGTTTCCTACCCTATCGATTCGTCCTCAATATCAAACGTCGACCCTCATGTTCTAGCGACTTTGAGCGGTTTTTGGAAATGGCCAGACTTGCAGAATCGTCCCACGCTGCATTATTCAGAGATGACCTTTGTTCCGCGGCGAACCGTCAACGCGAGTCTCCTTGAGGTTGGTCAAAGCATTTGACGCCTCTAGTGTCGCTACTCGAAAAGCGACAGGAGAATCAGAAAAGAAACAACCTATTAGGTTGTTCGTAGTGGGGTTTCAGGCAACAAAAAATGCTTCTCTACCAATTTTGCCTACCGAGGGATCGTGTGTACTAACATCTGTTTCACCAAAAAAACAAATTATTGGTGTAAAGTAGCGTGGCAACTAGTATACAACAGGCCAGTCTTTTTTGCTTCATCCCGTCCCATCTTTGCAGTCCACCCACTGATGAATGAATTCACATAGTTTGAGCGTGTAGATATTCAATAACACACACTCGTTATCATAAAGTTCAAAATCCTTGCCAACTCAAGCGTGAGACCTGTCTGTAAAACGTGAGTCATATCAAATATTCGCTCGGTAATTCAATTTAACATCTAACATAATTATGGTACTTCACGCGTTATGTTCCGATCAAAACCGATTAATTCTGACACGTCACATTTCTCAAAATTCCAAGGAAATCTACTTGGACCAGTGGAAATTCTTAGATTTTGGTCACGGGCCTTTGAGCTGGGTTTAAATGAGTATAACGAGCTCAAACAGTTAGTCGTGGGTAAAAACGCTGCAAGTTCTTCCACAATGGTACATTATTCTCTAGAGCAAGAATATGGGGAAATGAATAAGAGTTTAGGACTGACACCAATCAATTTAGCGTCCCTAATATAATGAAAAAAGATACCTCACACGTCTAGATTCCCAAAAATCCCCGGAATCCTTCTCAAAGGATACAACATTCGAAATTTAGTAAAAATGACACCGCGCATGCCAAAAATGTTTGTTTTTAAAACCTCATTTTCACTCATAATCTCCTCAAATTACGTCCGATCGGGCTGAAAATTTTCGAGGACCAGCTCAAGCCTCAAAGAAGTCCCTGACCTAAATTTCAAAATTTTGGAAAATTGTTTACTATCAAAACCGGCGTGAGCGACGGACGGACAATGCAGTTGTCACGACAGAGGTCTCTGATTTAACCTAGACGTTTTGAAACGTTAAGTGTCAAATTGTAGGAAGTCAAAATTGGAAACAAAACAAGTTTACGGTACAATTCACCAATATGGTCAAACAATGAGTGGGTTTGAGGACAAAATAAATTGATTAATGACAAATTTGATTTTGTAAAATGTTTTGAAACCCATGAAAGATCGTATATCTTTAGTTCCTAACCTACACTCACCTATTTTATATCGACAAAATGAAGGGAGTGGGGAAGACGGGATGACCTAGAGTTTATAATTGGAACCCCGACCTCCCCACCACTCATAGCGTCGCGCTAAACCGAGAATTTCATATTCTCGATTCAGTTTCAGGCGATCGTCAAATACATTCACGGCTCGGTACTGCGTGATGTCGGTCAAATTCTCCAACGAACTCAATTGCCCAATTCTCGGTTTGGGCACCTACAAAAGCCAACTCGAAGAGTGTTACAGAGCCACCAAAGCCGCCTTAGAAGCTGGATACAAACACATAGACACGGCTTTGTATTATCAAAACGAGGCTGAAATTGGGAGAGCTGTTGCAGAGAAGATAGCAGACGGAAGCTTAAGGAGGAAGGATTTATTCATTACGAGCAAGTTGTGGAATACTTTTCATCGTCCTGATCTGGTCGAACCAGCTTTGCGACAAACGTTGAAAGACTTGCGAACTGACTACGTCGACCTTTACTTAATTCATTGGCCTGTGGCCTTCAAAGATGGGTGGGATTTGAGCCCCAAAGACGCCAACGGGAAAGTTGAATTCAGCGATAGCAACTTTGGTGACACTTGGAAAGCGATGGAGAATTTAGTCGACAAAGGGATGGCAAAATCAATCGGCCTGTCTAATTTCAACAAAGACCAAATACTCAAAATTTTAGACATCGCGAGAATCAAACCAGTCAACAATCAAATAGAAATACATCCGTATTTACCGCAGAAGAGACTCGTGGATTTCTGCCACTCGAAAAACATCTCCGTAACGGCTTATCGGCCCCTTGGCGGCCCTCCCAGTGACCCCCTCAGCCCTTTACACGATCCAAAAATCGTGGAGTTGGCTCGTAAATATAACAAAACCCCAGGTCATGTTCTCATCAAATTCCTCATTCAACGCGGCATCATCGCCATTCCCAAGTCATCTAACCCCGACCGAATCAAATCCAACTTGGAGGTGTTCGATTTTGAGTTGAGCAAAGACGATATGGAGAGCGTTATGGGGCTTGACAAAGGTAGAAAAGGACGTTTCATCACGTACGATGTCGCCTCTGATCACAAAGACTATCCTTTTGACGCTGAATATTAATGGGAACTTGTGTCTGTCTACCCTTTTAGAATTATGTACGGAGTTTGCATTCAAAGTATACGCAATTTGTAATTTTTGAAAAATAAAGCTTTCAACCCCTTTCCAAAAAAAAAAAAAAAAAAAATCTATGTAAACCAGTGAAGTGGAACACTACGTGCAAGTTCCACAATTGGGGTGTTCAAAGAGCTTGCAAATGTACCAAAATATTGTACAAACTATCACCAGTTTTGATGCATATCACTGAGAGCTGACAAATTAACGTGAATGCCTCACCGTGATAATATGATGCGATAAAATTGCTTTGGCTCATTAAATCATTACTCTCCACAACTCCAACACTCCAAAAAACGGAAAATGTTAACGTAATGACCGGATTTTCCGCGGGTGAACCAGAGGAAACCTCAGCGTCCTGGGAAATACGGAAAAGCTTGAAATCCAATTTGGCCTTTCGCCTCGATAAGTCCTCTTCTTGAAGTGACATCACTTTCTTTTCGTCATTCTTCTTACGTCTGTCCCTCATCCTCCAGCGCATCTCAGCTTCGGCTCACCTTCTCAGGGCCTTTCGGGAATCAGTGCGATTTGAAGGGGAAAGGACTTGCTTTATCCTTCCTTCAAGGCAAGAAAATGTCTCAATCCGTCGGTCTCCAACTTGAACCGCACCATCTCCTTCGCTTTTTTCTGTTCTTTCTTTTTCTAGGGGTTGAACTCCTTTATGGCTTTCTCCGGGGGAGGTTTACTCCAAGTTAGAAAGGACTTGAAAGCGAAAGAATTTCAGGGATTTCTTACGAGTGGACGTTCTCACTCCCAGCACAATATACAACTACACTATATCAAACGAATCACTTGAAAACTGATTCACCTAATTGAACTAATTGAATTATGGTTGATCCTCAATCTTTTCCTCCCAAATCTAATATTCATAGTTTATCTCACACAAAGTTCACATAGGGCAGTGTGTATGTAGTTCCTAAAGAGGAAATACCCAAACCGTCAATAATCTTTCATTTTGGTGTGATAAACTCATCACATCATTACTCATTCCTCTGTTGTAATAGTAATTTATTGGGAATTGTATTTATCATAAATTAAACCTATTTATATCATTTTATATAAGGTTTGAGCATGTATAATTATCTCCCAATAGAGTAAACTCATCTTGTTGCCCTCAATTCTTCCAAGGACTCCAAAAAGTTGAAGTTCAATTCTAAAGAAATTATGTTGGTAGCACTGTTAACTAAATTTCATTACTTACTGGGCCTGGTAACTAATTTGAATATAAATATAAAGTCGGATAAAGCTTGAGCGTAACACAGAACATATTGTTTTCTGAGCCTAAGTATTACGAAATATTATGAGTTAATACTTATTTTAATTAGAGACTTTCTCTTTTTTGTATAAATTTTAAAAGAACGCGATTGAAGAGAAAGCATGCTCTCCACTATTGCGAGGAATGTAATTTGGTACATGTGTTCGAAGCATACTCGTGGGATTTCCGCGACCACTTTTTCAATCCCACAAATCTGAATAAAAATTTCCAATACCAATTAACTTGATTGCGTCATTCACGCTAACCTTCGGGTTTGAATGAGAGAAATCATTGCGGATGAGAGGCAATTCAGAGATTTTCTATCTACGTTGGGAATTCTCAACGGTGATCGTGAAAAGCTTCAAATTAAAGTCAACGGCTCCTTTTTGAAAGGCAAACGACAGTGTTTCTACAAAATCGGCACCACACCCTTTCAAATCGGCTTTATGACACATTCTATATTTGTAAATGGAATTACCTCTTCAAAGATAGGGTTTTATCATACGGGGAATAAGAAATAAAGAGAAAACTAGATATCTCTTCTTCCAAGTATTCATTCCAATCGTATAAATTAATTTTATTTTTTCAACAACATTTTTTAATATTTATTGGAATTAAACTCAATATAAGAAAGTAGGTAATAATCAGAATAATACACAAAATTGATTGGTAGACTTCGGATTAATACTTTGCCTTTTCATAACGAAGATATTATTCAAATAGTAACTGATTTTTCATAAAAATCAATTATCGGTCGATGCGATTTCGTCCATGTTTGAACGACACGCCCATTTTGAGAAAGGATTCAGGACCGTCCATGGGTAAATTTACTGAAAAACTGCGAAATTTAATTCTGTTTTTGGCAGAAAGTGTCACCTAGTCGCCAATACTTACCTTAGTATGTTTTTCTTAGGACGACAGCGTTGTAGATTAATAGGAATTGAAGTAAGTTTTAAAAAAGTCTTAGTAACCCGAATTGGGTTGTCTTGTACGTTTGGATATAGTTATCACGTATGCCAATGGAAAAATTGTATATTGATATAACTGTATTTATGTTTGAGAGGCTTTATATATCTGCCGTTTTATATGTTTATTGGGAATTCATAGCCTAAGGCCAAGGCGTTCTCAGCCAACGATTCTTGACTTCTGAAGATTTCTGGATGTACGATAATGCGAATCAGAAAATGATTCCAGATCGGCCTTGCTGAGATCATTACCTTCACTGGCTAGTTGGGGTTGGCCAGCACCAGCATGGTCTTGAGACCGGGTTTTGTAGGGGTCGCGAGCGAAAGGCGGGGTCGGAAGGACGCACCGTCGGGATCCACTGGGGTAACTACTGCGGTCGGGCGGTGACTGAAGGGGCTGCTGGAAGGCGGAGAGCAACCCCTCGACCCGCTACCCTCGAGGGTGGTGTAGGAATACACCACGAAAGGGGGTGGGGTGGGGGTTGTGTGACGACGCATCGGGGTGACGACCAAAAGCAAAAAATACATCGAAAACGCGACGAAAAAATTACAAAAATGTCTCAAATGACCATCGATTACGCCCATATCTTGCACATTCGCGCACACTGAATTTTCACTAATTAATTAATAATACATAATTTTAAAGGTGATTTAAAATTAAGGAAAATAATACCCCACGAGCCTCGATCGTCAAAAATCTCGAAATTCCATTTTTTGAAAAACTCATTTTGACCCATACCCCACTCACCAAATCTGGTCCGATTGGGCTGAAAAGTTTCAAGAACCAACTAGAGTCGAAATTTCAGATTTTTGAAAAATCTTCTACCACTAAAAACGGCGAATGACCGTCGGACATAATGCTCATTTTGATTTAGACGACCTTGAAACGCCCAGAAACAAATTTGGGGCTAACCGGAGATTGAATTTGAATCTCTGCATGAAAACATAGGTTGATTATTTAACGAATAACCAACCAAAATTACATATTTTCAAAAAACGTATTTTTTGGTTGGTTATTCCTTAAATAATCAACCTATTTTCATGCAAAAAGTCAATCTCTCGGATTTGGTCAATAATAATTTTCTGGGCGTTTCAAGGAGTCTAGATCAAAATGAGCAAATTAATGTCCTTCCGCCGTTTTTGATAATGGAAACATTTCTAAAAATTTTGATTAGGGATTCGTTTCCGGCTCTAGTTGGTCCTCGAACCTTTTCAGCCAGATCGGGCCACATTTGGGGGGAGGAGAGGGGTCATAGCATGTTTTTCGAAAAATGGATTTTCAAGATTTTTGGAGATCTGGGAGTGTGGGGTATCATTCTTGGCTCAATTCTAAACGCTGAATTCAATGGTATGGGTACCAAATTGATTGAAGCCCAACGTCCGAGGTTATGAGTCAGTTTTCCACAAAATTTGGGACACTGAATTGATTGGAATGAACCTCCATTCTCCTGGTCCGAGGAATGAGAAATCCCTGTTATAGAATATGCAGCGTTTTAATCCTTGTCGGCATTTGGCCCGGATCCGTCTCAATTTAAAAACCCAATTTCGTAGAAAAATTGACCGTTGCACACCAAGGTTCTTAAAAATTCAGACCTAAGTTAGGTCCCAGAAAGATAACTCAACCCGTGGGAGTTCTGCACGAGGAGTCAGCAATGTAGTTTGTGTGGCTCTACGCTTTCAAAAGAATCCAGTTCACTGAACTATTATTATATTATACTAGTAGGAAATAACGTGATACGCTATTAGGGATGGTAATGTTATAATAATGCGACCGCTTCAGCGATTGAAAAAAGGGTCTCAAACTATGCGTCATTCTAATAGGTTAACCACAAAAACAATGAACGAATAATGTGTGGACGTAGCAAGTACGTCCTGAGGTGCGAGGTTGTGTTGGACGAAGGTACTACGCCTCCATTATGACAGCCAGCTCAGGGAAACGGCCTCACTAATTGTTGTGCGTAGTGCTCGAGGACGAGAATTGATAATGGCGGGTAATTACGCACTTGTCATCGCTTCTCCACAGCTCACGTGAGGCGACATCTGGAGGGAAGATTCGGCAGCGGATGGTGCTGAGGACAGAAGGGAAACGTGCCGCCTTCAATCACCGTCGACATTGATTGTATCAGTCACCGGGGATGTGTCCCTCGTGGGCTAGATTTGCATTTATGATCACCAGCTGGATTCCGCAGCTTGTGATCATGTCCTCCTTTGCCAGAGGCAATCAACGCGAAGCGATTTGACCGGTGAGGGTTATTCTAGGGTAGCAATACAGGCATAATCCTGATTTGACCTTCAAGAGATTTCAACACTATTACGAGGAAGAATTTCCACTTGAGCCCAGTACCGGATTTCATGCAGCTTCTCCTTTTCCATTGCAACCTTGCCCCGAAAACATGCAATGATTTGGTAGTTGCAACCGGCTAAATGGCCTTATACAGGCTGATCATCACGCTGAGTCTCAAATGTGGTTTATTACTATGACGTCTTGGTCAACACGAGTAAAAGGTGCTTATTTTATGAGTCCACGATTTGTATAATATATATTATATAGGCTGAGACAGTGATATAATTTTTTTTTCTTGCAACATTGGCTTTGACGCTTATTATAAGGAAGGAGTTGGAGTGGCTCCTATGAAAAAACTTTCTTTTTTAAGAATTGAGGTTTTCAAACCACGCGCTTTATGCTTCGAAACTTGAGTGTTGATCTCCCGCGAAGAAAGCGATATTGGATTTCCCCTCCTCCCATCGCTTTGCGATGTCATGACCTGGAAGCTTAGTAGCTCGGTGTTATTCATCCTCTTGAAAACCCGATCTAACAACCCGGATCTTCGCGGACCGAAGGAGAAAACGAAGGGAAGATAGCTCTCCTCCCACCGTGCTCATGAGGGAAGAGGACGACAACCGCCGTATCGAAGAGATAAGCTTCTATCTCCCAGGACTTCCTAAACCGCGTAATTAACCTTTAAACCCCCACCCACTCCCCACCAACATCGGTTTCCAGGCCCTGTCTGATCTTCCTTCTTCCTAGTGGGAGAGCTCCTGTCATTATCCCCTATCCCACTTCCCAGACCGAAATCCCGCAGATTTTAATCAGTCCCACCAATTACCGGCCGAGTTTCGGTTTCGGATTTGCTATTCCTCTTTCCCCATCCTCCTCACCAGCCACGCCCCACGTGGATACACTGCGGTACAGGAGGGTTTTGGTTTCCTGGACGCTACGACTACTAAATGACCTGAATTGCTCCCAAGGCGGATTGCTCCAAGGATGTCCTTGATTGGTCCGCATCCCTCGAGATTACCTCGACGCCAGATTCATTAAGCAAACATGAAAATCCCTACTGTCTGATCAGAATTCAGACTGAAGACGCCCATGACATAATTTCATCCTACCTCGTAGGTCGCCAAACAAGATTTGCACGTTGCAGTACCATTAAAAAGAAACGATCCTCACTCCATTCCATTTTGAAATGAATCGGCTACGCAAATTCAAATGATGATTTTGATTGAGGGAAAAGGTTTTTCCTCACCCTGCATATAAAGTGACGATTAAAGAGTTACCGGTGAAGAAGTGCGATGAAGGAGAGAATCGGAAAGAGATAGAAACTCATTTGAATGCTGGGATTTTAATTTTTCTTTCTCCTCTCCAGATTATTATCCGGGATGAATAAAGATCTAACTTGAAGGAAAAAAAAGAGATGAAATTATGAAAGCTCGCGATTCATAGATTGAAGAGTCAACTTTTGTATTGATTTTTCTAATTGACTACTCCCAAAAGTATTTTAAGGCCCCGAATTAGTCCTCAAAAGTATAATTATTTAAATTAATTTAAGTAAAACAGGAGAAGGTAGAAATGTAGTGAGAGAGTGGGGCACCCAATAACGTAATGCTTAACAACGTGAGCCAAAAACCCACGGTAAACAAATGTTGATAAATACGGTGACCACACGAATGAGGAGTAAAAATGTTCGGAATAATTTGCTCTTTGATGTTCATTGATTTTATTCTTTTTTTTTTTTTTTTTTCAGACGGGTAATAATGGAATTATTGATAGCGATTAAAGGCCCAGCCGTACGAGTAAAAACTTTCAAGAGAAACCCGATAAATAAGCTATGATATCATCAATTTCGTTCGAAGGCCTTATCGAAAGAACACTTAGGTCGAACGGCGACGACGAGTATTCTGGACAACGGACTAACGCCCATGAAGAAATATCAAATGGGATATAGGTCTCATTGAAGAGCATGGAGACTGTACGAACATGTGACCAGGAAGATTCGTCCAATCGAGACACTGGACCAAAGTTCTACTTTCACGGTGGGTCAATTTTCTGCTATCAACCTGATAAACTTGGCCGTATGGCCACTTCAAAACTAGAAGCACCCTTTTGTATTTGTAATGGGCCCTATGAATATTCATCATAGCCGGCGGTCCGGCAAGAGGCGGCGCAAACCACTCCTGAACCTGGTAAATGATTAAGTAAGGTGAGGGGCCTGAAGGGGTCAATGGAATGCGAGCTTGCGAATCAATTTCAATGCGAGTTTCCGACTAGTTGTGAGACCAATGAGGCCGTTCGAGAGGCCGAAGAATGAATGAACTCTCATTCACTGAACCAAACAGAACCTCGTCAATTAACTCCACGCGAAAAAGGGCAGTTAAATAAGCAAATGGTCGCTTGAATAGAAGAGGAATGAGAACATCCTATCGACTCTGGTGGAATTCTAACTGGATGAGGGAGGGAAGCTATTCACTGACAATCAAACGCAATGAGTGTACACATCAACTCGAGTAAATTAGCTCTTGCAATTCCATCGTTCAAATCTTCAGAAAGCATCTCTGAAGCTTGCTCCAACCTAACTGTAACGTCTTCGGCCCATAACCAATATCAAAACATTCGTTATCAATTGGTCACATTGCCCATTCTATTGATTTGTAGGTTGGACAAAAAATGAAGAGAACACGCAAATCAAATGAAAACGCTGCAAATTCGTACACACGGGTTGGTTATTCCTCGGACCAGTCGCATGGAGACACATTTCTTCAACACGGAGAAAATGGAAACAGTGGGTGTGGAGGGTCCCGGACCCATTCCAATCGATTCAGGGTCCAAAATTTAGTGGAAAATGATACCCCACACGCCTACGTTACAGAAATCTCGAAAACACATATTCAAAATAGTCAAACCGTTCCAAGCGTATGATTGGTGCATTAGTTCCTATCAACGTTTCTTGATACCGTTCACAGATCGCATTATCTCTCAGTCAATCATGACCACGTAAATCCAAAAGATATCTTTCTTGTCTAGCAGGATGGTAGAAAATTCTCCCAGAAATTATTTTACCTATGTATGTAATGAAAACTAACGAAATAATCACGATCCTTCCCAGTTTCATTGGTTGCTCATGATGTCTAGTCACCAAATTTAAACAGATATTAGGTATGATTACATAGTTAGGTAGATGGATAATGGTATCAGTCTTCTAAAATCAACTAGGATAGCTCTTCAACAGATTTTGACAGTTCATAAAAGAACGATTTGTGGAAAGGTTGAAGCAGACTGAATGCCGTTCACCTGAGGAGAGCATAGATTAATACGTGACGGTGACCCAACCAGAAATATTTCCAAGGGTATTCGGTTGAAATGGTGAGGCAAGACTGGTCGGATAAGAATGTTCAATCATGAGGCAGGGTCTTTAATCAATCATTCGTGAGCGGGTGGGTCCCTCCATCCCCAGCTCACGCTCGCAACGGTCCGCGACGATAATGTGAATAATTAATTTATTGCTGTAATGTAATATTGATGAGCTGGGTTTAATGCACATCAAAGAAAAGCATGCTTTAAAACAATTATAAGAAATCGGGAATTCCGATGCTGAAACAGAATGTTACCAGAAACTCCAGTTTTCAGGTCTCTCTTCGTCTAATCAATATTCACAATTTTTTTTTTTTTTTTTTTTGCAGGTGATGGAAATTTATTTGGGTCGCGTCGAGTTTCGATTGGTCATTATTAAGACTCATCACGAATCTTTGTCTTCCCTTTTCCTTCATCCCACCAATAAGACAGTCACCCAGTTCATGTTGTATCGAAGTACAAAATTGTCGAGCGATATGAGCTGGGACTCGTAGTAATGACGATGAAACCGTCGCTTCTACAGAGCTCTCCGTTATCTGATTCAATTTGAGCCGTTGATTGGGAGATGGGATTTCAAAACCGAAGCTCCTCTCTCCTTCAGGGAGATTGACAACTTCGGCAGCTGAGGACATTAGTTTGCACCTAACTATTCGCCTGGGAGAGTAACATCGGATATTGTCTTTGATCCGTCAGAACCAATACAATTAACGGCGGGGTATCGGGAAGTAGATACGAGATGAGATCCGATAAATCACAATTGGTCAGTGATGACTGCCTGGGGAGACTTTGATGAGCCTGATGACTCTTTGAAGCTGATTAGAACAGTGAAACACAATGATTAGGGATGGATGACCTACTTTCTACTATCCTCGTACAGAGACACACCAGTACTATTGCTGGCCAACAAGTTTTCTTTTTTCTTCTACCGCATAATGGACTATGATGGACTGATGGTTCCCAGAAACGCTCTTTAAATTGTCAGGAAATCTCCTAAAGTTGGAGATTTATATTCAAAGCTTGTAGTAGGGAAAGGACTGCTTTCATGGGGACGGACAGCTGCCACTGAGGAATACAGCAAAATAACTAGGTTTCTAAACCCCAAAATATTTTCAAATGTTATTATAACCGTAACCGGTTGCACTTGTTCTTCATTACCAAAAATGAAAACTATTATCCATTTTCGAAGACACACTATCAAACAAATGTTCCACATCTGGTAGCCTATTTTACCGTATCAATGGCGTCCCGAAACATGGGAAATCAGCGATAGAATCGAGGTTTTCCAACTTTTTGGAACACCGTACTCAATACCCATTAGTATGCGCTCGAGGAAACGAATCTGACTACCATTCGAATCACCGTACTGTCAACCATACCGTCTTTTTCTCTGTTTAATGTGTCACTGCGTTATTTTTAGAAGCTATAAAGTCAAGAGCAATGTGGATTATCATTTACGGATAAGGCTTACGGTTATTTCATCGTGCTCTTGTTTTCGTCCGCATAATACTCTTCAGGTTCATTTCAGATTTTAAAAAAATGACACCACCTTGTGGTTCAGTTTATAAGTAGGTGTCTTTTTCATCTACAACTCAATGGCAATTTGAATAGGAGTAGACTTAGACATCCGCAGTCGAAGTAACTGCTGCTTCAGGCCTCGGCGAAATCCGACAGCTCCAGTGCCGCCATTGAAACGTTAAATGCCAAAAAGGCTGACCATTTAGTTGTTCCGCATCCGCCTCCTTGCTGGTGGACAGAAATAAAACGGCGATTTAGAAGGCATGGGACACCCGGGTACAACCGTCGACGGTTACCGTCCCACCTGGAATGGACCTGAAGCTATGAAACCCCACCGGGTTTAAAATAAACCGTAAAATTTAAACCGATATTTAAATTAGAACCTGCCTTTCGTCCCGCAGACATCGGAGAATACAACAAAATGCACAAATGATTATAACAGGAAAGTAAAGGGGGCCTTCCTACGCATCTGATTGAGATGACAAGATGGGTAGTTTTTGGCGTGATGTTGGAGGACAATATGTCGCGGGTGGGGGATAATGTCCGAAAAAAGGAGGGGACGCGTCACAGTATGTACCTTGCCCTATAGACTAGTCCCCAACATTTAATAGAAAATGAGACGCCTAGGCACCAAAAATCTCAAAATCTATTTTTCACAAAATATTTTGAAAAAATTTTGGAGCATGTCGGAGAGGTTGGCTTTCTGCGTGAAACATAGGTTGATCACCGCTACATAATTCCAATATGATCACACAGGTAATCTCTCTCGAACAATACCTGCTAACACAATCAATTAATATCCATGCTAGTTGGACTAAATTGGCAAATGGATTGGTTCTATAGAACTCATCGGGTCGTGCTGTGGCGGTAAAAGGGGATGCTCGCATTGAATAACCATATCTGATAGGTGGTATTTGATACTTTTGAACCACTATTGTGATTTAATAAGGAAGGGTAATTCTTCAATTGTGCACATTGCCACATTCAATGAAAGTTTATCATCAATTGCCCTCGCGATAGTTAGTCTCTGCATTTGTAATCACTATAGCTTACAGCAGCAGCTTCTAACTCTGCCTCTCTCTTAATAAAATAATCCCAATCAGGCCAATTTAATCGAATTTGGTCGAAACAGAATTTCCTTTCAGAACCTTTGATAGGACAACTACAAAGGGGAAAGGTTCATCATGAGGGCTTATAAAATGGCTGTCTACTAGTTTGCAACGAACACCTGAATGTATAGGTACCAAGAACCTTTAACTCTCTCAGCATTAAAGGGCGACGTAAGCACTAGTTGCGCATTCTCCTGGGATATGAGAGAGTCGCGTTTTCACATGCAAATGCCCAAGTTTTAAACGACTCGGACCTCGTTCAGGTAAGCGGGGCTTTCAACCCTCATTTCCATAGAGGTTCCAATCAAACGTAATAGCGGCTGAGCGCAATAGTTCGCCTAGGGGTTTTGGCCAAGAGCTTAGCTGCGAGCTTTCTACAGCTCGCTGTGTGCAAAATACTCTGAAAAAGTCCCTGAGATTAGAGAATTTCAAATTTGAATTAGGAGTGGGTTAGACTATGTCTACGCGTCACATCACAATACAAGTATAAATCTGTCCAAACAAGTTTAGATAGATTGAAGATCAACTTAGTTGACCACTGTAATTGAGGAAAACTTACCACTGTG
Organism: Cyrtorhinus lividipennis; assembly: GCA_019603395.1. Lineage (NCBI taxonomy): Eukaryota > Metazoa > Arthropoda > Insecta > Hemiptera > Miridae > Cyrtorhinus > Cyrtorhinus lividipennis. The sequence continues at coordinate 14,607,753 of CM034002.1, read as the reverse complement.
TTCCACTCCAGCTGACTGAAAAGAGCAGATAACTTCTTACATCAACCCACCTCTGACGTCAGAGCAACTATAATAATCAGGAAGATCATGGGTTCAAGTTTTAGTTATCCTTTACCCATCACGGTGTTTTTCCCGGTTGATTTCAAAATTTGGAGCCCCCCCCCCCCCCCTCTCATTAATTTATTGATAATGATTGCAGCGTTTTTAATGATGAGGAAGTGTTTCTTAGTTGGGCGTCCATGTTTGAGTGTTCGTTGCCTTCTCAGGGATCATTAAAGCTGGGCAATGGATTGATGGAACCGCATAAGACTGGAATATAGCAATGTGGTGAAAATATTGGAGAACCGTTGTAATTATTGTGAAGCTCGTACTGAGCAGACATGCGCTGTTGTGGGCGAGTTCGAGCAAACGTCCGATGAGCTTTATAGTGCTCCATTTCGTCTATAACGATCGTGCACACCCTACGACAACGCGAGCAGTTTCATAGCGCACTTCACACGACTGATCGTCACAACGCTCTGCGGAATCTTCAATAAACAAAACAGACCAGCAGGGTAGTTACTCGTACATGAGTGGAAGTAGCGTTTCTCGTCGCCTACGAGGAACAGTTTCGAGTTGAACCGACAATACCTATCCCCATTCCACACTCGAGGGCCGAACGGACGGTTTATAGCTGGCAGTATACATTGTCGGTGAGAGATATACGGAAACCTTCCGAGCCATTAGGTGTCGCGAGGACCCACTCGACCCTTCCTTAGAGGCTTCCGTCCCTTCAAATCTAATGCCCAATAATCCACCACCCGCAATCCACTTCTAGTACCCAAGCAACTCGGAGACCGTTTTCGAAAGCTGTGGGACAGAGGAAGTTGACCCGAGAAACTTCACCCGCATTCGAACCTCGACTAACCGAATCTGAGGGTGTAATATCCTTGGGTAAGCCTTAAATTTATTGGTTTATCCAATCCCTCTTTAAAACTTGAAACTCAGCTAGACAAACAAAAAACGTGGGAGCAACCCACGCGAACAACAATCCAGCATAAGCATCACGAGAGGTACCTTCAGTGAATAACAAGCGCCAGTTTGCGGTCAATACCACAAGTTTTTTTTCTTAAAGATTATTTACCAATTTTGCAGCAAACCAGTGTTTTCTGTGGACATCTACAGTGTACGACGTCACTAAAAAAAAAAAAATACGTGTTACGTGTCTATTTCTCTTTTCAGTGTGACAATCATGATAAAACAATGGGAAAAATATTTCCTGAATCTGTGACTAACACGATCCCACCAGTGATTAAAAATGAAAATTTTCTTCAAATGAGTGCCTGACAATAACTTGAGAATTGTGAGTGCAATTTTGAAAATTATTAGAAGAAATTTACGGTCATGGCGGCATAGAAAGGAATATGCGCTGCCATGGTGGCTTTGCTTACGGTACCCATGTTGATCCTGCTTACTTGAACTAAACTACATATTGATCAGGGTTCCTATAAGCTTTCTAACCTCGACCCAATTTTACAACCAAGCGAAGGAAACTCCGTAATGGTATTTTATGTCGGAAAAAAGCGACAGAGATAAATATTAGAGTCTATCAATCATACGGTTATTGTCCCGACATGGCGGTCTAGAATGGATTAAGGGTTTGTGAGCTTAGGACTGCGAGGTAATTGCTGAATGATGAAGCCACTGGACCTATGTAAACCCTTCTTGAAGGAAAACAACGTTGTGAAAACAATAATCGCCCTCGTATTTCTCTCATTCGATATGAATACGGTCTCGACGCGCTCCATAACTATAATATGGATGAAGCGGAGGAATATAAGCTACGATGATATGTGGTTCATCCAGCTAATAGCCAAAGCTGATCTATTACTTCCTACCTGTGTTGTAACACGAGAAAATGTGGAATTGATGGATGGAGGGGATTGGAATCGACTAAAACCGACGACAAATGCTCGAAAACAACACGTCAGTTCTCACCATGCCGGCCAGATACAATTAAAACCCTATAGAAGTTGTGAATACGATAAAATCTTCAAAGAGGGGTGTACTAATATCATCGATAACATGCGTGGTTAGTGCTGCAACCTGGACGCGTTGGTCAAAAGTACATTGGCCGCCTCAACTTATTTTAGCCTTTGAAACTGTTGCCAGGAGGGTCAGACTTGTTGTAGGGGAAACGACACTAAACTTACAGCATCTCACCGTGACTTCCAAACGCTCGAGACCTATGTATGAGTGAATCATTTGGAGGACTGATACCTTATTCTAGCCTTTATAAGAGTAGGTACCTATGTACTTCAGAACAAAGCAAAAACTATAGAAATGAGACACTTTTAGTTTGTTTTTTGGTACCTATGGTGAATAGGTCTAAGATATCGATGGTCTACCTCTAAGACCTCGTAAGTCCAAATTCCAATATTTTTCAGGAGGGAGAAAAAACTGTTTCCAGAATGCTCTTTCAGAAGTAAGAACACGTTATCATAACCACAAAATGGAGTGGTGGGGGAGGTGGTGGTGGTGGAGACAAAGACAGGGTAGGAGAGTGATGACGACTACGAGGTTGCAGGAAGGACACATACTGGAAGCGTGGCAGACACGTGGAGGACTTTGAGTTTTATGAACAATCGATTATTCTTCAATTTCACCTGTGAATTTTACCGCCTCTCAATTAGGTATGAAATAAAAAGAATGAAAAAAGTAGTTTTGTAGAAAAATCGTTACGGAAAATATTCCGTTATCGCGTTACACGTCTGCCTCAGCCCCATTTTTTCCTTTCTTGAAAAGAAAGGATAATTCGAGTCACCGGATATCATGAGCTCTTAGTGACAGGGAGATTTGTTCTGGAAAAGAGCTGGAATAAGTAGAAAATCCTTCACGTTGCCTTTTTTCCCTCAGAGTTAATCCGTCACAGGGGGGAACCGAATGACCTCAGTAAATCTCACTCAGTGGATCACGCCCAGAGACGTAGGTACCAATGAGCCCCTCCCTCTCCTCTTTTGCTCTTTCGTTTGAATTTGAGTTGAAGAATACGAGAAAAAATGAATGAAGAAGAGAAAAGAAAAAATGCTGGGGTTATTCAATATTGCTTCATTATTCTTGGTGGACATTGCTCGTGACGTGAGTGGAAGTGTATCATTTAAGGCTTGTAACTTGATGTTTTTCTTCTGAAAAATAATGAAAAATTTATTGTAACAATATTACATCCTAGTTGTGCTGGATTATAAATTAATAATAATTAACATGTTGTTAGTAAAGTATGGTTACTATTCAGAAATATTCCTCATTATAAACTTAATAGATATATTATTATAATTAACGATTCATGCGAGTATATAAAATTTCATTGTGATAAGTCACTGTGCCATTTTCTTTTTAGTCTTCGTGCGGAGGTTGCTGGAAGCGTATAAGGAAGATTGAAGAATGGATGGGATTAGGATGGTTGTTGATTCGGTCGATTAATCGTTGAGCTGCTGTCTGGATAATTTCCCTCACAGACCACTTTCCAGGTCCTTGTGTATGTTTTGGTTGCTCACATACGACGGTACACTGGTAATCAATCGAAGAGCACGATTTTGAATGGTTTTCACCCTCTTGATTTGAGTATTGTAACCTGGAGCCTACTTTTCGCTTCGGCGCATTCGTACCGGTCGTACAACTGCTAAGACAAATTGCAAACGCAATGTTTGGACTCGGTGGGATTTGTGTGATTTCCATAAAAGTTTTTTGTTGAGTTTTACTCCTAGGTACTATATTTAATTGTGACTTCTTCGGTTATACTCACTACTACCAGATCTCCCGTTTTAGGGGGAATTTCACTCTGTTTGGCCATATATTCCCCTTGTTCTCCAATTCCCGGTTTTCTGTAAAAAATCTCCCTTTTTCCCTTTTTTCAATGTACGTAATTCAAACCCCTTTCAATGTATGCATCCGCAGTGTTCGGTCTGAATTCAATTGTCTCCTGTAAAAAAAATAGGACAAAAATCATCTGAAAGCGAGGAGAACACCGATGTATCGAATATTCGATACACAATTGGGTCCCAAACAACGATGCTAGGATTTCTCGTGTGGATGAGTGCTCTACCGTATTATGCGGAGTACGTGCGGTTCAACAGGTATGACAGCAAGATAAAGTGGAGAAAATCATGGATATAATTATGTGAGTTTGGTAACAATCATTCATGCCCTACCCTATCGAATACCTACTTCATTTCCAGAAATATACCTACGCACGCAGTCATTTCTTCGGAGGCTCTTGGGATTCTCTTCATTACTTTCTGTAGTTGTTGTGTACAGGACATAATTGAATAAAGTCATTAAAAATCAAAATGCAATTAAAAAAATTATTCTACAAATAAGTTCAAAACTATGGCTAGCAACTAAAGAAAAAAAAAACCTAACCGGAGGAAAAATTGACAAAACTCCAAATTTGTACACTTTGTGGTTCAAGTGTCCAGATCAAAACCCCACGAAGTTGCCCACAATGTTTTATTATTTATTTGAGCGACAGCAAGTATAACGGAAACTGCGTACACCCATGACTAGTGCCAATCGATTCAGCGACCCAAATTAGGTCGCCTCAGTCCCCAAATTTCGAAAATCCACTTTCAAAAATAAATAGGTAGGATGCCCTTTCTGAAATTGATACCGTCCGCCGTACGCCATCCTCGCCATTTTGTGTAGTATAGAACAACATTTGCAAACAATTTGAAGTTTTGGTCAGAGACCTTTCTCCTGCTTTATACCATTGTGGAACAATTTCTAGCGTTCTTGATTGATACAAATACATGGATGTACGACTTTATAAGATACTCTGATTTAGGAAGGCGCAACGTATTGTGTATCACTCATCTACCTAACTATGTGACAAGAAGAGACTGAGATGTGAGATAAAGTAATTTGCAAAAAAACTGGTGGAATCTCTCAACTCCAATTATATTTGACAAGTCTGCATCATGATATTTGGTAAAATTCAGTTTCTACATCAGCGACACGAAAATACCCGAGTCTAATTTATGAATTGCAACGTTAAAACTAAAACGTTCGCATGAATCACCGAGAAGGAAGTTCTGATGTGATGTCTCCTCGTTTCGGACACGGACATCCATCCGAAAACCCGCAAGCGTCAATATATTTGCGTACCTGGCCTAGCGCCCCTCCACAACTAACTATAACCCTTTCAGCACCCCCCTACCACTCCTGGCCAAGTCATTCGTGTTCGGAACGCGCTCAAGGTACATGTTCGAGTTATTATTTTTTACCGTCTTGACTCGGTCTACTGTTTAATAATTCAAGTAAGTTCAGATTTCTAACGATAGAAAAATTCTTATTTTTATTTTTCTCTCGATAAAGTGGATTGACTGAGTTCAGCTAACGAGTTGACAGTGGTGATATTTTAGAAGGTCAGCAATGACTTCCAGGCGGATTTGAAGAGTTTATCTTTTCCTTACCTCTCGTTAGAAAAAAAAGGCCCGATGAATTCAATTTACAAGCGGCGTTCGTGGCTAATTCAACTCGAGGGGGATGTTTGCCAATTTCTGGAACCCCCACCCGCCCCCTTACCCTTCCACTACTCAAACCTGCCATTCGCCTCGCACAGCCACATTGGAACAAGGTCGTTCAACCTGATCCGATGTCGCCTACTAAATATAATCGCCTTGTCGGTCACGTTCCCCCAGATATTCCTCAGTTCTAGGAACGTAATATACCAGTTTTGTTTACTCTAACACTTGAGTGACGATTCGCACTTGGATCAAAAGTTTGGCCACTTGATTCCGATAGTCCGTTTGCTTATATAGTATCTACAAAGAGTAATCATGTTTGGCATTTGAAATATTTTTCGGTGATTTCGGTACCTAGAAGTTGGGAAAATTAGGCCTTTCGGCAACAAGTTGCGAACCATTTGGCTTAAATTACCAAAAATTGGGAGAAATCAAAAATATTGTCGTGGCGTTGATATTGAATGGTTAGATTCTCAAGATTATTATCCCGGAGCAACGTTAATTGGTATTCCGATAAAAGGCTAGCAAAGAAAGGTCGAAGTTGATTCATTTCAAGGTTCATGCGGCTGATGTGTACCGGTCTACGTTCTGAATCGTCCTCAGCACTGAGTCAAAGGTTTATTCAAAGGTCACGCTGAGGATCAATGCGCAAACGTTGGTCTCTACAACAGGCCCTCGATCCCGCGTCCTGCCAGAACTTGGTCGACCGGCGGAATTGAAACTTGATTGAAACAAAACTGATAGGTACGCTTTTCCCGACTAGGAACGTTTTGGAAACTTCTGGATGTGACTCCCAGACATGGAAATACTGCTTCTCTTTGAAATTGAATGTGATCAAGGGGGGTAACAAATCGCCTCCCATCCATCCTTTTACAAAGGGTATGGGGGTCGGCTTGTTGCTAAACCCTGCGGCTTTCAGCGGAATATTACGCTTTAAAAGCTGAAGCGGTTCCTCGGCTTTTGGGCCAAAACCCATCACTGGTAGAGGATGGGTAAGGTAATTCATTTCGACCAATTAGCGTTCGAGAGATTCTGCTACTGACGGGAATGTCTGCTTTCAGAGAGGGTATTATTGCATTTGGAGGATGTTCAGAGGACGCGGATGATCTCTGGACTTCTGAAGATGAAGGTCTCATAGAACTCTTTGTTGCGTATAATCACGATTTCGTATTGTGCACCGCTTATGTACTGCTGAAATGATTATTGCATTGGCAATATTGTCTACTAGGTACTTTTAATGTACAGGGTGTCCTACGAGTCCCCCTCCCTCCTAAAATTGTCAAAATGAGAGCAAACAGAAACTTTTTTTTAATCTTCATATTTTTTTGCGAAGATCTCAAAATCTCAAAATTTAATATCATATTCGCGCACCCCACGCAACTGCGCAAGTGACTTTCTAATTTGATGGGAATTTTTCATTGCAGATTCGGATTCTATCCAAATTTCATAAAACCTTGATCCCTCAACCATTTTTTTTTTCTATTTCGCGCAACCGGTTCATGCAAAGTTGTGCCACCCCAAAATTCTGGTGAATTGAACAGAGCCTTCTCGATGGCTCCACATTTCAATGCATGGCAGTTTTTGGTAATGTGATGTGAATTGCGATGAAATAAATCTACTTAATTAATTCTTTCGTTCATTCATTCAATATCCTTTGTACATTCGGCATCAAATGCCTGCGACTCAAATTTCACAGTAGGACTATAGTTGAAGACGTGTATTGACAATGTACGAAAATACTGGTGTCCGATTCCAAGATGAACATGTCTTTATTTCAAGACTCCATTGTTCCTGCCAACCATCCTGTAAACGACAAATTTAATATCACCATTAACTTTAAATGGCCAGAATCCGTACAAATCCTAACTGATGACTCAAAGTTCGGGAACACAGTGGGATGTGCTTTTTTTTATGCATCGAACAATTAGCAGTTATAAACTTTCGAACATGCCTTCCAGCGTCAATGCTATGGCAACAGTAATCCTACAAAAATGAATGGCTATGTTTGCCTTACATGCACCGACTCTATTAGTACTCTTCAGCTGCCAAAAACGAGCAGTATCCCGAGAGTCAAAAATGGAGTCACCGTCCCAGTGCTCCGACTGATGAAGTGCTGCATGAATGAAGAAAAATGTCATATTTCATCTTGGTTAAGGGACATGCGGGATTGGAGCGAAAGAACAGTGGATCTGTGGGCTAAAGAAGTGAAGACTTGATACCATATATTAATGAAAAACGTAAGGAAAAATGGAAGAGTAGATTTGTCGGTTCCAACAACGCCCTAGTTCATAAAACTATCCAATCCAACCCCCTACAATCTGTGTTCTTCAAAAAAGGTATTCAATTGTGTTAGCGACGCGTACCTAAACCTCATCAATCAACAGAAACGGCCCAACGTTGAAAATGTGGAGCATCAAACGAATCACATGAACATGCGGTTGCCAGGATCACGATGGACCGAAAATAGTATTGTTCGGTTCAATTGTGTCACAGACCAATATTAATGCGGATTACCATTTAATTCCGGCTTCACGGAATATCCATGTTCACAAGGAGTTTTTTATTTTTGTAAAGAAATTGAAGTTGATTGTTTCATTAGGTACAATTCATTATTATAAACATATACAATTGTGTGATGCCAATAAAAAAAAATCAATTTAGTGGATTGAAGCTCTGAGCGCGGCATCTCACCAGAAATGTAGCATTCTTTATTGTTCTCCTCTTTTCGGATTACTCAACTCACAAATCCTTTGAGTCCAAGTGGATGTTGATACTACATGGATGATTTGTTTATAGCTTATATTTATTAAATTCAGAACGTTGCGTTCCAAGAGAAACAGTTTTTGACCGCTCTCGTGTTGCGAAAATAGTTTTGGCTAGTGCACCTTCTCAAATATTCGTTCTTTTCCACCTTTTCGCTCTGCTTCCACCATGATTTTTGAAGAGAAATGGCGGATTAAACATTTGAAATGTTGAATTATACGACTACTTATTCCTACTTAAATATGATGCGATGTTCTTCATACTGTGTCATTTCTACTTATAGATATGTTTATTAAGAGAGAAGTACTCAAAGACGCAAGTAAAATTGAGATAAGAGAGTCTGATAATGGAGAAAAACGTTGCAAATCTTTTACAGGGGTTGGTTATTCCTCGGACCAGGAACATGGCAGATCGGTTCAGCGCTCAAAAATTGGGGGAAAACAGTTTGTGTGGCGTGTCCCGAACTTATTTTAATCGATTCAAGTTCTACAATTTTGTGGAAAATGATACCCCACACGCCTAGTTACCGAAATCACGAAAGCACAGATTCGAAACAGGCAGATAGATAGCCATTTTGACCCATAACCTCCAATTGTGCCGGGACCCGTCTCATTAGATTCGGCGTCCAAAATTTAGTCAATAAGCTCACGGTATTGGAAATAGCTGTGGTCTGGAGGAAAAAATCGAACTCCAATGTTTTTAGAGTCAACCTCAGAGCTTCTTACCTCTTAAGGTCAACATGGGGGTTGAAATAATTATTGTAAACTTGGAAGTGGCTTGAGAAACACGTTTGTCTGATGAAAATAAAATATTTGGCCGCTGAGAAAGTGCGCTGTTATCGTTCAAAGCATGAATATCTCGCTTCCTCGCTGGATACAGTTTTTGAGGATCAAGTGTGAGTTGAGCTTCAATGATAAAAAAAAAAAAAAAAAAACCATCTTAACCCTAGTGTGCTTTTCCATTTACAAAAGCAATCCAATTTCTGACGAAAAAAAATTACCTTTAGCAAGAAATTTGAAAGTAACCGATAGCGTCACTCACATGAGGGGAAACCAACTTTACGAGTGGCTCTCGAAAGCACTATCAACTTGCAATAACAGACATCGCACCGTGAAGGTATTTTTTGACTTGAGGTGACTCCCTGTTCGACTGGCGGTTGAAGTGTGACTCCTGAATCGAGGAAACAGGCAGTGCTGATAAGAATTTTTTGAATGTTGTTTCTATCGCTGACGCGGTAAGGTAGGTTTTCTGTCTGTCGTTCTTTCTCATTGTTCGTTGTGATAAAGAAAGCTCTCTAACTGGATCCGGTGCATTCCGGTCGAGTGGGCGAACAATCGAGCTTCCGAAACTATTGTTTTGTCAGCGCTTCCGTCTGGTATCTTCAATAATCGAGAATAATCTTCCTATTGCACACTTATTGCGAATTCTCTCGATAAGTAATAGAATACTTCTCAAGTACGTCAGATGAGGGTACCGTGGGCGAATAGTCGTACGAATTTAGCCTTGTCACGGCGGTAAGGAATTTGGGAAATCCTCCTCAACCAACATGCTCCGACCTGCCAGGGCACATAGCCAAAAGAAAAAAAATTGAGCTCTGCGCGATAAGTCGGTAGCTCATGGAAGGCCGTCGTGCAGACGTACTTAGTTGATGAAGTATTTATCCTATTACCTCTTACAAATAGCTAATTATGTTGCTGATTACCTGATGACTCCACTAGGAGAAAACGATAGGTACTAAAGATGAATCGTTTTGGGCGTAGACTCGTGGCTTCCACAAAATGGCTAGCAATTTTAGCCGATATCCCTTGAGAGGGAGACCTTCGTTGTGAGATCCCTGTCATCGATAATCCATAACTTTATGCAGAATCAATACAAGACAACTTCGACGAATATGATAGCTGATTAAAGATGTAGTAATGTTGACCCAGTGTAGTATTGATGAACAGAAGATGCACAATACCTGCACATCAATTTATCGTGTACCATAATTTCAATAAGCGGCTGTTGATGAAACGACCGACTTTGTCTCTCAATCTCAAAGCTCGTTAAAGAATTACTAAAAATGTGAAAAGAATGGCACCCACTTAGTTGGTTTCTGAAGGGAAACCCCTATCGAAAATTGGCAATGGTTACGAGTTGAGGGGAAAACTTTTTTGGCTGGCATCCAAACTCAACGGAACGTTTCTCTTGATTGGGCTATAATTGAATTGTGAACTCTTCCCGCCTCGATATCCGGCAGATAATGCGATTTTTAGCAACCATCATTCGTCTTAAGGATTCTGCAGAGGATGTTGATGTAATTAATTTTCCAATCAAGGCAGTAGAATTGACATTGTAGGATTCCATGTCATTATTGTGATCCTTCATTTCGTCAAAAATGTTATGCTGAAAATTAATTCTCAATTTTTATTTTTCAGAATAAGGAAGGAGACGTCGAATTAAGGCCCCCTGACCCCACTTAGGGGTCAGGGCGTCAGTTGGGACTACCAGCCCATCTTTCTTTACCGGTGAGTTCCTAATCTACGGTAGACTTTTACCATGATGCGCTTTCTAAGCTTTTTTGGACTACCCCAAGGAGCAGAAGTGATTAATTTGAATACAAAAAAAAGTTCATAATGGCTCATTGGATCGATGATGCTATGTGGAAAATCGTATCACGAGAACCAAGTAAAGGAAGTTTCAACTCAACTTTCAAGTTTATCAGGGGCTGGTCGGATCATTACTAATAATATTCAGCTGGAGCACTAGTTTTTCATCGAGACCAACATCCCTAAACTCCCAAGTTGGCTTTTCGGTATAAATGGAAACCAGTGCTACAGGAGGAAATTTGAGGAGAGGCATCCGGTGGAAAGTGACTAGTCCAGAGGCAGAGAGGCCGTTGAAGCAGTTTCCAAAACAATTAGGGAACAAGCTCCTCATCTCTCGAGAAGTCCATTTACAAAACCGTCTGTTAATTGGAGGGGAAACCGATGATGGGCGCTGATGACGGAAGGAAGTAAGCCGAAAACTTGTGCGTCATCAAATTTCGTTATCTTTTCGGTGCAGAGTTGGGGCTTTTGTAGTTCTCGGCCAGAACTCCTCGCGGCAATTTAATAGCAACCCTTCCAGCCCTATCATTACCTATACTACGAAATTATTTAAACCCAAATATGACATTGGCAACCTGATCAACATTTTCCTCTAATTTTTACACAGATGTCAACATTAGGACACTCCTCCATTTCATGAAACCCTAATGTTGACACCCCAACTTAACCATCTATAACAACGAAATTCAGGGATTTAATGCTTACAAATTCTTCCTTACGCTATTATTAGGGTAGGCAATATGATATATAAGTGAAATACTCATAAAATTTGACTCGAAAAGTATAATTACCTCACTAACCTGCGGGATAGCGATAGCGTTGCTGTGTTGTCTGATCCAGCCGTCTCGGGCTTCAATATTAGCCAGACGTTCGATATGTGTAAAAATAACTAGTAAAGCCGGCCTACCTCAAATCTCATATCTTTATCAACAGAATGACGCCAATTCCAAGTACCTACAGTGTTATGTTTACGTTTTGAAATTGAAGTGTCAACATTAGGATAAGTGTCAACATTTGGTGCTTTTACCCTACCTGAGCGCAATTTTTCAAATAAAAAACATAGGTTGATTATTCAAGGAATAACCAACCAAAACTGGCTTACTCCCAATTCCCCTGTACTTGTCAAATGAAGTGGATATTTAAACTTTTCTCGCAGGTTGCACGCAGTTAAATTCTTTTATGTTTCTATATAAAAACTCTAAACTTAGGAGCTAGAAATTTCAGGCCAAAAACAATTGGAGGTGCTCATTTGAAGGTGTAACAAAACCAGATAATGGGATAGACAGCCATTCATTGTATATTAGGTCAGTAGTTGCCTGTGGGATACCATCCTGACTAGCGTAAAGTCGCTTACTACCTAATGCAGTTGGCCATCCTTTATTGCCCATTAATGAGATTTTATTGAAAGGTATCAAAGCGAGTTTGATCGAATTGAGATTTACAATGGTTGGGTGGGATAGCTTTTTTAATCGCCCTGATCCTCCCGGACTTGAGTTGATGATGACGCCATAATGACCGTCCCTCGGGGCACGTATCCTCAATTCCAGCGAATGGCTCGATGTAGAGGTAATCCCCGGAGGGGCCTAGATGAGAGAATACTGCCACTATCTCTATTGGAGACCCGTTGATGTTCAGTTGGCCGAGGGCACTGTTGGTTGTGGTAGGGGTTCAGGCTCAGAGGATTCTCTTGCACTCCACCTAATGAGTTTCCCTTCCATCAGAGCGTCCTCTCTGAACCTCGCTCATTAAGGACCTGCACCGCTTCAATAACTCTCGACCTTTTCATCGTCGTTAATTTTATAGTTTTGACGGCTTTCAACTAAGACTTAGCCACTTCCCGGACGCGTGGAGAGGCTCCTTTACACAAATGGCTCCTCTTCAGCTTCAAGTATCACATGCATGCACTTCCCTGTCAAATGACGCTCTGCGTTACATTAAAGTTCGTTCACATTGTAATATTCTCTTATCAAGTGGAAAATTATCCTCCACACACCACGTAGACCCTACCTAACTAGTCACGAAAAATGTGAAGGTGGTCATTAATATTCTGGGATATTTTAACGTAATTAGAAACCAAACTAAAAACTCTGCTTTGTCCTCAAGAATGTTGTATTATTATTCCTTGAAACAAGAGTATGAGAAAAACATCAAGTTACCAGGGCTCCGTTTCCGTCCCAAATTTAGTAGAAAATGATACCCCACATGCCTTATTATTTGATGAATGAACCAATTGAGATGGACCAATTGGTGCCCACTGGGGTTGGGTATGGGTCAAGATGGGTACCTAATTACCTATTTCAAAAGAGTGTTTTCCAGATTTTTGTGTACTCGGGCGCGCGGGGTATCATTTTCTACTAAATGTTGGATGCTGAATCGATTGGAATGAGTAGGAAACACTCCACTCTCACTATTATTTTTATATTTTGATCTGGACATCTGGGAACGTAAAATTTCACAAACATGGTTTGATTATTCAAGGAGTAACAAACCCTAAAAGTTATCGGTACGAGTACGATGCTTCTGCTCCGGAAAGTATACTTTTCTTTCTTTTTTAACATTCCCATGAATCAAAGCAATTAGTCCAAAACGAGCTTCATTTAACAACATAAGACTCTGAAAGTCACGCACCATTACCGCTCCGTGACCGCAATAAACGAGGGCGAGATAATTTTTTTTCTTTCTTTGATACTTCCGTCCTTTATCATTTTACATAAAACCATACTTGGGTGTCTGAGTTAGGAAAGAGGTAAATATCGATAAGAAACCCCTTGCCGCCACAAGAGGAGAAAGAAAGAAGGAAAAGCCTGGGTAGCGAAACGAAGAGAAGTTGGTAGGCTCTCTTGTTTTCTTTTCATTAAAAGAGACCTTTAAATCCCGCAGGGAGGAGGGGAAACGGCGTTGAGGGAAAAAAGACCAAATTTCGCTCCGCTATTTGAGATTAGGTGAACGCTGGGACGGAGTTGAATTAATTGAAGGCATTAAATGTAGCTTCCCCGGTGCGAAATTTTAGCAGAAAAAATTGAGAACCTCGACCAACTCAATCGCTGTCCTGTAGTTGTCATCCTGATTTCATTAAGGCGTCTGAAAAATATATGGTCAATAGTCTTGGTAATGGCACTATTTGCCCTCACATAGAAATGGGTAGATTAAAAGAAAGTGAGGGGAAAAAATGAACGAAGGGAAAATATCCCGCGGGAAGAGATTTTTCATGAACTCTGAGCACGTTTAGTAGAGTTCAGTTTGACTGACGTATACACGTACAAACACGGCAATGCAAAGGATGATGCACTTTTTCGGGGTGCACTTTAGCATTTAGTTTGTTCTCATTACGGTAAATCAATTCCGCTTACATTAGTTCTGCCTTGCTCGGTGAGTGATTCGTTGACCAATCCAAAGTACCTACAACGCGCTCCTTGTCCCGCACTTCTAGGGACAAAAAAAAAAAAGATTTTTAACACTTTTAAGTCCATTTTTTCCGGAAATGTTACTAGATGGTTTTGAAAGATAACATTTCAGTGAGCTCACTAACTAAAACCAACTTAATTTTTTTTAAATTTAAATTTAGTTTTATACATGTTTGAATACCTTTTGGATGTTTTTCTGGCGCTCTCGTGCGTTTTTTTTTCGGTAGATAAATGCCTTTTGGTGAGATACGCTACTGGCATTTCTCCATAATTTCGCTTCTCGAATGATACATTCTGTCGACCTTTGTCACGAAAAACAAAGGAGCTAGTTGAGTCATGGTTTATTTGATGTGTAGCCGATTCGGATAAAAATGCAAGGCTCCCAAGTAGTTCTTTGTGACAAGGAAGCGCTGACCTCCTTTTCAATTACGTCGATTTCGAAGGGGAAAATAGTCCTCCAAACAAAACTGGCCTTGGAAACCTAATTTTGATCTGGATACGTAACTATTTATCACGGAACTTCCTTTTTGGTCGTACATTTTCTGGGGACAACCAGCCGGGAGCTAACTCTTCGCAGCAGAGGGGGATCTCGTCTTGTCTATAATTATACAGACGAAAAGGCAGTTGCCCAGAGAAAACAACGCGAGCCAACCCCCAGTCCGTACGGTACCACCAAGTTCAAAACCCTCGAAACCTTTTCCCTTTTTACAAGAAATTTCTCGTAATGGATTCAATACCGGTGAAATTTTGAGAGCGTTTTCCATTGAGAGTAACAGACGACAGTAACTTGAGGTAAGACACGTGTTCACTATGTCTGCCTCTAACACGATTGAATACCGGCATATTTTCGAACTGGTCGATAACTATAAAAGTCGATATGTGATATTAGCAACTGTAATAGCCGTCTTCTGCCAATTCTCAAACACATCGCTTCTGGCGAGTCTTCGTCTCTCCTTCGATCGGGTTGCCAACTGTGAGATAAATCAAAATTAATTCAAGTGGTGAGATCTTTGAATATTTACGTGGTCACGGTAGAGTATGGCAAAGTTATCGTAGGTCATTAGAACTTTTCTCATGTCGTGTTTGATTTGATGAACATCCAACTCCTCGAAAAGACATAATATATCCTAAGCGTTCTGTAAATAATTTGAATAAGAATTTCAGGTTTTGATATTATTTATCTTTTGGGGTAAATGTTAAATGAGTAACAAACAAACCAGTTACAAACTCGTCGAAGTTCATTTCACACAACGTACTCACAATAATTGTAATCATCAATTCTCATTTCTGTGACAATTCCTAACTATTTACGAAGTTTTGTGGACACCAAATGAAGACCAAGTTAAACCCTTTTGCTTGCAGTTGAGCAGAATTTACGCTTTTTCCAACAAAAATGTAACAATTGCCGCTTTAGAATTCCACGTGGCATCTGTTACTTGAAACCCACACGGTTTCTAATAATAAATCAATGCATTTCTCCGTATTCAACGTCTTGGTTTCAAAAGTTCGACGCTCAATTCCTATGTTAATCTTAACATTGTCATTAGAGAGAAACAAACTTTCATTTACAACTCAGCAAATACTCCATTTTTTTATATTTAAGAGCCTTGTGTGGCCTTGAAATCAGTAGAAGGTACCTACTTAAAATGTGGTTAAGAAATTCTATAGTATTATCACGTTTGAGACTCAGCATGAATCAGGTTCAACCATGTTACGTGACGTGTTCGGAAAATTTATAACTTGAAAAATTAACAAGGCATGTATTATGTAAACTGAGGAAGGGCCTGAAGCACTTAGAAGGAGGTGATGGTTAGAAGGCGATGCCGCCTTGGTTTATTATTCAATCGCAATTTGAACTTAATGGGCAACCTGGAAGAGACGCCTTTACCGATCGGTATAGGAAAGTGACGTCTTATACAACACCAGTTACTCGCTCAGGGAAATCTTTAGAGAGAGTCTCTACTAAGGAAAAAGCTTTCTTCCTCACCTTCCAAGCCGCTTCGGAGACAATCAGTGATCGATTAGTTTTAAATGGGAAACTCTAACAGTTCCCTGTAGTGGAGTGGGTAAATGGAATTTTTTCAGCAGATAAACGACGATCTTTATGATGCTAATGATTATCATTAGTATCATGCGAGTATTCCACGTTCCAAAGATGATTCATAGGTTTATCCGCTCATTCCCCACTCAATCATAATTTCACTTCGAATATACAAAAGTAGATCGTGCCAATTTTCTCTCCATCCCTTTTTCAGGGGCCCATACATGCACAGTTTAACAGTGCAGATTGACTGAACAAAGAGTGGGTAAGAAACTGTACGATTGATTATCTGAACTAAATTTGTGTGGAAATCATAGTTTTTCCCCCAGGTATTATAGTTTTCCTCTCAGTTCTCACAGTTGTTTTGAGTGAGTCGCAGTTCAGTTTGAAGTTGTTGTAAACTTGTATAATAAACTTGATAATTTGTGATGTAATGGACCAAAAAGTCAGTCGCGTCAGGCTGCATCGTTTTGGTTGGTTGTTTTTTTAATAATCTATTTTTTGAATAATCAATATTTTTTTAAGAAAATATTGCCAATGCATTTACCGATGTAAAACGGGCATCCGCGCCGTTATTGGTAGTCGAAATTTTCTCATTTTCTGAAAATCTGACATTTTGGTCAAAGACCTGTTTTTGGCTCTAGTTGTTCCTCGAAACTTATGAGCCCGATCGGACCAAATTTGGGGGAGTTGGGATCAGAATGAGTGTTTTTTTTTGTTTTTTTTGTAAAAATGGATTTTTGAGATTTTCGGCGATCTACGCGTGTGAGGTATCATTCCCTACTAAATGTTATACTCAAAACCCATTGAGATTGGTCCCGTATCGATTGGTACCTACTGTGGGTGGGTTTGGGTCAGATGGGTACCTACCTATCTATTGTAAAAGTGGCTTTCGAGATTTGCGAGTACCACTAAGTGTTTACACTCACTCTCTCTCTCTTTTTTTTCAATTAAAACGTTGACTCTTTCTACCCGGTTTGAATAAGGTTGCCTTTTCTGATCCCACAATTTTTGCCAATCGCGATAACCCCTAATGAAAGAGCTCCTTTCCTGCTCATTTCTAATGGGAACAGAGAGAAAGGAGAGTCAGTAGCGGCTGACGAATTTCGCGACAAGAACTGACCAAACTGTGCGAATGACTGAGAAAACTGCTCAGTTTATCAGTGAAAAGTGGAACTTTTGCGCAGGCCAACAACTTGAGTAAGACCACTATTCCAAACTTGATCGCTCAGACATGACGTCACTCATGTCCAAATCGTCATTCTCTTTAGTTGAAACTGAACTTCTTGGTTTGAGTACGAAAAAATCAACATTCTACTCACAAATTTTATTCAGTAGCTGTCAGGATGGCTGATGAAAGTTATAGAAATATCTTGAGAATACATTTAAATCCGCTTAATATTAGATTTTACATAGTTCTATCGGTACAAATGACAATGTTCTAGTTGATTTATTTCAATTTGGTTGAAGAAGAAGAATTCTCCTTTTAGTAGATTGTTCATCGTAGTTTCGCCGCGGGAAATTTCATCATTCATCATGAACGAACTCATCACATAGATTAACCATTGGCTAATCCTGAGAACAAAATATCTCATTTCCAAGCGGTTAGATACCTAGTGTAATAGCGTACGCTAAAATATGGTTAATTTCAGTATTATCACAATCGCATGGTCGCGTACACATTTCAATTATCATATCCGTTTATACTCAGCTGTCTAGGATCGTGATCGTGTTTAGCCTGGCGATTCCCAATAGGACGACCCGCAATCGAGGCCTATATTAGCTTCAGAAGACTTGGCACGTCCACTAGGTGAGTTAATAGCGGCTGAATCGAATCCCAATAAACAGAAATCACTTTATGTGACCTCAACGGCTGGGCTCATGCAATCTAGTACAACCCTGTGCAATCTTGATTGGTTTCAATCGAAACATCTCAACTATTACGGGTTCCCTTGTTGCTTACGTAGCTTGTAACTTGATAGTTCTATAAACTGCTTTTCATTTGATTATTTTCAATTCGCATATAGTAAGAATTTTAGGCTTATAAGTTTTTATTATGATTACGAGATGGTAGGTACGACGAGGGCTCAGGTGAACGTCCCAATTACTTACTAATGACAGAGCTTCCCTTTTTGGCAATCGTTCCAAGGCCTGGCAAATGTAGGGCAGTACAGCTCGCGGTTTCAATTTTCTCTCAAACTTATTTCACCTGTAGTCCGAGTTTTCAGAGGAAACATAACGTATTTGCCCACAGGAACACCGGAAAACGCCAAGTTGGGAAGAATTGAATTGAACAAGTTGGGAACCATCCCGGTTATTTCAGAGCCTTTTATTAGTCTAGGCTGAAAATGGATGACTAAATAGTAATTTTATTCTATAATATACCATTTTCACGTTGCTCCGCCGCAGATTTGTTTAAACGTAAAGGTAAAGGCCACCTCCATGAAAACAGAAATTCCGGTAAACCTACCATGTTTCATTTTGCGTCAACTCTTTGTGAGCGAAAGCCGAATGTCTAAGAGTTTTGTCAGCTCGTTCAAGGATTATAGTTCGTAAAATCGCCCATCAATGGCTCAATGCTCTCAGAGTGGTTACGCAACACTGCTTAAAACACACAGCAGCATATGAAATTCATGAAAACCAGCAAAATGATTTTTATAATATTAAAATACACCACACTTGACGAAATTTGTACATCAAGACAAAATATCTTTAAAAAATTTATATAATTGAGACATGTAGTGAGGTTGGATTTTTATAAAAAGATTTTCTAACACGTTGGCAGGTTCTAGAAATATATTTTGACTCAATTCGCGTGGGATGAAAGAGCTACGTCTCTAAAAATTACCGTTTCCAAATATAGCGCACTACGCGCTCTCTGATGGGAAAATCGTATTTTTTTAAAGTGATTCAGTTGTGATGATTGAATTATTGTTTCCGATGATAAATCTATATTCTCAATGTAGAGATGTTTCGAATCAAATATTCCATGGGGTGAGAGAGGATGATTAATACTTTGAGAAGTCCTTGGAAAATAAACTAGATGCACGATTGAGTAGTATTAAACAAGAATTTATTCATGATTCCAACTTACAGCAGCGGCAGAAGGTACGGTGCGTTTTTAGTAATTTACCTCTGAGACCATGGCAAAATTGAATAATACACGACTATTAAAGAAAATAACTGTTGGAAATGTTTAAATTAATAACGCTGATTATTTATTGAAAAACTTCGCCCACGCAGTAATCCTCCCGCCCCTCCGTCTTTCATGGCACTTGCCACCTTCTCCGCCCTCATAAACCGTAATAATGTTGACATTAAAAGTTAAATAATTGAAAAAGTTTCGCCAGAGCGAGACGGCTTACACTGGGTAAGCAAGAGACAGAGAATACAATTAAAACAAACTCCGACGTTGAGGGGCGATGGGGAAGTGGTTTAGGAAAAAACAAACTTTCAGAAAGCCTCGTTGTTAGTGCGGATGGAAGGAAATACAAGGCTTCCAAAGTCCCAACACCGTCAGCGGTTGGCTAATTGGAACCAGGAAGGTGTGAATTCTGAAGGAAGGGGAAGAAGGCGAAATTGTGTAAGATTCTACTCATATGAGTGGATTAAACGGTGGTTAATGGGTTTGTGGATATTGATGAAGAAAATCCAAAGTTAAAGTTAAATCTAAAGTTAAATTTCGGTACATTTGGAATTTGTGAAAATAGACGCAGAATGGAGCCTGAAATCTATCAATTTTAGTTTTCCAATTGGATTGTCCCAAACTATGAAAAGGGAAAAATGTGGTATACATCAGAAACAGTGCGGAAGATAAGTTTTTCAAAAACGCTGCCTGTCGAATATTGATGTCACAACATCCGTGAAAAAGTGAAATGACAGCCACATTTGAGACAAAAAATGTGATGAACTAAAACATCAGTCCTTGCCTTCTGGAGTTTTGCTTTTGCGCTCTAGCGACAACTGAAAGTTTCCTCCCCTTTTGTAACTTTTGTAAAGAAGAAGCAACGAAGATAGGTCACTCCAGATAAAATACTGAATAAGGCGCAGCCGCGGGCGTTTTTTAAACCAATGATAGTAACTACTCTGAAATAGGAAGGGAAGCGCTGAATGCTGACGTCACGGAATTATCTTTAATTTTCATAAAATTAACTATTTTGTTTTCGAGCGAACGTGATATAGGTTGATACTCAATAAAACACCTTTTTTTTTTTTTTTTTTTTTTTTTTTTTTTTTTTTTTTTTTTTTTTTTTTTTTTTTTTTTTTTTTTTTTTTTAAAGAACAAGTGGACTCTATTTTGTAAACAAAATTTCCGCGAAGAAATGGTTTGCTTGTTCACTACTGGTGGAATCCAAGTTCAAGAAATACGCTCAGTAAACACGTAACGTCGAAAACTCGTGTTCGCAATCAACGGTAATCCAGACAACCCAGCAGCCACTCTTTGTTCCCTTTTCCGCGTTTTTCTCGAGCGAAGGACAACTTTTTTTTGCCCCCCCCCCCCCCTTAACAGATTTTTCTATCAGAGAAACGAGTTCCATCACGGTGAGTCTTGTTATGGTAATGTCGACGGAACCGAGAAGGGGAAAATAGATTTGCCGAAGACGACCGGAAATGAAAGAAAAGATGACGACTCTATCTGAAATGTGACGTCGGGTGTTGGAGTTTCCTCCCTAAAAATAAGACGATTCAGAGGAACCTCCGTCACTTAATAAACCACATCATGGTTTCCCGGTGGAGGATGAGAGACGTATGCTGACTGCTGACATTTTAGTGATTTGGTTCGTGCTCGCTAATTCGTTTTTGTATTGAGAATGACGTTATAATGTCTAGGACATGCCATTCCATTTTCGTCAATTCTGTATAGCTACGGCAAATTATGGTGGATCCGTCAGTTCGAATAAAATGTGGAAATCCCTCATAATCAAAATTGTTATATTTATCCATGAGTGTCCATTTTGAGTGCACATAGTATCAGGTTTGTCACTACCATAAAACTCATGGACATTTTATTGTCGTTTTGTTAATGGTCGTGAGAAAGCCGTCATTTACGAACGAAATGTAGTCAATCAAAAATCAATCTGCCTTCAAAATTCAGCCAAAAAAAGTCATTTGTCAGCGATCGGCTATCATTTTCAAACTCGCAAATACTCCGACGCATCAATCAAAAAGATAACCGTTCGTCAGAGAGGGATGGACTGACGATATTTATTCACTTAGGAAATCTGAAAACCTTATCTTCGTTCAACCCCTAGCCTATTTTTCGGTTCCCCACTCTGGTGCCACTTCCCCTTTGAAGTAACACTCATATTTTCTCCATCATAACCCCATTGATTTTTCTATTTGGCTTCAGCAATAAATTTAATTAATCGTTAAAATAATGATAATCAAATAAATGAAATGCATTTTTTTTTTCAATAAAAATAATTAGAGAATGAATGTTATTTAATGGAAAAAGTTCGGTGTTGAGGCCTTCCTTG
Source organism: Cyrtorhinus lividipennis (assembly GCA_019603395.1). Lineage (NCBI taxonomy): Eukaryota > Metazoa > Arthropoda > Insecta > Hemiptera > Miridae > Cyrtorhinus > Cyrtorhinus lividipennis. The sequence goes on along the minus strand of CM034002.1, from coordinate 14,585,982 downwards.
AGGGCAAAATCTCATATTGACATGTCTCGGCAGATCATTCGCCATTAGGCAGGTGACTGCTTATAGGCTTAAAAAAACGATAAAACAAATTCTAACCACGCACACAACGGGAATATAATTTGGGAAACAGTAATTTAGTTGTTTTCTGAACCATAAGTCCGTCCTCCGTCCGCTTTCCAAACCGAAGTTCCTTTTCGCTTCGGAAAATCTTTTTCCTACATAACCTGGAGTGTTCTCAGCCTCCTTCAAAGGAAGCTTAGTACGGGTAGAAATGGAGCCTTGAGAACGGTTTTTTACTATTTTCGTAGATCACTATGTTTAGTGGAAAACTGACCCCACAGAGGTATTATTCATTTCCCATCAAATTTTAGACACCGTCTTGAATGATATTGACGATCGAACACCATCTTAACTAATAAATTATTGTGAAATTGTTTGCAGGGCTTTGAACTGACCCTTTTACACATTATCTCTTCCAATAGATTTTATTCATTGTTATTGGTGGTCGAGATTGTTTCAGGGGTGGTGTTGAAAAGTAAAAATACGAACATTCATAAAAATACATTCCAACCGTTGGATGTATTCATCAAGTCGACCGAAATATCCTCTGAATTCGTCGGCGAATCAGAAAAATGAAGAAAAACATTTGTGGAATCATTCTTTTCTCGGGAGATGAAAAGGAAACATCACCAGCTATGACGTTTAATCGATGGTCTACTTGCGGGACTAGAGTGTTCTGAGTGTTTCTTTCATAGTTTTGATGCCCCCGTTGTTCGTTCGTTCTTCAGCTCCAGTCGAAGGCTGTGATGGGTCCTTGTCACCTGGAGGGCTTCGTGGATTTTGCTCGTCGTCGCTTTGAATCTCGTCTTGAGAACAGCGGGAGATCTTCTGGGCGGTAATAGCGGTTTTGTACAAGCGGACGAGGAGCCCAAATGGAACCGTCTGATGCCGCTTTTCTGACTCTCTTCGAACCGTCGTCCTCGTAATGAATTGGAAAGCGATGGTTGCCGACAGCAGAAGAAACCTTTTGTCGGTTCTTGCCGATCAAGCTCGGTTTTTCTTTTTCGCTCGAGCCCCTTCACCTCCCACCAAATAGAACGGCTTTCTAACAAGCGACCTTTATTTTGACGCTGATCAATATCTCTGGGCTCGAGGTTGAAGAAAGAGTTGGCGGGGTGCAAGAGCGAGATGGCTTCATTTCACCATCTTTTTCTCCTCGACTTGGGGCCCCTCTGGAGAGCTAAACTCAAACATCCGAATCAACAAGTAAAGCTCCGCCTCGCCCCTTCTGTTGTCGAAGAATCAAATGCTGATTCCGGCAAATGAGAGCTTTCTCTCCTATTTCGTTCAGAAGTTAAACCTCTTTGCCGTAAGATTCCTTTTCAAATCATTGTTTTCACCTTCACTTTCCATTCAAACTTCCTTCTTCCCCCTTTAAGTTGAGTAAAACAGCTCAATGCCGTTTGGGGTGCGTAAATTGACATCAATCTTTAAATACTAGAAGCTTAGCTACGGAGCTCTCTCAAACTCATTTAAAACATCAATAAATTGTATTTTCCCTTGTTTCGTCCTATCAGTGGGTATCATTGTGTGGAACTTTGTACATTCGGAACATCAGGATCATCTCAGCGGAAACCTCGTTCGTTCTAAATTGACAAGGACATTTTTGGTGCTCAAAAAATCATGATTTCCACTTTCATTCTTCGTTTCAGAGCTGCTCAAACAATTAGCGAGTGGGTTCCGTTCTGAATCAGCCTGGCTATAAGGATTTCCTTTAAACCACGATAATTGATCTTGTTTTGTTCATATTTTTAAAAATGAGATTCAAAGCGATAAGTACGTTGTGTACAACAAACACCCTCGGATTCACAATCGTTTCAATGCCGACCTCTCACCTTGCAGTGTCAACATTCTATTCTTGGCGATCAAGGGGAGTTGGGTTTCTCCAAACTGCAAACTAATAATAGAACCGGGTAGATTCGTGAGAACTACGCAAAGCGTCCGTTGAATACCCTCATGACATGTACATACATTTTTGAGAAATCCATAAGCGGGAATGAAAGAAGAAACGTCGAAAAAAAGTTTGGTAAAGTTGAGGCTGTACGATTTGTTGAAAAAGTTTCCTAGTGGTGTATAAATTTTGTTGTTCCGCCAGACCACCAACGTAAAAATACTCGAGGTTTATTTAGACCGATATCATAAATCCTCGTTCTACTTCATTAGCCCTTTTGCCCGGAGTGGAATAAAATGGTGAGTGGTTTGAGTCGGGAGCTTCATTATTTGGGAGCACTGAGGAAGTAAACTTTATGCGTTATAAAAAACAGGAAAGGAGTGATAAGAGGTTACTGAGGAATATTGCGGCAGTCAAACTTTGAACTAATTATTTTGAGATTCGGACACAATCGACAGACAGGAAAACCACGGTTGACCATATTAAAATTACTTCGTTCGATTAAATACTCTAAAATTATTTGGAGAGTAAATATTGTGGTCGTTGAAGTTAAGAACAAAGCCAGCCTATGAAATGGGCTTGAGTGCGTGAATAATTCGATAATAATTATTAATATTGTTTGATTTTACACAAATATTACTTCAATAACTGCAATAAACTTGAAATTGATCATTGCTCAATTGATTCGAATTTTACGACGAACATCGAAATTCAGACTGATGAAATCTTCATTATGACCAACTGAACAATTGAAACCCAGTAGGGTAACCGCCTCTCTTTAGGGAATCTCTTCATTAAGCCAAACCCGAATTTGAAAAATAATTATGAACATTACAATGTATAGTGTCTGTTCCATTAGTGAGCAGGTAAAATGACGGAGAGAGCCGGAGAGAGGGCAGTAAATGCATTCAGTTCTCGGGTTAAGATATATCCTTAATGAACCCTATTCATCCCCGAATCGCTAAGTTTGCCGCCTCTCGTCGGAAAGACGGCACTTTCCTCACGGAATACAAATTGGTTTCAGAGTAGCTAGTTGGAAACGCAATCCCAACACGTAGTCGGCATTGTAATCATTAGGGAGACTTCGCTAATAGACTATGACACCGTCTTAATCTACTTGGTTGTTGCCTTCAAACTCTGAGCACGGCGCCCATTATAAAGCGATAAGTACGTCCTACTGTGATGTGGAAATCTGAATTCAAATTTGTGATTCCATCTACCTTGATTATTTGGTAGATACAGCATTCGCAAAATAAATGTAACCAATCACAAACTGGATGAAAATTTCCACAATTAGAATTGAACGTTTCACAAAATAAATTATGCTTTTACAGTGAGAATTAACTGGGATTTTCGCAAACAAAAGTCCCATTACTGTAGTGAATTGCTAAAGTGAACAGTGGTGGGTAGCGACCATAGGAGCAGCGTCATTCCTCATGGACTGTCAAACTTCTTTTACCTTCTCTGTGCACATCCACCTTCTTCTTCTTCTTTGCTGTAGCAGCCATCATTTTCTAGCAGTGTTTTTGTTTACTAGTTCTGTCTAGTACGTTCTGTGTGGAAAATTGGTGTGGTAGTGAGACTCAAGTGTTCAAGTACTAGTTCAGTGTAATGCCGATGAGTTTAATCTCAACTGTGAAAGGATTAATTTAGATGGTGAAAGGTTTATTTGAGCTCGCGACTACCTACTTGATATTCAGCCAAAATTGATGTTTGGCAAATTGATCGGCGTACTTTGGACTCAACGTATCATTACTTTTGAACAATGAACAATCCTTATTTTCCTAAATTTGAATGCTGGTCGAATCGTTGCCTCGGTTGAGTATGGGATTCTATCCTTGCGGTCCTCCAAAAATGAGTAACCAGGTAATCGAGAAACACTCAGGCTTATTTGGACGCTCGTTGTAGCATTGTTTGCCTTTTCAGCAGAGGCTACGACATGGTGTACCCTTCAGCAGTCAGGTTCCCGTGAGCACTTCACCCACCTTTGTTGGGTTGAGACTGAAAATGTCCCCTTCTCTCTCAGCAATTTCTTGCAGTCTCCGTTGCATGGCACTTCCATTGTCAGCTTGGATAATCTGCTCACGTTCTGTCCCCCGATAAAATACAGGGTAGAGAACGATATCCAACTCGTTGGCGCAGTGTTGAACCATACTTGCCTGTAGACAATTAGTGGTGTTTTATGAATCCAAAATAGGAGTAGACTGTAAATTCCGTTTCAGTAGGAACGTTAATCCTCTATTTTTTCAATCAACTACTTTTGTTACAAGTCAAGCAAATTCACAAAAGTAAAATCCGCTACAGCTGCCGTTGGTAAAAATCGTCTTTCATACCGAATTACATGGAAGCACATTCCTGATCAATTTCAAGGAGGTGTTAGAACAACAAGTGGGTGTGGAATACAGCTTCTGAAATCCAAAATCTGAACCAATCAGTTTGTTAAACTTGGGGCACGGCTTACGACCTGCGTACGTGACTTTGTTCACTCCTTCGAGTAACTTCTGAGTAGGTAAATGGATCTAGGGACTTCTCTCCTGCTTGATCAGGCACAAGAACCCGAGGGACCTCAACTTCCAAATTGAATTGCTCACCGCCCAGGTCAATCTCAATGAACGTGCATTCACCTTGTTACAGGGAACAAACATGGAGCAGTTTGAACAGTTACTAACTTGCGCTATTTGCTTGGATCGATACCGCAACCCCAAGTTACTACCATGCCAGCATTCCTTCTGCATGGAGCCGTGCATGGACGGCCTCGTGGACTACGTGAGGCGTCAGGTAGGTAACGGGAAGCAATCGCATGAAATCATTGGCTTTTGCACTTTCCGATTTGGGACTCTTAAGTTGATATCACCGATCACATTCCATGCACTTGTTTTTTTTTATCATGAAATTAATACAAAAAGTATGATAGATTGACTACCTACTCACGTTTAGCAAGTGATTGGACAAAAAAGAGTGATGATTGATAAAGTATTATAAATTCTTTTTCACCATCCATCCCCACTCATCTGTGTCTTCTTTGTGTATAATTAATTTAAAAACATATAATTACTTCTTACATACAATATTATAAAAATCACAAAAATATAATGGTTTTTCGTGCCTTTGATTATGTCTCAATAAAATTACTTCGGCTTGCTCAAAAAATAATCATTGAGTGGAATCCGAGAATACCGTTAGGAAGATCATTCAACTTCCCAGCTCCCTGATTTGTCATATGTACGGAAAATGGATAAAGTCCATAATTTAATATTTCTTTTTGTTCGTTCACCACCAATGGTTTCATTTTGTACGCCATTTTTACTAAGGCGTAACGGTTCATTCATAACAGTGGAAAAACGCAGTAATTTCCTTTTTTCATTTTGGACTTAATCATTTTTGGCTCTAACTAGAAGTGATTTGTATCTCCAACTATCGTTTTAAATATAATTATGAGGGAGGTATGGTCATGCACGTTTATCTGTCACATTGTATTATTTTTCTGGAAAAAACAGTTGTCGAAACGTACAACGTTCGATCATGATAATTTCAATCGATCAATTTCCCTTTTACACCGTAATATATCACCTGGACACAGGCTTACCTTCTAGTTTATAACCATCGAAATAGGTGAACCGATTGATCAGACCCGTCTACCTCCTTCATCCCTAGGCTAAATTACCTTGGTGGCTCAACATTGCGCTAAATTGATTACAGGTGAAATGCCCAGAATGCAGAGCCGAGCACAGAATACCTTACCAAGGCGTTCAGGGTTACCCAACCAACGTCACGCTCCAGCGATTCTTGGAGCTTCATATCGAAATCACAGGAGAAATGCCAGACCCAACAAGGTAGTTTTTTTGTTTGTTGTCTGTCAACTTCTCTTCATCAAAACAAATCCTCATTTGCCTAGATGGGGTGTACCCATTAGTCTAAAAATTTTGTTTTTCAATGATGTTGTTTATAAAGAAAGGGGGAAAATGTGTCAGATTCATCGGAAATAGTGTGGACATTTTTAAAAAGCTGCCTGCTGAATGATGACGTCACAACCTTTGTGAAAAGGTAAGATGACAGCCACAATATGAGACAAGGAATCTGATGATCTGCAACTACAGCGGTCCTTGCCTTTCAGGGTGCTGCGCTCTAGCGAACAACTGTAGACAACAGAAACTTTCCTCCCCCTGGTTTTATCATTGTTGTAAACACTAGGTCACTCCAAATAAAATACTAACCAAAGCGCAGCCGAGGTTGTTTTTGAAACCAATGATAGTGATAACTCAAAAATCAAAGTGAACCTCACTGGGGTTGTCTCAACAGGGGCGGGAAGGAAAATGAAGTTTTCTGATTTTATTATTTTAGAAGGAGGGTTTAACCAAAAGAATATATTATTATTTTTTGGTTATTAAATCTGACTACTGTCATAAGGATTAAATATAGTAGATACGGAGTTTCACAACAAGTTTATTCCGCCAGGATCAATTTATCGTTTTTTATTTTCGTTTCAGTGGGCAAATAATGAAAAGGTGCGCTGTATGCACGGAGAAAGCTTACTGCTCACACTGCAATCACTGCACAAAGGATGTTTGCCCTCAGTGCAAAACAGCCCATATGGACATACTCCGTCGCGAAATTTCCAGGATAAACAATCAGGTTCGTGCCCCCACGTTTTTCATATAGAATTTTCAGAACGAAAATGAGTAAAAAATACCGCTTTGGTGGGGAAAAACATTTGCTAAACTGTTGTTCATTGTATGAATTACAAACCATAACACAACAATTCGTACAAAACATTGTACGAATCCAAATTTCGTTATACACAGCTCTCATCGCATTTTTTACTATTATGCTGTACGTTTTCGGGCCGGAGGGTGGTCAATAGAATGTTTTGAGGTAATAAATCTTTTGTCTCTACGGAAACAAAGGGTATGACGTCAACAACAATGAACCAACGGTTATCTATGGGTAGGCAACCGTTATTTAACTGCCCTTTTTCTCTCATCGGTTTGAGATGAACTCTCATTACTTGAAAATAATAAAAACACCCACGTAAATAATCGGTATGAAAACGTTGGTAATTCCAAGGCTTAATTACCATCAATAGGTCGAGAGGCATGAGCCTCTGTTTTCATTCTATTCACTGTAAAATGAGTCCATTTAACAGGTCGATAACGGTTTTCCACTAAGGTTATTATAACAAGCGTGGATATTCTATTCTGGGAAACGATATCAAGTAGAAATAACATCTCCCTCGTCGTAAATAAATAATGCATTCAAATAATTGAATTGCTATTCCAACCTCAGACTTGTCCTGCTGGAGTAAAACGCGATAATTTGGATTTTATGTTTTCAATTTGCTGACTAAACTAAACTAAACTAACATTTTCATCGCCCTTCATCTTCCTGTTACGAAATTGATGATTTTAATCCAGCGGGAAGGAAAGGGAGCACGCTTAACGTATAAGCCCGATTCAAATTTACCTGGTTACGCATCGTGAAGTTGGGTTATTTTCATGTTTCATTATGCAGAATGGCTAGCTAAATTGCGGACAAATTAGGGAAGTTTGTCAGGGGACCTTGGAAAGTGGCAGTGGATGGCTATCGTAGTAGCTTAATTGGTTCGCTCATTTGATGCCAGGTCATTAACTACCTTGCGGAAGGGTTTCGGGGGAGGATGGCAGTGTATATCCTGAAATAAGCTCTCCCTGTTCCCGAAACTGACGTACCGTGGGATGATTGATGCGATTTAGTGGACAGGAACCCTTCGCCCCTGTCCTCGCTCTGTCTCCTCCGTAGATGACGTCACGGGATCGGCGATGGGGGCAACATCCTCATTTCTCACCTGTTCGGGAAGGGTCTTTTGGGTTTAACTCTGCGGTGCTTCTGGTTTTTCTCAGCCATTAGCAGTTTTAGGCCAACTCCTTCCAGCAGAACCAACCAAACCTTTTTCTTTCTTCATTATCCCCCTCTGGCACACCCTCTCATACTCTCACCAACTCTCTTTGTCCTTCCTGTTTTTACTTCGTCCGCGTGGGCCAGTTGGAGCTCGGTCTCTCGTAACCGTGCAGTTTCCCAGTGGTAAACGCTCGACCGACAACACTTAACAACTCTAATACAGTTAACCACTGACACAAGTGAAACACTCCTTAAAAGAAACGAGGCGAAGAAAACCAAACTTCATCCTAACAAATGGTGCCGAGGGGAGTGTCCCTGAAAGGACAACAATTATTTACTTGGTCTCTGCGGTCACTTTTGCTGTGCAAAAAATAGTACCTCATCACTCTTAACAATTTATTATGGTTATGAATAGCACTTCTAAACACAACTCCTTCTCTAATTCATTTCCCACTGTTCACAAAAAAGTGACAAGCGTGCTTATATCATCCTCTCCGTAAAAATAAAACCGTTAGTTATGGCTTAGCACGAGGTACGAAAAATAAATTATGTTCCCTTCGTAATCCATCAAAAGGGGTCGTAGCTACAGGCAGGGCGGATGGATCTAGTTGTGACAACTGAACTCACGGCGCAGAGCTATACGTCTCCTTCAATACCGCACATTCTTGAAGGAGGGATTGATCATGCGAGTAGTCAATCCCTGCAGCCAAATACACGCAATTTATTGAAATTCCCGTTGTGATAAGCGTTACTCATTCATTTCGTGTAAAATTACATATAAAATATAAAACAATCATTGCTCAACAGGTCCGTAGGGCTATGCATCGACTGGAAGATCTTCTCGCAATGGTGGAAAAGAACATTCAGGCGTTGCAAGTCAATTGTTCCAGTGTGTCGGAAGAAGTCGACGAAATATACCGCAGGCTGTCCAAAGCACTTAAAGACAGGACAGACTACCTCAGGGGAGAGGTCGACAGGTGAGCACGAATTGTACAGGGCTGCAAAGTTGAATACAATCAGTCGGTGAAAATCACGACTGCTTATCCTAGATTGTTTAATATACATTTGGTTACGTGCAATAAAATTGACCGACTTCCGTTAAATTTAGGTATTTGTCAGTTGAGCTGAGGAACTTAGGAGCTCTGAAGGATAATCTTGAACTGGAGGTGAGCAACATCCAGGCCAATTGCGACCTTGCTGATAAGCACATGCAGTCCGAAGATGTCGAGTGGGAAGATATTGAACTTCTCGACACGAAAGAAATTTTCCTCAAAACGGTCGATTTCATCAGGTAACGAACTTGAAAAAAATCGTTTAACAACACCCTCTAAACTCACGTACTACGTCATCAATTTCCACGTTTGCGCAGGAATTTCGAAGCGGAAATGGGCGACTACACTCGACGAGTGAGATTCTCTATGACCCACGATCCGAACCAACTCGTCATGCATGTTTCGACCTACGGAGACCTCAACATCAGCATGCCCCATCAGTTCGCTATGAGCGCCCAGCAAATTCAACCCGGTACGTTCGACCCTTCCAGGAAGTGTTCATTTCGACAGGGCGTGCAATTTAATTTGATTATTTGTCGACGTACTTTACCCTACCTTATACTGGTAGGGACCACGTTATATTATAGCGTAGTAACTTCTCATGCAGAATGTTGGTGATGGTCAAGAGTGCTTGGCTAAGGAAACTAGTTGCTGTAGTGCAGTCAGAAACCTCGAAATTTGAGTTGAAGCTAGTTATTTTATTTTATTTTATTTGTTATTTTTTAATTAGAAAAATATATTAGTGGTAGTAGTGGACATGCTAAAATTCGATTTTTATAATAAGAAATAGATAGATATATTTTTGAAAAAAAAAAAAAAAAATGAATCGTAACAACTTGGGGTTGTGATGGAACGAAATTAAGTACACTTCATTCACGAACATTCTGCAGTTTTTTTTTTTTTTTGTAGCCTCATCGTTACATGCATCTGCCAGATTGCATTGTTCGCAAAACTTTTTTTTAGGTGTAAAGTTGATTAACCGAAGTTTATTTCGAAAAGAAGTGTGAAATTAATGTTTTCGTTGCATTTTTAACGTAGGTGCAAGAAGAACTGCCACCGACACAATGCTGAATGTATATGGTAGGTTTGGATGGGGTGCATGGCTTTTTGTGGGCAAATCCTCGCTGTGAAAAGTTCACGTCAGTTTTCCTCATTAGCCACCTTTTACACTCATTCAACATTCCCATTGTCGGTGTCAGTAGACAAATCGGACGGCAGCCGGTTCAAGGGTTGAAACATATTTTATCACTCCATTATGTTTTTGTGTATCGTAACAGGAGACTAAGTAACGGGCTGAAAGATAAAATCCATCAACTGGTGTTGATGAACTTTCTCTATATCATGTTCAAGAAAATAATGGGGTAGATGTTTCATAAGATGTAATTTTGAATGAAAAAGTTGAAGAAAAAAAGCTCGGTTCATATACCCTATAAAAGCATCCATTATTCGTAGAGGGAAAGAAAGACCAAGTTAAAAATTAACAAACATTAAACTTGAACTCCAACAACCTCATTTCCACCGTACTATTCAGTCACATTGAAGTACATTGAACCTTACAATTACAATTTCATAGTATAAATAACGTATGTGTTCGATATGTAGACACACTGTATTCCTATTGAATTCCTTCAATTAAACATTTAATCGAATAAATCGAAATAATTTTTATAGCTAGTATACTGAGAATAATGGTTTCTTACTTGCGAAAATCGTGAAGCCTATCGATCATTCGGTCCCTCAATTTATACGTCTCATTGTGTTTGTGGTTGTTTCCCTCTGATCGTCAGTTGTTGAAGTAGTTGACCCGTAGTGTCGGTTTGCTTGCTGTCGGTTTTACCTCACGTTAGCTCAAGCTATGATTAGCTTAAAAATCCGCTGTATTTGTAGATTAATTCATTCTACACGAAATTATTAGAAGAACAGGAGTTGAACGGTCACTGATCCACTTCAAGTTCATAATATGAACATTATGTACATGAAATGAGAATGTTTCATGTGATAAAAAACTAAACTATTCAATGTATTCAATGTTCTCCAGGTCCTGGACTTATGAGGTCTAAGAGCGATCACAGACTGGCCGCCCAATACAGGCAGCAAGATCGCGACTACGACAGGGACGAACGTGCTACTTCTCCTCTGAACGGTAGAAGATTTGGTGACAAGTAAGCTTAACAACATTTTATAAAATACCAATGACTCTAAGCATCTTTCGTAATGTTCTTTACCTCCTAGTATGTTTCCCAACCCGTTTTAAAGTGCCGCTTTCCTACCCATTTAACAGTATTAAATAGAGCAGCTTACTGAAGTGTTCTCGGGGTGCCACCGCGATACGAGCGGTCATAACTAAGAATCCCGGTGTTGGTGGTTTCTTCACATTTTCGCTGATGTAATCGTCAATTTAATAGGATTTTGTGTTAATATAACGACAAATTCGAACACATTTCACGAGATAAAGTCAACGCTTTACCTGATGCAACTAATGTATTTATGTTACCTAAGACTATAAGCCATTTCAAGCAAGTTCATAGATACTAACACCCTCAAATCCCTCTAAATTCGTGTTGAAGTTTTCTCTTCATGTGAATTCCATCATCACATTCATTTTGTACTTCATGTGAGGGGCAGAAGAATTGTCTCCATTGTGAACGTGGATCGTATCTCTTTTGTTCACTTTCATATCAATTGTAATGACTAGATTTTTTATTACCAAATGGTTCGATTAGAAATATTGCACAGATAAAAATTCGCTCAAGTTATGATCTTAAGGTACTTACTTACAATATACTTTAAGAGGAAGAGAGGCAAGTAGGCAAGTAGGATCAATCGTCAGCTTTGAGCCAGAAGTAGCCTCGCCGTCTTTGTAAGATTCTTGTCTCTGTGTCCTAAGTCCTTTGCCCACAAGTGAACCACCCGTTGTGTTCCAGATACCCCCAAAGAAGGCAAGAAAGGAGCGAGTACGATTATGGTGGCGAATACGAAGAATCTCGTCCAGCAAGGTCCAGGATCCGCTCAAGATTCAGGCATGGAGGAGACAACACCGACTCTGACAACGATACGAGCGGAGGAGGTCGAAACGTACGATTTTCAGAAGGGCAAAAAGTGAGTAGTTGTTATTATCGAAATGAGACCTTTTGTTTGTACAATTTGTAAATGTTAGCGCTTCCATCGAAATCAATCGAAAATTGTTTGATGCATCAATCTAATCATTTTCCCTCGACTCCTCGTTTGTTGAGTCTCATTTTCATTGTCATCGTGTAAAGTGACTGTAATGGTCGGTTTTTTTCTCTCTTAAGGAAAGAGAGAGAGTACTAGATACCGAGGACGTGGCGAAGGGACCACTCAGCGGTATTACTCGGCTTTACGACAGCCCTCGAGTCATGAAGAGGCTTCAGGACTCGGAAACGAAGAAAGATCGTCCGCCGGCCCCCGCACCACAACCACCGCCACCAACTACCAAGTTTCAACCCCCCAAGCGTCCTACCCCTCGTGAGTACTTGAGCAGCCTGAGAGCAATATGACCGGTTTCATATCTCATTCTCCCCTTTTCCTTGGCCTCTGATACAGTAAAATTCATATGATGGACTATAGTTTGCTTCTACTATCACCTAATATTCTTCATTCTGTTTAGTATTACACTAAATCCAGGATCCCAGTTTATACCTGGAATCTGTATGATGTGTGATTTTAATTTTGGTCGAAGCTGAATACACTCAAACGGTCAATCAATATCCATATAGCCAGTCTCGGCTTATCAATTTTTTCATATTTCCCGTGTTTATATTTCTTTTCTCATTTTCCAGCCGTTGCCCAGAGACAGGTGAGTGAAGAGGACGAAATCGCTAAAATTAAGAAACTAATGAAAAATGCACCTGGAGAGCCTCGCGATGCCACGTCCGACAGAGTAGCAAATCTCAGAAGAGAAGACAGTGAGAGGACGTCACCTGCCAACCAGAGAGGCGCTTCAGTGGCTCCAATCGCCCCTGCTGAGACCCCCGCACCAAAGCCGACTACTCCATCGGTAAGTACAAAAAAATAGAATAAAATCAAGTTGAAAATTTTACATTTTCAATATGGAACATTTCTCTTATAATTATAAAATAAATAAAATGATTATTTTCCATAATGATTTCCACGGGGTACCGTGGGTAGCTCCAGTTTCATTGATTCTTTGTTGTAGGTTTAAATCAGAGATCAATGACTCCTTTGTGTGAATCGATACTACAAACTGACCAATAGGGATGATAGAGCAATAACGATTAATCAGAAATGACGCAGGGCGTTTAGCGTTTGTGATATTGCGCCTTGGTTGTGGTGACAAAAGGTCATTTGCCAAGCCCATGCATCAGTGTTTCTCCTTGTCTTCACAATGATGGTTCTTGTGAGTGTGTGATAGTTCACTCAGCGAGTCACTGCACGCTTTGTGCTGAGTGCTTAACGGAGAATATTAAACTTGCTGGAGCAACCGTTTCATTTGAAATAATCCAAACATTGATACGATTCTAAAACTTATTGCTCCAAAAGTAAGAAATTGATGCTCATGAATAAGGGAATGGAAGTACAATTTACATTATTGTACGATATCACTACAAATTTTATCCTAAAAATATGTAATAATTGGAGAAGCCAGAATTTATTACATTGATATAGATTTAGTGAAGTATTCGCGCGTTTCTTATGCCAATGAGGCAAATTAAATAAAATTATATCTTCAGAAGGAGCCATATAGCCATCTTAGATTCCCTGGCCAATTAAATGAATCAATCAATGTTGAATAAACTAGTGGCGAAATCACTTATGTATAATTTTTTGCGCTGGACGCTGACTGGAATTATCAAAATGATGACTTTTAACCAGGAACTTGATATGGAGTAATAAAAAGTTTTCTAATTGTTTTTAGAAAGAGCGGTTATTTGTATTTTTTGGTAATTCTGAGGTAGTCACATTCGGAGGTATTTATGGCGTGAATATATTATGAACATTCGTTGAGCATAGGTGCCAGGGAAACGTCGAGGTAAACCATTCGTCTCTCCCTTTTTCGATGTTTGAGTTTGAGAAGTTTGATGAGGAGCGGTTCAAGTGTGCTCGAGGGAGTAGTAGATGGAGACGTTCCAACTGTAGAGTCTTGTCAGTATAGCGGTTTGACTTGCTCTTATGTGTGGAACCAGTTTTCACCCCACACTCAACTGCCTTTTCATCTGGACCGCCTTCACACGTCTATAAACCGCACTATCTCGAAGGAACTTTTGAATAAGGCATTCTTTGAAGAGAATTTCACGAAGAGAAATGTCGGATAAACATGAAAACGATTGTAACTTATGTAATTCCCGTCAAAAATCTAATCTCTTAGGCCCTTGTACTGACTTGCGGCTTTTAGTCTCAAGAGTATTAATTCATTTAAAAGTTAGGAACCGCCTCCTCTGATGGCTCTACATTGACCTGAGTTCCCCGAGTTCAGCTGCGAAAATAATTACAATGCGCAATTTTAAAGCTGGAGAGGCTCAGGTCCTCTAGATGACGCCCTAGGCAGAAAATGCAAATACTTATGCGTCATGGGATAACATACATCATACAATGTGGTCTAGCTTGGCTTAGCTGCCCCATCATTATTTACTATTTGACGTAACCTCCAAATCTCTACATTTTTCAAAAATTAATCGCGCCTTTTTTGAAATGTTGTCACATTTTGGATGTTTGCTCTAATTTTTGTAATTCTCTTTCATGTTTCAAATTAATATTATCTCATTCATTTATCAATACACTACTTGTAAACACCGAAACTATTTTATTTTTCAGGCGGCTGCTGCTTCTAGCTCCGAAGAATCAGACGATAGTCCGCCAGCGTCTCTGAGTCAGAGCTCAGGAACTCAGAGGAAACCTTCTGTCACAAGGCAAAGCAGCGCTCAGGCTGGCTCTCGCAGGTCTTCAGCATCAAGCGACGTCTCGTCCTCTGCAACAGGTAAGTTGCAACTACGTATGGTTATTTATACATAAATGAGAGTAGATTTTCAATTGCGAACGCCAAAGAGATGTGGTCGAGGTGAAACCTGCCAGAGCTTACTGAAAATGTATGTAAGGGGCGCCTAGAATCCACTTGGGATTAATCTGTTGCCGCATTGAGGCCAGATTGACTTGAGAACGTCTTTTGAGCGTGGAATAACTCTAGGTGTGCTGCGGCAGGCAAAGGCAGTTAGCCTCTGGTAGTAGGAGACCTCAATGAAGAGCTTCCACGTATGATCTAGCGCTCAAATACCAATATAAAATGAATTAAGCCAAATGGACGGAACCTACTAGAGGTGCAAAAGTGAGCATGACAAGAACGTGTGAGTCACTTCAGGAGACTTGAGTGTCTTCACTTCTGGCTCACCCATCTAGTTCGCCCTTCTCATATCCTTGTGGTGGGTTCCTGGAATGAACCTACATTATCATGCTAGAGCCGATCTCTCCGGTTTGCCCTGAAATTTGACAATTAGCGTTTCAAGATGTCTACACCAAAAACTTCTAAAATGCTTCCACAGTTGTTTATTATTCCATGGACAAGAATATGGGGAAACATTGAGTGTCGAGGGCTGATCCCAATTCAAAAGTTAGAGGTAAATGATACCTCACTTGCCTGGCACCCACAAAATCATTAAAATCGAGTAAAATACACATTTTTATCTAAACCCTCCCCGAAATTGGACCAATGGGGCTGAAAAGTCTTGAGAACCAACTAAAGCCGAAAAGAGGCTTTGAAATTGTTTGAAAATTGTCTACTACCCAAAACCGGGCATTTTTCACTTGGTCGTTGACACTTATCACTCCATCGGCCCAAATTTGCAAAGGGCATGAGTAAAAATATGTATTTCTCTCGATTTTCAATATTTTGTGGGGTCACATTTTCCTCTAACTTTTGGACTCCAAGATTGATTGGAATTAGTCCTGGACACCCACTGTTTTCCCCCGTACTCTTGCTCTATGGAATAATAAACCATTGTAGAAGAATTCGCAGCGTTTTTGAAAAGAATTCACTGGCGATAAGATTTCCATCAATGTTTCGAACTCAATAATTAAAACAAAATATTAATTTTATTCTCTAAATTTGGCGATTTTGAATCAGTAAGTCATCCACTGGCTGGTAAGGTTTTCGGTACCTATCCTCCTAGTCACATTACAGATATATTTGTTGTACATATAAACAATACCATCTAACAATTCAGTGTTTAGTTTCAATGTGCGCAGTGACTAATCCTGGAGTTTCCTGCAGCTCTTCCGTGTAAGTTTGACTGGCGGCTTCATTACCTTCACCTGTAATAGTATCCATAGGTACCTATTATTCTTGTACATACACTATTCTGCTTGCTCCGCTGATTATTTTTTTACACACTACGTACGCTTCACTAAACATTTCTGTTCCATTGAACATTATCTGGTAACATACGCTGAATCTCGTATGAAACTCGTTTTAAATTACCTAGTAGTTCATCAATACTGAGAAATCGATGAACATGATATTATGATGCCTACTATCATGTCGTCATGGAATATTGTAAGGGATTTGGCATCTCTCTATTCTCGATATTACCTATTGAACAGAATTTAATTTTACAGTTTTGCTTATTTATGTATTTTTTCTTTTTTTAATGATTATTTTTTGTGTGGTGTGTAGTCCATATGCCGTTATTGTGTCATGAGGACGATTTATAAACTGTACATTCTTTGTTTTCATGGATGGCGAGATGTCGTTTCAATATCTTTTTCGCGTTTCACTGATGGCGATGAAGCGTCGTTTCGGTTTTTGTCCCTCAACTCTGTCAATTCAAACAAAGGGTGAAAAAGTCGTTCGCATGATTAATCGGTTACAGAACGCGAAAATGTATCGCACGGGTGTTTACGAGCAACTTTTGAACTTGATAAATTGCAATGAAAACGCGCGAATTCAGTTCAGATGTAGGAAACTTGTGGTGTTGGGTCGTAAAAGGACTCACAATTTGGGGAAAAAATGTCTGGGCGATGCATTAATATTCATTCAAAACCAAATATGACATATTTCTCGTATCTTCCGTTGTACCACAATTTTCATTATTCAACCGAATTCGAGTCGTCTCATACACCTGATTGTGTGACTGTCGTTCCTAGTTTTGATTGTAAGAGGTTTTCTACGTCTCTTATCATAGGGCCCCATCATGTGCGGGATCCGAAGAGGAATTTGCGAATGTGCTCTGCGAGTGCATCGAACTATGCCAAATTGTTGTTGGGTAATTGCATGTTTTGTAAATATCTTGGGATATTTGGCCACTTTGATTTCATTTTATTGCTTTTTATATTCATACTTTCTATACTTATGTTGTTAAGTGATTTAAATTTTCAGTATGTGAAAAAATGTTCTCTTTGAGAATAGGTAGAGCAATTTTAGCAAAGAGATGTGATTTTATTGCAGCACGTATGATTAGGTCAAAGTGGCAGAATTTCCCTGATATCTTTGCACTTTAATCTAACATGGTAACACAATACTTGTGGCAGTCTCACTTGGTTTGAAGAGCAAAGGTGTGTGCTGTGTTCGATCAGAATTTCTCATTGTAAATTTAAAATATCCCCACGTAGAAAAAGAAAATCCCTATTCGATTACTCAAGTCATTGCGGCGTTCGAGACAGATCAGTTGAGATATTTTTTCGCCTTTTTTCGGGGTGAAAAATCGGTGACCAGGACACACCAAAAATCAGAGGTCGAACAGCGTCGAATCGACCGCGTCAGCTGAATCCGTACCCAGCCCGAAACCGACCGGAGCGGCCTTCACGACCGAGGAAGTCAAACAGATGTTAGCTCGACACAGCCCTGGGTCCCAAAATACCAGCGGTAGTCAGCCGACGCCTTCCTCCTCGTCCCCAGCCGAGCCCCGTAGGTTCCACAGCAGATTTCTCAAAGGAGGTAAATTAAATGCGAGAATACCTTCGCTTTTTCTGGTATAAGTCAATATCGGTTAAATAATTTCAACTTGGAGGAAAAAATCATATTTATCAAGAATATTACAACAGCGGCTCCCAAGGTGTCCACCCAACTCAAATGAAAACACAATATTATTATTGTAGGTAGTAAAATGAGGTTTTGCTAAAGAAAAAACAAAAACAAAAAAGAAGCTCAATAAAGTGTAGTTTGTGTGTATTGAATGTGTTATACCACATCAAATTAATTAAGGAAATAACGTGGTACAATAAAACAGGCAATGAGCCATTGTTCCTAATGGGTTGTCCCAACCAGGCACTTTTGAGATCATAATCATCCGACTGACTCTGCTGCAAATTCTTTCACAGGGGTTGGTTATCCCTTGGGCTAGGATCATGGAGACTCATTCCAATCGATTTAGCGCCCAAAAATTAGTAGAAAATGAATCCCCACACGCCTAGGTACCAAAAATCAGGAAAATACACATTTGAAATGGATAGATAGGTACCCATTTTGACCCCTAACCACTTCTGTCGTTCCAGGACCATCTCATTGGATTCAGCGTCCATAATTTAGTGGATAATAATACCCTACACGCATAGGTAGCCAAAAATCTCAAAAATACATTTTTCGAAAAACGCATTTTGATTTTATTCGTACAATAATTGAACCTCCACAAGCACCCTTGAGATCCAAGTAGCAATCGGAAAAAAAGGCTGAAATTCCACAACCATCAAATCCACCATTGAGATATATGGACAAAATCACGGTTAACCCATTTCACACTGAACCCAGTCAACTTTTTTACGCGCAGCTCGCTGTCAACAACCTCAACTTACTTGACACTTCTGAATAGAAGTAAAATTTTATAAAATCTATCAACAGGTCAAGTACATAGTTTTTATTGAAAAACGGGTAATCCAGTTCAAACTTCACAAGAAACCATTTATACGAATGGTTTGAATGAGTTGTGAAAACGTCCTGAGCCCATTACAAGAAAATTAGTAGAAGCGCTTTTGGGAACCGCTGATCAATAAGCGTATTCCTACGTTCATGTTATATTGTCATTCCATTTTTTGTCTGGATTTGTTTTAATCCAAATTTCAGATCGGTGAAGGTATTGGATTTACGGGCTCTTTGGTATATATGGTGTATTATAGCATTTTCACATCTAATTGGAGGTTTTCCATTACAAACTGGAGGTTAACGGAAATGTTTCGTTTTATTAGTTGTGTAGATCTGTTAGCCGCTACTGCAGAGAGAGACATACATTGAAAAAACATAGTGCTCATCCTTTTCCATTTCTTATGTACATTCTTACTTATTAAATGTTACGTTTGACTCGCTAGTTTTTGTTATTGCTTGCCCATAATTAAGTCATTTATTTCTGTCAATCTCCAAATTGATGTGTAAAACCTCCGAATTTATGTGGAAAACCCCCAATATCTTGCCCAATTGTTTGCTCCTTTCATTTCGTTGGTTAACTATTTAATTCGTGGCGTCAAAGGCTTTCGAACGAATTAAAAAAAAAACGTTACCTTCAATTCCCTCGTGTAAATAGTACGGCTGTTACGGAAATTTTTGTAAATTATCCACTAAATGTTTTAATTAACGGGCACATTTGATTGTACGACCCAACCCCTAACCACGATCTCTGATGAATAAATACAACAGGACACTAATTTTTACCATTTTAACAACCAATTGATTTAAATGCAGCATGAGATTTTCGTATGATTAAATCAGGCATGATTTAACTTTGACGCTGATCGAACACTGAAACAGATCAATTCTCAGCGTGCGCAATAGGAATGTTTGTCACACGCTCCATTGTGAAGAAGTGTTTGACAATATTGATAAGAACACGACGGTTAAATCATGAGATTGAACGAAATTTACAAATTTTCGACGTTATAAATTCAATTATTTAAACGTAGAATTTTGTACGTTTTCACAAATTGGAAATTTAATTCGATTTGTCTTCATTTTCTGTCCCTCAGGTGGGGGATGGGTGTCCCACACTCCTAGATTTTAACACCGCTTCAGCCTGTCCGAGGGTGAACGATTTAGATGGGAAACCCCTCGGCAGACTAAACCCAAATAGACGCCCATAATAGACAAATGAATCAGGTAGACCGAAACAAACCATTTTGATTATGGCAGTTTTTGGAACGAATAATATTACTAAAATAAATTTTGACGGTCAATGTAAATATTGAGAATGATACTTTTGATATGCTGCAATTAAATACATTTGGTTGCTTCTTTACACTTTATAACTTTAGAATCAGGAAGTACGAGCTTGATAACATAATTTATAGTGCGCGATTACTCTTAACATTGACGTTTTCTTTGGTTTCAAATAGTTGTACACGTGAAATTGGATTCAAGCGTATGTATATAGAGAGACGAGCAATTCAGTACACAATTATTTACATCCATTTATGGAAGATTCGCTGTTGACTTATTTCGTAGTTAAGCAATAGTTACTTACTGCCTCGACATTGGGAACTCTATCGCAAAATTTGAGTGGTAAACAGACGCGGTTCATTCACTTTGTTTACTCTATCAATAATTTCCTCCAACTTCGTTAATGGAACGTTAGACACTCGAATCGTATCTATGTATTATTTGAGAAAGCTTATTGATTGTGAATTTTATTGTATCAATTATGAGCTGCCGGAAACTTTCAGGATTGAGGTAAGTTCCTACTAACTATTTACCCGACTTGCCGCATGAGCTTGATGAAACCAAAACTATCGCTCCGTTTACATTTCAAAAATTAATCCTCCTTCCTAGAATACTCACTTACCAATTAGCTTTTAACGGCGACAAGAACTAGCTCTTACAAGAATATTTCAGTAAGAATTTATGACATTACTACCCATTTGAAATCTAAATACAATTTTCTTCTTTATTTATTTTTCAAATATTGTTTGTGTGTCCCACAAGTTTCAAAAACATTTTGTTTTTTGACTTGAACTGACTTCTATTGCCGAGTAGTTACCATTTTCAGTCAACTCAAACTTTCTCCTTGATTTTTAATCTACTTTAAGGAATAAATCTATATTTAAATAAAGCAACAATACCATGTAAATCAAAATTGTAGAACAGCGCAGTTTCATGGGTCACACCCGCCGAAAACAATGTATTTTTGCTTATCTTCAGACATTCGATTGCGGTTGCCAGAATAATAAAAAAGGCAATATTGTCAGTCATGAAACCTATACAAGAACTTGAAGTATACACATTTTGTCCCCTTAATTGTTTGGTCTAAGTATGATATTCAAAAGAGGAAGAACTTGTGGACACATGTGTACCTTCGCACATTCTAGGTGTAAAACCGCCGATCGCACGGTTGATCTGACGTATCGACTTTTCAGGAAGTAGAGCAGTGACGTCAACAGCCACTAAAGAGCCAACACACGAGGAAGAGGATGAAGATGAAACGTCTAGCTCGGAGGACGAGTCAAGCTCGGAAGAGTCTGATTCTGACGAAGAGACTCCGGTTAAGGCGGCGGAAATGGCCAAAACTGACATTGGCCCATTGTTGGCTAGGTCAGCCAACGCTAGGAAATCTAGCAAAGACGAAACAACGTATACGCAACCGTGAGTGGCACTTCCCTTGTTCAGATAACTCACTGCTGCTCGTTCATTAGAGAGAAAACATTGCACATTAGTCCACTACCTATGCTTTATTATTCTTTAGAGCAAGATAATTGGGAGAACTGTTACTGTCTAACTTATTCCAATCGATTCAGCGTCCAAAATTTAGCGGAAAATTACATCTCACATGCCTAGTTCCCCAAATATCTACAAAATCGAGTTTTAAAAAACACATCTTCAACCATACTCAACCAAAATTTGGGTCAACCGGGGTGGAAAAATTTGGGGACCAACTATAGTCAAAAAGATATCCCTCACCAAAATTTGAAATTTTCAGAAAATATTCTACTACTACCTATTTAGCGTTCTAAGATGCGTAGATCAAGAACCAAAATGTTTGCCAAAGTACGCCATCCACTGTCCTCACCGTTTTTGGCCGTAGAGAGATTGTATAACAAGTTCTAACTTTGGTCAGGGACCTCTTTCCGATTTCTATTGGTCCTGATAAACGTTTCAACCCAACCGGCACAAATTTGGGGAAAGGAAAGTGTTTTTTGAAACTCGATTTTTGAGATTTTTCGGTAACTAGGCATGTGCGGTATCATTTTCCACTTGATTTCGGACGCTGAGTCCTACCGAGATGGGTCCCGGACCGATGGTACCTACCGGAAGAGGGTATGGGCCAAAGTGAGTATTTTGAAGATGGGGTTTTGAGATTTTTGGGGACCTAGACGTGTGGGGTATCATTTTCCGATAAATTTGGGACGATTAATCGATTGGAATGAATCCTGGCCACACATTGTTTCCCCTATAGTCTTGCGCTCAAGGAATAATAAATCATTGTGGTATTATATTTGTTCTAGACAATGTTTAAACGCAAAATGTCTAATTTTGGGACAAACCATAAAGATCGACCTTGACCTAAAAATATAAATTGATTATTCAAGAAATGATAAACCAATGTGGGACCTAACCGGGCGTTGTTGTCAACTGTGACAACATCCTTGACGTAGGTAATCAGTCAATACGTACGATGATATTCTTTTCATGTGCTAACATCGCATTGATCTCTTTGGGTGTTAAGGGAGATCACATACCCTATTGCTCTCATATACGAGCCATATACACAAATATTGTTCCTGTTTCTGAAGGCCTTTGATTCAGTACCTGTTCGACCCTTTAATTTCGAACAAGAGAGAATTGTCATGATAGGACAGAGGCGCTAATAAATTATCGTTCAGAAACATCGACAAAATAATCATTGTTGGATTATTTGTATGACAGCAACGACCATTGCTGTTGTACACTGCTCCCTCTCATCAAAATCACCAAATAATTTCCCTCTCACGTTTTCATTTCAGATTACGTGCGGAATTATCTCATTTGGTGTTTGATTGAACGAAAAAGGCAATACCAACTTCATTCTAGCGATAAAATTGTTTATTGACCTAATATCTCTTTGGAATTGATAATGACAGGCGGGTGTACAGTTTTCCCTTCGTTTCCATCATCGTCCAAACTCCAGGCCCATTCATCACGATGCTGTCCATAAATTATATACGAGTCAAGGGGTTAAACTCAATAGGTCGTTTCTCTCGGGTTTCTCCTTGGATGGAAGGTGAAAGGGTTTAGGCGGGTAGTTAGCCTGTAGGATGGAGTTCTCCTTGCTCGTGGCTGTTCTTTACTTTGTGAATGATGCGATGGTAATCAAGTTCAGACAAAATGTTTTCCGTACTGAACATAGTTTCACGACATAACTTTTCTCCTTCTAGGAGTCGCACGCCAGTCACAACAACAACAACCTCCAATACATCGTACGGATCCTCGTCCAGGCAAGATGATCCGTCACCTGCTCCATGGCGCAGCAGGACTGGTGCGGGAAGTTCCAGCACGACGGCTGCAGACGACGACTCGAGGTGAGCCCAGGTAGTCATTGTGCTCCAGTAGGTTGAGTTCTGACGCCAGGAAGTATGACGACAGAATCATCCTAGTTATTTTGATAGGGGGTGCATGGTGTCGTAGAGGAGGTGGAACAACGTAGCAGAACACAATGATGAGCGGCTTCCTACTTCTAACTTATTTCACAGGCACGAACCT
Organism: Cyrtorhinus lividipennis; assembly: GCA_019603395.1. Lineage (NCBI taxonomy): Eukaryota > Metazoa > Arthropoda > Insecta > Hemiptera > Miridae > Cyrtorhinus > Cyrtorhinus lividipennis. Next base: position 14,562,482 of record CM034002.1, on the reverse strand, counting down.
ATTTTAAATTGTTTTGAATTTGACATGTTATCCCATACAATACCAGGCATGATGCTCAAAATAAAAACATATCCACGTTTGTGAATTGGGCTCATTTATATTCCCACCCATTGTGATTATCCAGCACAAATATTTTCAGTTCTCGCAGCCACGGAGGTTTCACGTCACGATTTCTCAACAAAAGTAGGAGCTCTGCGGCTGTATCTCCCGACGAAGAGGAGCCGAGTTTGGGAAGAAGATACAGCACTTCAGGACGAGGTGCTGACTCGTCTTCCATAACTCCGCAAACTCCGAAATCTCGATACGCCGCCTTGAAGGTGAGTTTTATCCCTAGTAAGAAGTAAGAACCTCGAGGATTTTCGACTTCCTCTGCATTCAACTTTTTTTTTCTACGAGACAATCACGGTTTTTGTAGAAAAAAATTTTTTTTTTTTCATTTAAACATCACTTTCATTCTCAAATTGTGTCACAAAAATAATACCGTATAGTGTACCGTTGGAAAGGGTATTGTGTTGAAATTTTTCCACGTATGAACGCGGGAATTTTTCTGAGAAAAAGGTTTCTTTTAGTCCACTGAATATTGACAATTTTTTGCGTTTTCATTAATTTCCAAGCTTTAGGCTGAATTATTGAATACTAGTACTCAACTATTGGAGATGTTGTGGGGCCCATCGGAAGGGAAATTTGACGCTTGTTCCAACGGTTTATTCAGATTTGAGATTACCTTGTAAAATAAGGGATTTAAGGCCGTTTTAGTGACGACAGGAACGATAACACGGGAAAACCTAAAGGCACTTTTATTACAAATGATTTGTAGATTCGACGCCTTGAAGGCTGCTAACCTTATAGGTTAACACTCTGTATATGGTAATCGGACGAACAGCTCAGGCGGAATCGCCTGTTCCTTTTTACTAATTTATATTCACTTGTAATTGTTTTAATCAGGTTGGAATACGTTGAAATTTGAAGATTAATCTGATGGTGTGTTTGGATCTGGGAAAAACACCTGCATTGGTGAATTGGTGGACGTGAAATCAGTTTTGTTATGCTCCTTCCATACAAACTCCCCCATTTTTGAATGGTGATTTGTGTTATTTGAGCATGATTTCTTCTACTATGATGTCTGATTTGAGTTCAAATTTGATTTCAAAGCACGACCTCGAAACCCCTCTTTCACTGAATCACAATTTGATTTTGTTTTCTTCTCAATAACTGCGTGGTTCCGGACATATTCACCGTCAAAAACAGGGCTCTAACGACGTGTTGCAGGACCGTAAAAGTCGCCTGGCGAGATCCAAGTCCACCCACAATTTAGGTGACGACGACGACGACGAAGACGTCGTTGCTGCCAATTCACCCGCCGCATATTTGGCGAGCAAATTCGGCACGGACCTGTCTCGATCTCGGTCGTCGCACGCCATCAAATCTCGGGAACCGAGCCCAGATCGATCGCTTTCAACAGGTAATAAATTAAGATTTCAAGAGTGATGTGTTGGTATTAAATAGTATTAAGAATCAGAATGGACATCGCAGTAAACAGAAACCTCAAAAAGCTAGTACCAACCTATCCAACAATAGTTCTGATATATTAAACATGCTCTCTACGTCCTAATTGGATTTCAATTATATTGGCCTTAATCGCAATTAGGTTCCGGCTGAAATGTTACTGAGTTACAGCTCTGAATTTCTGTTTCTGATTAAATTGTGCACCTTTTGGCAGCTGCATTTATATGAATTGGCTTCGCTTGTCTCAAATTATATCAAGTTGTTTGGCTTCTTGGCTCTGCACGTTAATAAGCTTCAGCGGATATCACCGGGCAGGGATCACATGTTGGATTGTCGTGGATGTTTAAAGATTCCTACTTGTAATTTAAGTTTTAATTGCCATCTCTTTACTCACTAATTTATCCCAAACGTGCCCACAATGCAAAGATAAATTCTGAATCAGCTGGAAGTTACTCCAGATGTATCCTCAAAATACTTCTTTAAATCAATTCATAACCGTCATTGATCGCCCCCAGTCACTGAAATTCAACAAAAAGTTTATATTAATAAAAGGAAAATGTGATCCCTGGAAAAAACATCGTTTTGTTCTCGCTTTCAAATCGTATATTTTTCTGCTAGCTCGGCTTAGAGATATCCCGTCGAGAGGAGAAAGAGCCACGACACCTCTAAGAAACACCTCTGCTTCTGGTCTGTATTTTGTAGGAATAGGATTTGATATTGGTGTGACATCGGAAAAACTCCATTCTGTCACAAACCCATGAAATTGCGACACCGTGGGCGATTTGGTTCTTATAATACGTTATGGGGAAACACCCTGTACATGCCTTACCGCTGCCGTCTGACGTTATGCAGTGGCTGAATTATCGAGTGGTTCAATGATAATTTTATTCACAGTAAAGAGTAAATGTAAACGTTTAAAATCAGTATATTTAATCTACATTATGAATCAAATATCCAGGCTATTATTTCATTGCATACCTTGAACCTGATTACAATCCTTTTTTTCTCCTAAATCATTCAATTTCTTCCTTTTTGAAGGGTTCGATCAATATTTTTGCGTTCCTGAGAGCACTTGGTGAGAACAAAATTGTGAGACGGTCTGGGTACCAGGTCGTCAGGGGATTTAGGGATGTGAGGACAAAAACCTTCTTCTTAAGAGAGGGTCGGCATCAAGCCCCATAGGTTCCGAACCCCGGAGGAAGGACCTCCGGATCTTGACATCCGTGGACATGGCAGTGCCCTCTCAAGTACCACCTAGACACTATGGGTAAATCAGACACTGCTCTGTGCAGCCTATGCTCAGAGAAAGCAGAGACGGCCGAGTATGGGCTCGGCAGATGCCCAGCTACATCAGCAGCAGTGCTCCGGCTTGACAAGTTCCTCAGTCGGGATACAATCATCAAGGCGGCTACTGATGAGATCCTGTGTTATCCTAGGGAGGCAGGTATTTGTCAGGCATAGCTATCGATAGTTAGGGCGGCCTGTGACACAATGGACACAAGGAGGCCGTGCCAAGGGGCGACTAGCCCCCTTAACCCTCTTGTTTTAAGGGTAAAAAAAGTTTTAAGCAGAGTCGGTATGACCGTCCACCATTCGTGACAATTAAACTCATTTTCCGCCAATCAGGTATATATAACCCCGCCATCGCATGGAGTTCAACTAAATGTAACTGAGCGGATGAGTTTGTATATTACTTGGATATTAAAGATGTCTAATCTGAAAATTATGCAAACCGCTAAATCTTTGTCGATTTGTGATGCAAGTAGAACGTTGAACTTACATATTGTATACAGACTACAAAATGTGGCTGAGCACGATTAACTTTGATGCTGTGCCTTTTACGTCAAAGCTAATGCTCGCGCAGGTACTTATTATGAAGCTCTTGGTTATTCCAGGCGCAAGTTCCCTTGGTGGAGGCAGCAGCAGCGCCGGCGTTGGAGAGAAGGATGGTGCCGCTCTAAGTTCGTGGGCTCGCTACCTGAAAAACAAATATGGCGCTCGTGGAAAGGAAGGCGCTGGCACGTCGACCATTTCTAATTCCAGGAGGCTGTCACTTGGTCTACCCCTTCGGCCTGAAAATGACGAGGACCAAAAAAACTCGCCCGCCTCCCCCACTTCACCCACTCAACACCCTCTACATCAAGGTAAGCCTCAAACGCTGGTCCGTAGAAGTTGTATAATCAATCGCCTGCTCACCGAATTATCGGTTTTTGAAGAGAATATTTGCAGCGAGACTTAACTACAGAAATAGAGAGAAAGCATGATTAAGCAGTGTGCACGTCATCGGCCATTTCGGAAAAGTGAGAGATTTGTTCCCCTCATGGTGGTTCGCCAGAGAGACAGAAAGTAGAGAGACGAACTCTTTGCTCACGTTAAAAATAAAGTTCACGTAACACAGTCTTCTGAACTAAAGCAACCCTTAGGTAGTAAAGTCATCCAAAACAAATTTTTTACGTTTCTCGACAATTTGACTCATTTTTTGCTCTTTACAGGTTTCGCAGTAGGGTCCAGTACTAGAGGACAGTACGCTGCAAAACGTAGACAGGTGTTCAGTGTAGGAAGTAGGGGGAGTGAGCCAGGATATTTCACGTGGCCTCGTGGCGTTGCCACCGGACCAGACAATTCCATCGTCGTTGCAGACTCTTCAAACCATCGAGTACAAGTGAGTGGTCTTAAGTCGTGATAAAATGAATTCAAATTACTTATTACTTCATAATATTCAACTTTTCGAATTATACCTATACGATTATTTAACAACCAAGCCCTAGTCCTGCCATGAGTTCTGTTGCGAACATTCAGTAAACCGTGTAAGTCGAACGAGTACACGCTGAGATCTTGAACTCAGTGGTTATTTCAGGTGTGGAGCTAGAAATTACCACTCCTTATTTCACTTCTAGCTCTTATTTATTTTTCATATCGGCAAGAGGAAGAGTGAGAGGGACATAATATGTTTAACAAAGATTATGGGGCCTCAGGGCTTTCTCGATTTAGTCCAACGATTGGCGGTCAATTCAAATGTACGATTAATGTCAATTTGCCCATTCCAACTCGGTGGCTTAAAAAAGAAAATCAGAACTGAACGAGCTAAAGCACTGCTGAGCAGGTACGCTAACGGCAGTTATCTCAACACTTTTTTTACAGATGAAACGATTTTTTTCAATTGGACCAAAATGTAACCGCCACAACGACCGGATTTATGTCCGTAGCGCTCGAAAAGCTCAGGAGAAAATTCATTTCAAGAGATCGAACGAGAACACCATCCCCCCTCAGTAATGGTGTGGTGGGTAGTCTGCTTTGATGGTGCCATGGAGCTCCAATTATGTGAAAAAGAGTTGAAACTCGGGTTAGGAACTACCCGGAAGATATCCTTGAGAGAGTACTGAAGCCCTTGAGTAACACACTGTTCAAGGGTCTTCCAACAGGACTCTGCTCCGACCCATAAGGCTTGAACGATTCAACGGCTGAAACTGAACATTCCTGAGATTATCACCCCCATGAATTGGCAACCAGGAAGCCTGGATCTGAAGCCGTTGGGCTACTAGCTATGGTCCCCTTTCAAGCCAATGGCGTGTCACAGAAGAGCTTGAAGTCTTCTCTGGTGAAAGCTTTTCGCGATTCCCCTCAGGAATGATGGCATGCAGCGGATTGTCGTCACCGGAAGATATTGCCATGGCCGAGAAAGGGGCATAAAACAGGCTGCCAGATGCATGTGTTCAGAGAAGAGCTGGCCAGTCTAGACGGGCGTTCACGAGCTTGTGCTGGAACAGTAGGTCCACAGTCACTCGCCTAAAGATCAGATGATCCAAATGACAGATGGCCAGGAGCTGGCTGTAGTCAATTTCTTCTGAAGGAATCCCGCATTTGAAGGTGGCGTAGCGAAGGAACTTATGCTGCACCCTCTCAAGGAATAACGGTGGACGTAGTAGAACAGGGACGAGACAAATCCAGAATCGGTAGGACAAGAGACTTGTACAGCGTGATGAATTGCTGGAATGCTTGGGGATCCCTAATTTCATGTCCCAATGGGTTTTTCCTTCGAGCAGAACTCATAGCAGGTCTAGGTATTTTATGAAGGCCGTTATAGCTCGCAACATGTTTCAGGTTTTCGATTCTAATGGAATCTTTCAAAAAGAATTCGGTACTTACGGTAACAACGAAGGTGAGTTCGATTGCTTGGCTGGCATAGCAGTGAACCGAATCGGACAATTCATCATCGCAGACCGTTACAACCACAGAATACAGGTACGAGCTTGGATGTCTCGAGATTACCTTCCAATATTAAGAGCGCACTTTTGATTATGTTCGGATGTAATATGGGGGAATATATGTAGCGAACTTGTTTCAGGTTATGGATCCTTCTGGACGATTTTTGAGGGCTTTCGGCTCTCAAGGAACATCCGACGGGAAATTCAATTACCCTTGGGGCATCACCACAGACGCCCTCGGTTTCATTTACGTTTGCGACAAGGAAAATCACAGAGTGCAGGTACCAGAGGTCAAGTAATATTACGTGTTTCTAACACGCCACCAGTCAATTCCTGAAAATAAATTCAATATTTTTTCAGGTTTTCCAATCCGACGGAACTTTTGTGGGTAAATTTGGATCGCACGGGTCCAAAATCGGACAGTTAGACCATCCGCATTATATCGCCGTGTCCAATACGAACAAAGTGATCGTCTCAGACTCGAATAACCATCGGCTTCAAGTCTTTGACGTGAATGGTCGCGTCCTCTCGTCCTTCGGTCAAGAAGGCTCTGAAGAAGGACAATTCAAATTTCCAAGGTAACACCTCTTCAGACAACACTTTAAAGCAGCATGTTAATTGAACTCGATATTTTCATTGGAAAAACTGTCTTTTAGATTGACCATCAACAACTTACTACATCAATTGATTGATGCGCTCAAGTAATATAATAAAGATGAATTCAGATTTGAATGTTCTTTGCATTGTCTCGGAAGCTGGAGGCCAACAAGAAACAATCTCCATAATTTTTTTTCTTATTACATTGAAAATACGTCAGGACTGGATACGTAATACTAAATCCATAATGTGTCAACTTACCGGATGAAGCCCCTCAAGGCGTCTGAGGTGACTTGAATTCACAGGGTAGAGTCCAGGCCAAGGTGGCATGTTACAGTAAACTAGGAGTAGTTGTTAGTAGACCACAATAATGCTACCCACACTGTAAAAAGGATTTTTAGGGTGATGCGTGAAGAAACAACAACGTGTTTATAATGCTTACTCAAAATGCATTTATTCATAGAAAAATAACTAAAATAGGTATATTCAAAATACGCAAGTAAAAATAAATACCTAGGAACTACTGCAGACCCTAATACTCTCTTATTGTATCAACTGGGAGTCAGTTAAACAGTTCTGGGAGTTCTGAAGGAGCTTACAGACCAATTGACAGTTGAACAAATCAAGTGGTGAAAATAAATATTTTCCAACAATTTCACAACCTTTTCAAAAAGGGTATTTGTAGACTGGTTAATATAATAACCATAATACACTTAGTACCTACTAGTCAGTTCCTCATTTTTATATCTGCTCCTCTTGTGATGTAGGCGAAATTAGTGTCGACGTACCTCCTATTTTTCTAAATTGTATCCTACCTTGTTTTATCAACCATTGTCCAAATACTATGTGTATCGGCAAATGAAAAAAGTATAATTTTATGGAGACTGACCTAGAGGCGTGATACTTGTTGAGAAAATAATCAAACGTTTAGTAGAATAGTGATGCATGTATTGAAATTCAAACGATTCCGTATTCGAAGTTTATTTCTCAACAAGAATAACCAAACATTAATTGACCAGTGACAATAGTTTATTGGTAGTAGGGACGAGAGCAGTTCACCCTCCACTTCAGGATCAAGGCCTTACCAGAGGAGTTTCTCAGACTCGGCCGCCTCAAGCTCGTCATTACCAGAACCCTCCATGTCATCCGAACCCCAATTTTCAAGTCAACAAAGGCCGAGCCTGAATAGGTCATTGTCCTTGACTACCCCGCGACACGTCACAACTCATACCCATGACCCGAGTTCCACTTTGAGATCAAGTTCCGCACTGTCTGTAAGTCCATCTTTGGAATAGAGACACAATCACGCTTGCCCCAAATCGAACCAGGTTCTGCCTTTCCTTCCAAATGCTTAAGTCAGACTGGATTACTTTGTTCAACAGGTATTTAATCCAGTTTTCCCTTAATTTTCAAACAATTTTCTAGTAGAAGAAAGCGTCTCTTGTAGCCTTGGAAGAACTTCAGTCGTTCAAACTCAATTTGGTCGTTGATTTTTCACGTGAGAAGTTGCGGTTGGAATGTAAGGGCATTTTCAAAGACCATTTCAATGTTTTTCGTGAATAATTATTGATTCCTAAAGAGCGTTTCATACAAATATACAGCTCGGCTATGTAGAATCCACGTTATGTTAGAGCGGGCTCCCTCTTGAGAACTCAATTATGAAAAGCCTATGCATTAAACGTGTTTGGAAGGAAACAGAATGGTTTTGGATTGCGGTGTTTTGTTGTTTTCTGGCACTTTGACTTCAAGGTTTGATGAATGGGCCCCTTTGCACAACACTTGCTTGATTCTCTCGATGTGCCACAAAAAAGAAAGAAAACAAAAATTTATTATAAGGTTTTCATTTTTACTGCAAATTTACTTATAGATATTAATTAAAAAATAAAACAGACTACGTTTACATGTGTTGTCAATAATTGCACCTGGAGTGGCATTTTGGAAATGGCTTGTTGGCCTCCCGCTTCCACGAACCCCGTTATTCCCGTGTTTCACATTTCTTATGCATCTTATTCGTTTTTAAATTTTTTTTCTTGTAAATATGTTGAAATAGCGACGTGCCATCATTTTTTTTCTCGCTGGTCTTGTGCTCACTAATGTTTTCGTCCGAGTTTCATTCGATCAAACTCAATTTGGTCAAAGATTGAATATTGTGACTGTTGGGTTAAGAAGGGCTGACTGATGAGTTGATGATTCGAGTCATCGGAGTGAAAAAGGGGCACCAATAGGGTGCCAACAGATGACTAAAAATTTGTTTTGAAGCAAAGAAGTGTTCATTTATACGTACTTAGAACAGAAGGATACATAACCTGCAAAAGTTCATATAAAATAATATTCGTTGTCTTCATTTTTGTATGCCAAATCCTAACAAACCGCTGTTGCCTCTACAAAGTACCTAAACTATGTGATAAAATCTTTATTTTACTCGTTTAATCTGCAGATATTTAGGCTCCAATTGAGAGACAGTATGGGTAAAATTCAAAAAAACATTATAATGTGTAAAACTTCAATTTTTAGGAAAATTGAAGGAACTATTCACCTTCATAAAACCCAGAGAGAGATGCCTATGGGTCAAAATGTGCATTTAGCAAGGTTTCATACCTGATTTTTAGGGATCAAGGGTATAGAGTGCCATTTCTTCAATTCAATAAAAAATATTAAAAATTTATGAGCAGAAGTATTTCAATGCCGGGGAGACTGTCATTTACCGATGGCAGTATATATCGATAGAAAATACTCATAGAAAAGGGCGTTTTTAAAATATTTGCGGTTTTGGACCCAGGAGCATTAGCAGCGCTCCCAAGTAGGTACGATGATGATCTCGATTACACATGAGGAATGATGAAGCATGGAGGTGGAATTTGCAGAGTTATTGCGACGATTTCCTCAGCAAGTTTTCTTACCATTAGGACTCAATTGAAGCCTCAATTAAATACTACAGTTGTCACAAGATGAAGAAAACCTATTATGTTCGCATTTCTCCATTTTCAGGGGAGTAGCGGTGGACGATCAGGGATACATCCTGGTGGGGGACTCGGGGAACAACAGGATACAAATCTTCACAGCCGAGGGGGAATTTATCCGGGCCTTCGGCTGTTGGGGGAGCGGCGAGGGGGAGTTCAAGGGGTTGGAGGGGGTGGCAGTCATGTCCAATTCCAACATCCTCGTCTGCGACCGGGAAAACCACAGAATCCAAGTCTTTTAAGGTAAGAAACAAGACGACTTGATTCCATCAATGAGTGCCTACAGGTGCCATGAATGATTTTCGCAAGTGACGATTCTTCTAATTTCTTCTTGACACCTTATCAGGAGAGTTCCAGGCACGTCCAACGTCCACGTGTTCGATCCCCTGGTGTCTAAACGTATCATGATGGAAGCCACAGTGTCCCTTCCGCCCTACCGATCCACTACGACTCTCCCAACTGTTGGCTACAGCCCTTCGATCACAGCTGCTCTTATAGCCCAAAGAAGAACGTCCCTGTCCTAATGTTCCCAAGCCTGAATTTTAGCGTTTTGATCCGTCCAGCTCGGACTCGTCCGGCCCAATGTTACCAAATTGTAGGTCTCTTCAGGTATTTTCTCCCCTTGAGGTGGAGTTGAGACCAAAATAACAGCTAAATGTGTCTACTAAAACGGGAAGGTATCAGGTGAGTCAGCCAAAGTCATGACATGATGATTCTCATTCATTTCATCACATCAAGAAGTTTCGATCTACCATACCCTCCCTCTGTTCCATTCTAAAATCTGCCTACCCTAGGGTCAATTTTTCAATTAAAAATCGAGACAAATATAGATTTTTCTAAAATAATGAAGGTGCCTAGCGGCCTTACGATAATAAACTACTTACTCATAAATCCCTTATCTCAATATAGTCTCTGAACACTAATTGGGGTACCAGAATCGTGGTTGTTGAAACATCAACTGTCTCCTCCCGTGTGCGACTGTGAGCGTTACCTTATAAAATTGTTTTTTGGGAATAACCAATCTCGCAACTAGTCATTTAGGAAACTTGAATATCAATAGCACTGGTCATGAAGTATTTTCTCCTGAACAAGTGTGATAATATTACGTTGTTATTGCTTGTGTTTTTATTGCTTTAAAAAAAATTGACATTTGGAACGTCTTGTTATCTAAATTACCAGCTTATTTGTAATTAAAATGAACAAGAAACTTTTTTTTTAATTCCTAATGATGGCCTCTTTTATTTTTATTTTTTATTTATTTATTTACAAACTGCGTTTGGCTGAACCAACACACATTACGGGAAAATCAAGATATTTGTCAACATCAATTTCTTCAATATTTTTTAATTTGGCCAAAGGTTGCTAAAGTAACTTTATATCACCATCGCCATCGGATTTCCATTCATAGGTAAATCCGAAACACTTTGCGTAGTTTTGAGAGTATGAAATTACCGAAAAACTCACGAAAGAGCTATGATGGATCCAACATCAAACGTAAAGAAAATATGGAGTCAATATTCGTATCAAGTTCGACTAATGGACAAGTGTCAAATGGTGACGTGAAACTCGGGGAAAGAAAGGGAGCAAAACGCGTTGTCTCCTTAGACCAATATGGCAGAACCTTTGAGGCGGAAAGAGATCCAAGGGGTACTGAGAAAAGAAAAAATCCCATACAAAGTTCTGACGGCGAAGCAAAGTTTGCCACTTCAACTACGTCCATTGTGTGTACTGACAAACTGAAAAGGTCATTTGTAAAGGAGACAAATTATTGTCAGTCAAGTCGAAGAAAGAGCAATACACGATCAAGATTTAATGGATTAAAACAGTATGCATTGACAGGAGCAGAGCCATGTGAAGTGGAACAGGAATCTTCTCAAGTATCTACATCCTATTCAGTTTGTGCGAAACTTGAACCGAAACAATCAGCAGCTGACTTTGACTCTACCATTTACAGAAAGCAGAGTAAGTTGAGGTTGAGCAAAGTTTGTAGCAATCCGCGCCCTGCCAACGACGTTGTGCATAAAGCCAGGCCTGAAAAGGATGAGCTGGATAGTTCCAGCGTGTGTATTGCACTTCGTGCTTCCTTGAACCCTCTTGAGCTGACGAATAAACTAAATCAGGTTTCCTCGAGTCGAAGAATATACTATGTTCAACGAGACTCGACGACAAACTCAATTGAGTTGAGTACTAGTAACTCCAATCAAACCATGATTACACTCCCTGAAGGACGAGACCGAGACGTAAAAACCAGCATGCGGGGACTGGCAGGCAGTATGGCGACACTGAAGACCACGAATTTTGTAGAGTGTGGCCGGAAGGTGGACACATTGGCAGGGAATGCACTGTACTGGAACCAAACAAGTGCCTCCCAAGGCGAACCTACTCCCCCAAGACCAAAATGTGAATTGAAACTGCTGCCAGAAGAGATCTATCGAAAAAATGTTATCATTGACACTGCCGTTCAATCTGTATCGCCAGTGGATGCTCACGAAACCATAGATTTTCCTGGAGCAGACGGTGTTGCGGCAGTGAGACAAATTTGCGAAGGCATTGATGACGTGTTTAGAGAACTTCAACTTGTGTTCACTCCAAATGCAGAAATGCTGGGGAGTGCGGAATCATTTGAGAAATTGGGATGTGGCGAATTATCCACTCCTGGGAACAAGCCCAACAGTGAAGTGTCAAATGGGTCAAATCTCATTGGTTCCAAAAAGCTGGCATACCATTCTGAGAAATTTGGACTGAGCGATTCGGCAGACTTGGGCCTGAGTACCCCTGAAGCAAGTTGCGATCGTTTTCCAGTATGGACAATGTACGATAACGAAGATATCATTAAACGCTTGAATGACCCAAAAATTAGGAAAACCCTAAAAACAAATGGTGATAGCAACACAACTATCAATAAACAGCCAGAGTCAATAGGAAAGTCATCTACTGCTCTTCAACAATTGAAATTGTTGTCAAAACTGAGCTCAATGCAGAAAAACCAAGATTTAATGGGAGCAACTGTTTTTCAATATGAAGATCACAGAGGAGAACCCAACATTGTAGGATCAGCAGACATAGTTGGAGCTCAAGAACCTGAGGAATTAGAGGATGTAGATATTTGTGAAGGTTACCAAATGCACCCCATTGTAATGACTGCAAAAATAAGCCCCCAAAACTCAGAAACTATAGTCAAGGATAGTTCAACTTCACAAGACAATGATATTGGTCAAAAGGATGACACAGATCCTTCATTATCAGCCTCACAAAGTGTCTTCAGCACAGAACCCACTATAAATGCCTCCTCCAGTGGATCTATGATTAGTCAGTGCCAACAGTCAACAACCATGATTGCAAATGTGGATAGTGTATCCCATCATTCAATTCCAATTCCAGTCATTTCATCATATAGGAGGCAGGTAAGTAGTTCAATACAACAACATACTTCTACTACCAACAAAACAGCTTCAAGTGAGATTTCTCAGCTGCTTCAATCATTTGGCCAAAAAATGCGATTAGCTTCTATTAGTGGCGATGATGAACCAGAGATTTGTAACTCATACAAGCTGCTCAGGAAACCCAAGCATAAAAATAAAGAGCCGTTTCACTTAATTCACAAAAACCTGGACAGAATTAAGCCAACTGGTCCATATGGATTGCTTACAAAGTACTCGGTCCCTGTGGATTTATCTTCAAGTGAAAGCAACAGGGATTCAAAATCTGCTCAATTGGGATCCAATTCACAAAAGAACTTGTTTCCCAACGCAGAAGGATCCAAAAATAATATGGTAGAAGATGTTAGAGACGATTTGGTGATTGTGGAGAGCATTGATGACCAACTCATCCACAAAGGAGATTCAGCCCAGAGATTTTCTGAAGATGTCATAATAGAACAGGTGAGTTTGTCAAGAGAACTAAATTTACTCACAAATGTTAGTAGAATGGGTGATGGACTGGTAAGGTGCTGTACCTTGAGCCCCTTTTTAGATTTTGATTTGTCCTGAGAGCAATTATAGCCTGATTCCTATATTCATGCAAATACAAGTTGACAACAAAACCCAGTCAATAAGCACACCTTCAATTCTTTGCGCACAGCATCCATTTGCCCAAAACCTTCGAAACTGGCTCAAGGTACAAACAAAATGTACCTGGAGCGACCTATGTCCTACCCTCACTTGGCCTTCACACAATTTTTGGCCATCCGAGCGCACAAATTTCTCTTCATCTTATTTTTGCTCTGAGGATCTGTAACAGATAAAACCAATTGATAAAATACCCTGTCAGGGAAATCACATGTGAGCTGGCTTATGGTACAAAGAAGTGGCTCAAGGTACAGACAGTTCCCATAATTTAATTGACCAATCAAGAAAACCTTAATTGAAGAAAACTTGCTTAATTATTTATAAAATACAGCATGTTTCTCTTCGTATTCCATGATGACTCATAAAAAGTTTGTACACACTTACTTTGATGGTAAATCACAAATGGTAGACAGCAGGACTACAAAACATCATCACAACAAACACACGTTTAGATTCCTACAAAATAACATTTCATTCAACATTTCATATCATTTCCAACAAATTGAAGTTGTTTTCTTTGTTTATGGTCTTGGAAAGGATTTACAATCAATAGCTCAAAAATGTTGGCATCTTACCCTACTGACATAAGTAACTTTATTTCCACAGGAAATGCAATTCAATTTTCCATTTGCATTCAGATTGTCACCAACAACCTCATGGTGGGCCAAAGTCACAGGACCAAACAGTTCTTCTGGTAAAATTACTAAAGAAATGCTCCCAGTGTTTCACGAATTGCGTGAACAACTTGAGACGTTTTTGAACTGCTATGAAGAGAGGTATAGGCAGTACGAAAATGTGTACAAATGGAGCAAAAGCGACACAACAAAAGCAGTACGGAAGCTATACGTTAGCCCATTCCAGAGGTCTGATTTTAATTTCAATCAAGAACCAAATCGTTTTACAATGTCAGACGAGGCGTTAAGCATGAAGTCGTTGAAGGCTCACAGGCCATCACATGCAAGGTCTGCTGGTTACACAACAGCTTCCTGCTACATCGAATCCAAAAAGTGGTGGATGGTTTCAAAAGTGAGGCGGTATGTGCTCAGGAGGAAACTAGCTAAATACTTTTACGAGCGTGACAAAATGATGAAACTCGGACTGAGAAAGAAGCCCCTCATGCACCCAGCGAGCCTCATCCTCGGGTGTAAGCAAAGAGTGAAGCGCCACAAAGGAGTGATTTGCCAGAGGAATGGAGTCACCAAAAAGAGATGGATGGAGCTCCTCATGAAGAGAAACATACCGAAAGAGATCTGGAAGGCTCAAAAGGCCAAATACGAACTGGCGTCTTCTTTGAGGTACCGACGACGTCACCATTGGAACCCTTTCGACCCAGTCAATAGGCCAAGTTTGGATGGGTCGACTCGTTTGGGTTGGTACGGCCGTTCTTTGATCAGGTGCAATAACGTGACGTACCTAGGTCAGTTTTCCAAAGGTGTGGATGACCAAAGAAAAGCGGAAGTTCGGGCAATAACGGAACAGTGAGTTATGGACTTTCACTCAGTCAGAATATATTTTTCTTCTTCTTCATCTTTTCAATGTGTTTCCCATTTTCTAGAGAAGTCCAAAATGCCTGGCAAAGAGACCTTATGGAGATTGCTTATGTAACATACGGATCACAACAGCACATCACAGAAGAGCTCCAATTTCTGATCATTGTAAGCTTTTGGTTGGGGATTGTTATAGACCAATTTCTATATTTTGTCCGATTTGTTCTGAACAACATTAAGAACAAACCTTTGAAAAAGATTCCCTACGAGGACTTGATCAATCTCCCCAACAAACACTCGGCAAGACGATTCATTAGACAATCTGACGCAACAAATCGAACTATCTGGAACAAGATGATGAGCATAACCGACAAGACCATTTTTATGCTGAAACGTCACGCGATAGATTTACGTGAACGAGAGCCCAGTTTTGAGCAGCAACTGGACGGAAATATTGCGGACAAACACGAACTGCCAGTCACTGTGCCCTGGTACGAGAGGATGCAGCTTAAAAAGACCAATGAACAGCTTCTGGACGGGATTTCATTGGCTTATCCCGATTTCTACTACTTAGCTCAAAGGAA
This sequence comes from Cyrtorhinus lividipennis, assembly GCA_019603395.1. NCBI lineage: Eukaryota > Metazoa > Arthropoda > Insecta > Hemiptera > Miridae > Cyrtorhinus > Cyrtorhinus lividipennis. The sequence continues at coordinate 14,547,076 of CM034002.1, read as the reverse complement.
AAACAAATACTACTTCGTCGATTTGGAAGAGGACGACATGAAATGGTTTCCCATCAGATACTACGATGCCGACACTGGAGAGTATAATTTCATCAGTCACGATCACCCGAAGTGGCCGGATTGGAAATTCCTTCAAATGATGTCTTATAATCGATCTCAAGACGTGAATCCAATAAGTATATATCCGTGGTTGAAGGACGAGGACCCGCCATCTCCTCGTGCGAGTGTCAATTTGGCGGACAATTTTATACACGATTTACCGAATAAGATCGACGGATTTGAGGATTCTGTCGATGTAAACGTAAGTAAATGTTGCCTACAAATCATGTAACATCCTAAAATTATGGACATTCAGTTTGCATCAGGGAAGGGAATGGGCCACTTGAAGATGTAGGGACTGTACGTCAGATAGCACTTTCAAGCACCCCTTGGGATTCTCTTTTAATAATGACTTGGAAAAATGTCCAAAAAGACCCACAGAGCGCGCTGTTGCCTGAGAAACTCTTAATAGTAGCGTAAAGCTTGATCGCATATTCGCGCAGAATCGGAAAATATTGAAACAATGGAGCAACAAAGCGTGTTTGATGGAATTTTACTATCAATTCTCATTTTTCTTTGTAAATTGTTCAAATCATAAATGGCATTTAAAGAATAAAATGTCAATTTCAGCTTCATATGATGCGTGTTCAAATTGAATCTGTTTGAATTTTGTTGGGATATTCACGCGAATATATTATTTCTTGCTGCCTGCAGAAAAACCCCCGAGAAATTTTCTAGAATGGTACCTAGAGTCTATTAAAAATACAATACTTTTGTATTTAAATTCGATTAATTCCAGTATGAAGTGTCCAATCCGAAACAATGTTCACAAAAAAATAGAAATCTCATCGTAATGGCCGTGAAAGAGTGCTACGACGAGGAAGGCAATTTTAGGCACCTCCTTGTCAACCCCATCAAGTTTAACAAGAAAAGAGTTGACCTGTTTGTCAAAACCATCGGTCGAGTCCCTAACAAGTTAGGCTTGGATCCATTTCAACTTGGACTTGGAGATTTCAAGCTCAATTTTATCAGAGTGAGTCTGAGCTCCAATCATTGCCTATTATGGCTAAAGAATTATTCCAAAATTAATTCAAATGATGAAGATATGAATAAATTTAAAAACAACGGTTTATTAATAAGGATGAGGATAACAAAATACGTTGCGGGTTGGATTCCAATTCCATCAAACAAATTACTTGCAAGTATGCCGGAAGAGAGAGCCCTCAGAGTGGCGTAGACCGAAGAATAAACATAGCTTTGGATTATTGGTATCGGAAATCAGCGCTTATAAAGTCAGTCAAGTTCATTTCATTAGATTTATTTATTAACTCGTTTATTCTTAACGTTTCACTTTTGAAGTAAGAAGAAAGTAAGAAGACCTGACACTATTTGATGAGAAAAAGTTATGTTACATTTGCTGAATTTCAGTCATCTACTTGAAAGCTCGAGGTTTAAAGTCAAAGCTATAGACAGGGTAGTGGACTGGATGGAGGCCAACGTCGTCGACTCTGCACTGCTGATGTTTGACAAACCTAAGTCTCTGAAATTGGAAAACGAAGATGTGTGGAAGAAGAAGATTCACGAGCATTTCACTGCTGCTTCTGAGAGCGAGTGCGGTCATGAGACAGACTCGACTTCGCAGGACAGACAATGCTTAGATGTGGCCAGCTCGGACTCAGACAACGATAAGACACCACAAGAGAAAATACCAATGTGAGTTTGTTTTTCAATCACATGAATATCACCTAATGTATCTCATCATCTGGAATTTCATTACAAGAGCTGAGGACAATGGGAAGTACTTTAAAAGAGACTCTCTGACGCTAAATCACGTGTTAATAATTGTCTGCAGGGACTTTTTGAAAATGCTTCACACGTATTTTTCATTGACGAGTATTGAGACACTAAGAAAGGAAAATTTTGTGCCATTTCCCGTCCCACGCCACACGACCTACTGCATCGAACACATGAAACCACCTAGCGTAGTGTACAGCGCAGTGCCCTACAACAAGATGAGCCTTCGGACGAGGATCGCCACGAGACATAGGCAGCGTTTGTCTCGACGGAGGAGTTTGATCAAGAAATACAAGACCCGGCGAAATGAAGCCGGCGAACTGGACGTTGGCCATGCACGTTGCCTCGGTTTCGATCCTCGTCGTCGAGTCGGCTACAGAGGACCGTGTCCCATCTGCCATAAGATGGTCATCAGCCACCATCCGAGTCTGAGCTTGTACATAGACTTCCGCAGAAGGCACATAGACGGCCACAAACTCTGCCCAGGGCGCGTCCAACCTCCGAACGGCGCCTCTGCCTGTTGCTACGACCACAATGTTGAATGTCCAGAATTCAAGGGAATCCCGAGTCAGCAGTGTTTGTGCAAAGTAGAATGTCACTGTGGAGCGCAACACCCTGCCAGTCGACCTCGAGGAGTATGCTACTTGCACTGTAAAATCCCAACAATATTGTCAATTTTCCAAGGACAGTCCGTCTCCAAGAAGAGACAAGAGAGTTTGATCCGTTACTTTGCAAGAGTGTTGAATTTCGAAAACTCCGTCGTCAAAAATGAAATTAACGTGAGCGCAGATAATTGCATCAAATAAGTAAATTCTAGTAAAACCTTTTAAAAAAATACACGTCTTCAATTTCGACTACCATAAAAATGTTACTGACTTGATTCTATTTTGTATTTTCCACCAGACAAGGCTCAAAGAAGAAACAGGCGCGACGGACAGTCTGAAGTACAAGAGGAACTTTCTAAATGACCTACATGAATTCATGTGTGGCCCCTCAGTTTGTCAGACAATAGGCGACCAAATCAGGTCTTTACTCAACTACCAAGAGGCAAGTATGGACGGGTTTTACTCCCGAATAGCAGATCCTTAACAAAAAATTCGAAAATGGTCTGGGACCCATTCTAATTGTTTCAGTTCAATTAATTTAGTTGCCACACGCTCGAAAAATCTCGAAAATCCACTTTTGAAATAGATAGAGCGCCAATCGGTCCAGGACCCGCCTCAATGGATTCAGCAACCAAAACATAGTGATTATTCAAAGAATAACCAACCAAAAGGCAAATCCCGCGAAGTATCAGTACTTATGTTACAGCTAGCAATGAAATACAACAAAAGGGCGATATTATCGAGTCGTTATTGCAAAAGAAGAACTGGATGGCCACTCAAATTAGCGACTCAAATGAGTAAAGAGGAAATATTGACGACGATGCGACAAGCTCACAATTCGTATCCATACACGTTGACGCCAAGGAGCACATCACTGAAACAGAGGCAACTAAGCACGAAAGTAATGTTATATTATAGGATCAACTACTCAACATACGTGATGACATATAACACTACGATGCTCTCAGGATCTTGATTTTTGGCAGAAAACATGACTTGTAGGCTCGCACCGCTATCATCCTCCCTTTGCAGCAAGGTTCTCTAAGGTAGATCTCGAGCTCTATGCTTCCACTAAGATTATCATTTACACCAACGTGATTTATGAGGATACTAGCTGCATCTGTTGCTCACGCCTAACCTCTCCATGGACAGGACTCGTGCCCCAAACGGGACAATGGCTGATCTCTTATTACTGGGCCCATACCTTACTACAGCACCTGGGGGAGGTATTATCACTGCGAAGACGATGTTATCTAAATATTCTTTTTACATCAGGCAATGAATAACTTGTACATTTGCTGGATGGATACAAGTAATCGAGGAATAAGTCTCCTTTCGCACATGGAAAAGTATATCAAAAGTGATAAGCTCTACGCCAGCGAGGATGGTGTTCCGAGTTTGCTACAGGCTCTGAAAAAATTGGAGATCACACTGCCAATGCAGCCTGCAGGCCACGCTAGGTATGAACCATCCTCCAATGCTAATCGGAATTATTAGAATTAGAATTATTCTAATTGGCATTCCCAACCTAGTAACCACTGGGGTTACAGGGTATAAAACATTTCTAAAAGAGCGAAATAGCACCACAGGTGACACTGGTTATGGCTGAGTTTTGGACTAGCTGTGATATGATCATGATTGTTCAACGAATATTCTTTGTGATTTATGGTACATTTCAGATCTTCAGCCCCGTTACTATCAGCAAAGCCCCAGCCACCAACAAACTTCGACCTTTGGTTCTCTAAATTTGTATCAAACTGGGACAAAATTGGAACATCAACGTCGACCGATATGTCTTCGCCAAGTGCTCCTGGCAGCAATTCCGTAGCCGAATTGAGTTGGCTCTCTTCTCAACTTGACCTGAAAGGGATGAAGCTGAACGAGTACGGATCGATCACGCCACTGATGGACGTCGACAGTGAGGACTCTGAAGAAGTGACCCCTGAAGAGCTCTCTAGCAGCCATAATGAGTCTAGTACAAGCTCGTGGGATTCTAGCGTAGCCAAAGTACTTGAATGTGAAATTGGAATTAATTCATCCAGCTCCTGTAATCTACTGAATCAAGAATGAAACACTGGTTCATCCAGACTTGAAATAAAGTCGGTATTCAAATCAGGCTATTACATCCCAATTAATTTAAATTTATTGATATACAAAGCCAAGGCCAAGGCTCAAGGCTAAAAGCTAACATTTCTGTACCTTCGAGTTAATAGCATTGATTTTGGACTGCAATAAAACGCGAGTAATATGCTAGCGTATGCGCGGAGCGTAACATAAAAACATTTAGGATCGATACTAGCCTACTGGCATCGTTTTCAAAGATGAAAACCACGACAGTTGTGCTTAAACATTGTTAGCAACAAACTTCCACTGAAGATTATGTGCTGAGTGAAGGAATGATGCTGTCTTGGTGGTGCAGTAGGGAAGCATCAAAGTGTCAATTCCAAAATATACTGCGAGCTTACCAGAAGGGTAGCGTGGCTCTGCCATCACTCACGTCCTATTCCAAGTCTTCAGCTAAATGTACTCAGCCAAATTCATTTCAACCAAGAGAGAAAAGTGAGTTTGTATTTGCGTTTCAGGGAAGTTAACATTTGGCAGATGTGCTTGGAATAATCAAAATGAGTTCCTCAAACCTCAATACTTTGGGTATACCCGAATTGAAACCAGTTTTTTGTCAAGATTGTGAACATTTATTACAAGCTACTCACTTTACAAAGGTCTAACTTATACTCAGCTTATTTTAATCGCAGCTCTCAATTTGGCGGATCTGCTTCGAGGATTTTCCTCGATTTCTTCTACCGAAGGTGTGACGGGATTTTTGAACAGTTTACCCCATTCGCCGTGGTAGGCTTTCCATTTATCCGAATCCTCATCAACGGAAGAATAATCGCTCAATTTAAGGGATGAAGTGCGAGCTGCCGTGTTGTCGAGACTGTTTCCTGAGAAATGGTTTTTGACAATCCTGTCTTCCAGGGAGTGAAACGATATGACCAGGAGGCGACCTCCTACTTTCAAGTATTTGTGAGCCTGAAATAACAAAAAAATAAATATAAATGAATGAATAAATAAACAAGTTACGTTTCATTCATACAATCACAATGAATCGAATGTGTTCGAATTTTTAAGAAATGGCAATTGGTCCTCAATGTATAGGTTCATGTGGGGTGAAATGACCCGCTAGCAAACTCATACATCTATTTGGTAGTTAGCCTCATTTGTTCAACATGCAAACGATGCAGATCGGAGGGGTGAAATGGCTGCTCTTTTGCCCATGCCGCAGAAGGCACGAGGTGGCCAACCTTCAGTATGGTGCCACGAGGTGGAGCCTTCTTGGGTGGCATTATGGACAACTTAGTGCTTATAAAAACATCTTGTTCTTGCCTGATTACACCCCAGATTACTTGGTGCCCACAGAGTTAGATCTACCTCGTCTGGAGGTTAAGTTAATTAAACTGGCGCTGAACTGACTGACATGAAAGCTCATTTCCGCTGTCTTCTGGGCTCCAGGAGGAGCCTAGGTTCAACCGCGCCTCCCCAATGACAGCTGTCTTAGCTAGACATGGTAGCAATCAGTTCTGGCTGACACAGGACCACGCAAATTCACTTTCTTTGAATCATGTCATGTTGAGACGTTCTGGAGGCATTCGAATGGCAAAGCCAGACTTAACAGACTTTGTCACCTTTCGGGCTTGGGAATATCGATGAAAATACTACTATCACAGGTTAGGTTATCTGGTACTAAATTTTTTCCATTCTGTGTATTGTGGCCAAATTAAATAATAATGAAAATGCCCACTTTGCAAACGCCATGCGAGGACACGGGTTTCACTCCATTTATGAATGCCCTGTCCTGCAAGGGGATAGACACCCTCTTTTTCCTGCTATGTCATTTATCCCTTAGTGGCTCATCCACCTTCGTATCTCTTAGAAATGTTATTGATTGAAAGATTTACCTTTATTAGACAATTGTACCCGGACTAAAATGTTCTTCCTCAATGAAGGATAGTGGTGGGTAATGTTGTGACTTCAACCAGTGGTGCTGTATTTTATTGTATCATCTATAAACTATCCATTATTTATACTTTGTACTTGTGACGCTGGATGGCCATTAGAATAAAAATTTGCATTTCATATCAAGTTACGTTTCAATTAATTTTTTGAAAATTTTACCTGATTCTCATACAGAATACTTTGATAGGGCTTACTGGGGCAAAAAGAATCCTCAATGATATGAATCACCCACCTGATGAATCGAATTGTTGATTTCGTTCAGTTCGTTATTCACGAATATACGCAGAGCTTGGAAAATCTTGGTGGCTACGTGAGTTGGTCGTTGAAGGCTGTCTGCGCGATAGTCGGTCATGAGGACTTCAGCAACCAAGTTTGCCAAGTCGGAGGTCGTCTTGATCGGCTTGAAGGTGTATCTGAAAGCAGAAGAACGGTATTTCACCAACTGGATACGAATGATTCACGGTACAAAGATGTTATACAGGGAGTTGTACCTGCACTCAACCAGAGCTCTTGCAATCTTCTTGGAATGCTTCTCTTCCCCGTATATTTTAAAAATCCTGTGCAAATCTTCCTCGTCCGCATAGGAGATGACGTCAGCTGCTGTCGGATGATCAGGCAAACGGTCACCGTCCATCCTCATATCCAGAGGGCCGTTATGGCTCAAAGCAAATCCCCTTTCCCCGACGTCGAACTGCATGGAAGAACATCCCAAGTCGTACAACACTCCATCAATCGAACCAACTTGGATTCCTGCGGTCTTCAATATTGACGGCAATTCGGTGAATCGTCCCAAAAACGCTTGAACACGTCCGGGATATCCTTTGGAGAACTCAACGGCAATTTGATGCGCCACTGGGTCCCGGTCGAGGCAGATCATTTTACAATTAGGCGCTGCGTCTAAAATCGCTTTGGAGTGACCTCCGGCTCCAAAAGTCATGTCTACGTATGTGTTTTCAGCTCTAGGGTTCAAATAATGAATAACTTCACGTGTCAAGACAGGAGTATGAAGGTGTTGCGAGCGAACTAACTTCGCAACGCGAGCTAATTTTAACAACTTAGACGAAATCATTTCTATTTGTCCTCTTTCTTCGGGCTAACCAAAATAGATAAGATAGAAGTCTCCTTAGTCTCAAGCAATTTTAGGAATTCGTCAGACAAGATCGTCCTGCACTGTTCACTGGTCAACCCAGTGGCCGATGAACTGCTGAATCTCTTATACCTGAGAAAATAGTGTTGGTCAGCGATTCGGTTCAAAGATTCGTAAGTTTTCCAGCACTCACGTTCGTCTTGGTCTGAAGGAAGTTCTGGAGTGCGGAAAGTCCTTTTGATCCTTTCTCGCAGGTATTGAGCAAAATCTCTCTCTTTTTTAGTCGCATCGACAGGCCATTTTTTCAAAAGTTCCAAATACGAACGATAAATTTTTGCCATCAGAACGGGTCAGTTGACTTCATGTGAAATCGATGATTTTCTGGAGAACGAGCTTATAAATCGGCGGAAGAAAGAAATTAATTAATAAAAAATTAAAGGAATTAATAAAAGCCGGGTTCGTATTCACCAAAATATGAGTTTCACCACCTTGATAAACTAGTGAACTGAATGATACTACGATAGAGAGATAAGAAGGTATCCACGCCTTCAAATACGAAGTTTGGAGGGATCTTCAAGAAACTGTGTTCCACATGGAAGAGATAGTGGATCTGGAAAACCTTGACCATTAATATTCAAAGCAGAAATAATGTTGATTTCGTTGAGATTTACTATTTGTTTTGTTCAAAATTATCAGGAGAAATGTATTCCGTGCTTAACAATGAATATGAATAATGGATTTTTTTTAAATTCAGATAACCAAAGAAATCTTTAAAAATTGTATCCCAACTTGCAGAATGATAATATTAAGGCTTTCTTGTAGTGCATAGCTTTACTAGAAAAAACAAGTTGGGGGATATGAAAAATAGCTGCTCCAATTCTCAGTATTATACATCTTTATGGGGTAAAATTATGTACGTCTATTTATGAAAAATCCGTAGGCAATATTTTAAAAATTAATTATTGGCATGTTGTGACTCATAAAAGTATGCAGGTAGGTTCAATTTATAAATGTATACTGAAAAACGTTCTTTCACAAATACATATGTACATAATGGAAACATCCTCAAAGGAATCATCGGATTTATCACTATCAAAACTTCTTTGACAAACCGGTAGAGCGCTCTCAAAATCCATCGACGCTTTGGTAATGAGAATGGAGCTAGTTTGAGGCATAACCTACAGAAGAAGAGCTCCGAGGATATGTTCAGCGCCAAAAACAGTCAAGAAGGTTACATATTTAAGGTTAAGATATTTTTTTATGGTTCTGGCTCAAACTCCAATGACGGACGGTGTGAAGCATGAAGTAGCTATAGGATCTCTGTGGCATGAAGGGTTATCCGTAAAAATTAGTTTTATCCGTAAAAATTCATTCCGATCTCATTGGCAGATGCTTTTCATTTTTGGTTGGCTGGAACCAAGGCCTTTCATGATCAATTTGAGTGGGAAAAAGGTGTGACATATAAACAAGTATCGCAACAACCACCCACGTCCGCCCCACACCAACCTTGGACCATTCCACCTTTTTGTAGAAGGAACAGCTGTGGGGAGACCTAGTTTTTATCAATTTTATTTTGAATAGGATAAAATTCGTTTGGTTTCTTCAGAATGGCTCTTCTACGGAAAAACGTTCAGCTCCTTCTATCTAAGGTGAGTTAGGAGGTAAACATTTCTTTGTAAGTTTCTGGACTTACAGTACCTAGTGATTTACCTCATCTTTTATTGTTGACCTTCCGCAAATATTTATTCAGTGTGGAATCCTCAGATCACCTCCACCCCTATTCATGATCTATAAGATTTAGTGACGTGGTGGAAATGAGTTTACATTAGGATCGTCTCCTGATGGATTGGTTTTATACGTGGCAGCTGTGTTTTCATTCTCTAAATAGCCAAGTATCAACGTAATATTGTAATGTAGATTGTTCGACTATAAGCGTGATGTTAAAGAACATCTAGGCACGCCTAGGGGCCTACTGAAATGCTGTACAGGGCCACAACCAGTAGTTTAGATAAATACGATCTGACATTCAATAAAGGTCTGGACATAGTAACCTGAAGGTCCAGCATTCATTATTAGTGGGAATTCCTTCTTATTATTTCAACTTCCTTATTCTGAGTACAACGTATAATCATTAAAATATTTTCCCAGGTCTGCCACAGCGCTTCCCCGTTGAGCGTCTCGCCTAGACTACTGCATTCATCAGAAACCCATTGTCAAGTATGTATTCGCTATTCTGTGATTAGTAGATATTTTAAATATTTAGGGACATGACAAAATAGTATTCGGCAATAATAATTTCTTTCTAATCTTCACCAGACTCAGTCAGATGTTGAACGGCCACAAGGAAAAACCAAGTGCACTCTCATCCCAGGCGATGGTATTGGGCCTGAACTCCTCTACTGCGTTCAAGAAGTGTTCAAGGTGTGGTAATGGTTTTTTCAAACACCAGTGTCTCTCTGAGGAGATTCTCCATCTGTCACGGTGCTGTGGCTCAAGTTGTCACGGAAGAAAGTTTATTGATACCGATAAAAGTACCAATTTTTACCCTCCGTAAAATGTCTCATTTTCGTTCAGGTTGGAAAGTCCACTTAGGAAATTACAGGACTATTATTCAGAATGTAATAAATGTAAATAAATTATGTAGAAAAGAGAAGAAGAAAATTGTGAAGAAGAGTAATCATAGATCGGATTCTTCTTCTTATTAGCAATTTATGGAGCAGGCGCCTACTAAGAATTGTCAAAATTGATATGATTTGTGCATTTTAGAGGTATATTTCAAAGCTTTCATTTTAATGTTTGTTTAGATATATATTTTTTTTAATAAAAAAAAGTCAGCTTAATTTTCTATTAGGCTGGTTCCTGACCTGTGATGTGGGTTTTGGAAGATTAGTACAACGTATAGGGTAAGTTCTGTTAGGATCAGTAAATGTGAGTACAATAGAGGAAAGGTCAGTCTTACCTAACCTGTATGTGGTGTGGTGGGCGAGTGCTTTCCTCGTGAAGATTAGTTACTCGATTATTAGCTTACTTATGAACGGTTCATTTGATATTTTACATCTCAGATTTAACTTCCCCCGCGCTACCACGCAAATATTCACCACAATGCCCTCCTCTTGCAAACTATCCCCTCCAAACTATTCACCCCATACTTCCTCTAATACAACCTATCCCGTGTCCCTCTCACCATAACAACTCATCTTGCAAGAAATCCTCCCTAGCCTGCACTTCTTCAACCCCAGGCATGTACTCCCTACTCTTCTCCCTCTGCTCTTGCGTAAATAAACCCCCGAAACTCCCTCCTCAACACCATCAGTTGACATGGCAATGACTTCTCCACGTCACAAAATACTCGCCCACTTCACAAAATATGTTGAGAAAAATTGACCTTTCCTCTAATACATTGGTGGATTAAACGAGTCGACACTGTGGCTGACTTGAATAAACTGAAGTGATAGTCACACCCTCTGTAGAGTCGTCTGGTGGTTAACACCAGAAGTACAGGTTTCTGTTGTCAATTTAACGTCAAGTGGGAAATTTTCCTCTTTAAATTCGATGTTTTACACATCAATTTGGAGGATGACGGATACATGATTTAATTCTGGGAAATCAACAACAACAAATTTGTGAGTGAGATGTCACATTCAACAATTATGAATGAACATAATGAACGGAAAAGAATGAACAAATTTTTCAACGTAAGTCTCTCCCAGCAGCAGCGGAAATGAGGCGTGTTCAACTGAATGGAATTTGGAAGGGATGAATGGAATTTCTTCGTCATGTTGTGTTGCACGGAGTAGGTATTTTCAAAATCTACGGTCAAGCGTTGTGACGTTTAATACTAACGTGAAACGAACCATTTCCGTCAACCCCAAATTTGACTTGGAAATGCTATAAGGCGCTTGTACTACTCAGTTTCCTGCCGCCAGTCATTAGTCTATGAGTTGAGCGACCGAGAGCTCCTTATTAGAGGTTATTAATCAACTAATCGTGGCACCATTTTGATTGCAGGCTGCTGATGTTCCAGTTGAATTTGAAACATTTTTCTTCTCCGAAGTCCACGCCGGGATGAGCGCTCCCTTGGATCAAGTGTCTGGCTCTATTACTCGTAATGGAGTTTGCCTCAAGGTAGGCCCGTACTCATTTTCTTACCGGAGTTTGAATCGATTCAGAGTGCCGATTTAATCATTGTTTATAATCTTCCTTATTTACGGAGCTTTGATATTGTCTTCCGTATAGGGAACACTGGCGACTCCGGATTACTCAAATATTGGTGAGCTCCAGTCCCTCAACATGAAACTGAGGAGGTCGCTCGATCTATATGCGAACGTCGTCCACGTCAAATCTTGGCCTGGAATCAAGCTGAGGCACGAGGGTATGAATTTCTTGATTTCTTCTTAAATTCTTGAATTTTTATGTCGTTACTCAAACATCACTTTCCTGAAGAAGTAACCCTGTACAAACGTATTGGGAAATGCACGTTTTCACCCCGAAATGACTAATGGACTTCAAAAGTCAGGTTATGATGTAATTGGTTTTGATTGTATCTCAGGTATTGATGCTGTCATCATTCGAGAACAGACTGAGGGTGAATATTCTGCTTTAGAACACGAAACTGTTCACGTAAGTAAACTTTGACGTCTCTGAGTCGTCTTTGAATTCCTCAATCAAAATGTTCAATCTCATCATTCCCTCAGGGAGTCGTCGAGTGTTTGAAAATCGTCACTGCCGCCAAGTCGGAGAGGATTGCGAAATTTGCTTTCGATTACGCTACCAAGTTTAACAGGAAGAAGGTTACTGCCGTCCACAAGGCGAATATTATGAAACTGGGAGACGGTCTGTTCTTGAAAAGTTGTCAAGAGGTGAGTTCAGTGTTTTGTGTCGGGATAACCTCATTTCCAAGCCTAGCTTCTTGTCTCATAAGGATATGTTTGTGGGGTTTAATCATAGAAGATAAGGCTCTAATTACCCTTCAGCTGCTTCTTTGTATATCTTGATCAGGTTAAAAATTACTTGATAACCAGTAGGTAGGTACAACCAAAGCCAACCCCCACCATATAAGAGCAGTTATTGCAAGAACTGAGTGTCAGCACCTGCTCTTGTCTTCCATTGTTGAATATGGCAGCTCTTTGGGAACTTCAAACCTTCAAATGTATATATTTCGGAAAGCAGTTTTGAGTATTTACTGTCATTATCGCAATTCTCGTAGCTTCTAGTTTTGTAACTAAAAATCACTGCAAATTCCTCATTGAATAGTGAGTTAGGAAAGCAAACGGCCAAATAATCTGTTCGTTAGCTTCACATTTCTCCCTTCAACATTGAGCAAATATGAATTATATCAGGTCATTTGTCTCACTACATACATTCCTATTTATAGATGGCGAAAATGTACCCCAGAATCAAGTTCGAAGCAATGATTGTCGACAACTGTACGATGCAGATGGTTTCAAACCCTCAACAATTTGACGTATTAGTGATGCCCAATTTGTACGGTAGCATTCTGGACAATTTGGCTTCTGGGTTAACCGGAGGCGCTGGGTGCGTTGCCGGAGCGTCTTATAGCGCCGAATGTGTCGTTTTTGAACCCGTGAGTATCTATAATTTCGAAATTTTTCAATTTGAGGGCGACTGACGTTGAAATATAAATTGATGGCATGGTGAGAATTCCAGCGTTTGGGGGAAAATTATGCCGGGAATGTATATCCAAATTATAGTATTCTTTTCCTAAAAAATAACGCCTACAAATCAAAATATCATTTGAAAAAAAAAAAAAAAACATTTTGGTATATTTCTTGGGGTTTTAATTTTCTTCAGTTCCCATTGAGGGTGCTATTGTGCACTGAAACGAGCTGCATTTCTCAAAAATTGTAGATCAAACAGTACTCTGTTTGATGTTGAATCACATTCTTCTTTATATTGTCGCTCATAGTGAAGTAAGAGCTCGATTTGTGCCTAAAAAATTATCAGTCCGATCGTTCGCAAACTGAAGTTACAGTTCAAAATCGCTCAAAATCCGTTGTTTTGATCAGTAACTTTTTAGAAAAATGAACGAATAAATAAATTTTAAAAAAGGTGTAGTTTATATAGGTTGCATACGAGATTACAAGTCAGGGTCTTACAGAGTAAATTAAATGAAAAATTAAATAATAAAATTGGGTTCATTACGGCAATTATTTTCATTGTTCGTAATATTTAGTTTCAAAGTGTTAAGTATAAAAATAACCTCTCGCACGTATAAAATGTTGATATTTGTGTTTCCCGATAATTCTTATCAAATTTCAATCATCTGCCGTTGAAGGGCGCGAGGCACACTTACTCGGAAGCTGTTGGCAAAAACGTTGCCAATCCCACCGCCATGCTGCTCTGCGGCGCCAAAATGCTCCAACACGTCAATCTTCAGTTCTACAGCGATCTCATTAGGAACGCTCTGGCCAAAGTTTACATTGACGGAAAAGTATGTTCCTTTTCAACGTTCTTCAACATTCTCCGACGTGACGATTGAATTCGACGAACGTAATTTATTATTTGTTTATTTTCCAGGTCAAAACGAAAGATTTGGGTGGCCAAAACACGACCAAGGAGCTGGTCTACGCCATTATCCAAAACTTGGGCAACAAACCTTGAAATTGTTCACGTTTTCAGTATTAACCCCATTATTGTAAATAGGTACGAATCCACCATCATTTTTTTCGGTAAAATAGTTATTTTAAACATCCGCGCTAGTCAAATGAACGACAAAAACCTTGCTCTGCGGGTTTTTTGTATGTTTGAAAGCTACATAAGTTTTAACTAGTGTAAAATAACAAAATTGATTAAAAAAATGTCGATTCAAATTGTTGATTTTAAGCATTAAAAAAAGTCCTTGTTTTCAGTGTGCGTTAAGCTAATCTTTTGCGTCTTTTCCTTTGGGCGTAACAGTACATTTTTGACACTTGTTTCTAATTATTTTTGGGGAAAAAACTGTTCGCCTTCTATCACTTAAGTCGTATTTATAGAATCGGTCGTCGTGCAGTTCATGGCGGTAGATCACGAAGTCAACTTCATGTAGTTGTAGGTATTGTACGTTGCAAACACCATATAGCAGATGTGGGGTAGCGATAGTGCAGCCGCGTATGGGTTGACCAAGAAAAATTGAGCAGCAGTTACAATTGACGCTAACGTTGCCAACCCTGCTGCGCACACGCCCTGCAATCATTGGGGAAGGGGGAGGGATGTCAGTCGAATCAGTGGATTATTTGAGTAAGTTGGAAACAATTACACTCGTACAAACCGTTTTGATGCTCATTCCTTTTGAGATGGGGTTGAGAGAAGAATACAACGCTAGGGTTACCGCGTACGTTATCTCTGGCCTATTGCTCGCTGGAAAAATTACAATATATTCATTTTTTAGTTAGATACAACATAAAGAGTCTTTCACTCATCTCAATTTACCCACTTGACCATTTTCCTGGCATAAGTGGAAATAATCAATCAAGAACACTGATTTCTTTAGAATTTGATGTCTAGCCCTTGTTAATGCAATGAATACACTCAAATCGTTCTCCCGACCATGTTCATGGTTTCTATGGATGTTTCAAAATTAGGTGTTTGAGGTACCCCTTCCCAGATTACTGGTACATGAGATGAGTGTATTCCAGTACAGTTGCCAGGTTACTGGAATGGTGGTTTAGCGAAATTAAAGCTCAAAACGTTCAAATTTAAACTTTATTGTTAAAAAAGTATATAAAGCAATAAGTATTTCGAATATTAATTCAATCTTTTAATTTAATTTCCAGTCATGATGTTAAATTAGTCCATAAAACCGTCAACACTGGTCAGGAGGTTGAAATAACGCGAAACTCGTAGGGTAAAGTGAAGGGAAACTGTAATACACTTGCCAGGAAAAGGGTTAAAGATGAGCATTTAAATAGGGTATCCACATTTGGGTACCATTAAACTTTTGTGGATGAATTACCAATTAATTCGCTACAAAAGTTAAAATTGAAATTTTGGTCAGGGATTTCTTTCCGGCTCTAATTGGTCCTCAAAAATCGTCAGCCCAATTGGCCCAAATTCGGGAAGAGTAAGGGTGAAATGTATTTTTGAAACTTTCCAGGAACTACACATGTGGGATGTCATTTTCCACTAAATTTTGGACGCTAAATTCATTGAGATGGATCCCGGTCTGATTGGTGTCCCCCAGAGGTGGGTATGGGTCAAAATAGGTATTTTCGAGTTTGGGAGCCCAGGCGTGTGGGGTATCATTTTCCACTAAATTAGGGGAGCTGAATCGACTGGAATGAGTGCTGGACGCTCACTTTTCCCCCATATTATTCTTATATGGAATAATTAACCATTCAAATTGCATTTCCAGCGGTTTTTTCGGTGATACTGCCGTTGGTATTGAAAGCGGAAGCTAGAATGGGGTGGGGGTGGATCATGTACCCTTACCGGTGTCGCTGGCCATGTAAGACGCAACTCCAAAAAGGCAATGGTTCAGTGTGAGCAGGCCAATGTAATTATTGTTGATATCAACTTCCCAAGACGGCCGAAAGAGAACCTGCGCACCAACGAACAATCTGAGTGTTTGCTACATTCGGCAGCAATATGAATACACATTTCGGACGTTGACTCACTTCTTCGCTGCTCTGTGCCGGTTCCCGTTTGTACAGATTGATAAAATATCCGATTGTGACTCCAGAAAAGAAAGTTAAATTTGGTACTAACAGAGCTATCGCAGCTGTCGGGTCTGATGCGTAATCCAACATTGTTGTGGGTGATTGACGTACGTGTTGTTAAGATGAGGTTAATGCATCTTTCCACTTTGTTGAAATTAAGAATAACATGGAGACAAACCACGCGGAAGTATCCCTGACGGTAACCGGGACATTTTGATTTTATTTAATCTAAAACAGTTTACAAGTGAAGACATATAATATATGTAAGATTCGCTTTGTAATAAAAATAAGTTTGAGGTTTATACAGCCATTTTATAGGCCTGGCATTTTTTCTCATGAAAAAGATGTAATTAAGAACTTTTAAGTTCCACAACGGATTCAGGTCTACGCCATTTTTTGGGAGTCGGTATGCATTTTTTCCAAAATTACGGTCAGTGACTCTATTTAGGTTATAGTTGGTCAGCCAAACCTCTCCTCCAAAAGCGGCCAAAACGGAACACCAACTCCCGAGAAGATGTGAAAGGGAATATAAAATGCGCGGGTTTGACTCATTTTCTTTTGAATCCTATAATAAAAATGGTTTTTTCAGATATATGAATCCCCTAACGGTTTCAGACTACACAAAATAAAACCCTTAAATCCGTTTTCTTTGTGTTTTTGATCATGTTGGCTTCGCTAAAACCCACGAATCATAAAACTACAAAAAATACGCCTAGGCAGCCGAAATCCCGAAAACACATAATCAAATTGGGTAATAAATACCCAATTTGACCCATTACTTCTTCCAGTGGGTGCCAATTGATCTGGGACCCATTTTATTGGATTCAGCGTTCAAAATTTAGTGGAAAATGACACCCTACTCGCCTAGGTAGCAGAAATCCCGAAAACACATATTCAAGATGGGTGTATCTATGGGGCACAACGACACTAATTTACTAATATAATATTGAGAAAACGTAGGTAATTTAGAAGGCTATAATAATTGTATTAAATTGAATTGAATGGTATGAATAAAAAGCTCGGACAGTAAAAAGAATTGTAGGCAACTGCTCAAAATTGGTTGCTAAGTTTAACAGCTGGTTATAAACAACAGGATATGACGATGTGTTTTTGTTTGTCTATTCGGCTGAAGTCACCCACATGGGTAATAATACCCAATTTGACCCATTACTTCTTCTAGTGGGTGCCAATTGTTCTGGGACCCATTTTATTGGATTCAGCGGAACGATTTATTGAGGGTAAAATTGATAAAATGCGTAACTTTCTCATCCGTAAAATAACTTTTATTGACAATCGTCGTCAAAATAGTGTTTCGATTAACACAGCAAACGGTAATGGGAGCAACGAAACTTACAAGTGCTTGATATTCTTATGATATAAGTCAACTTGTCTTCTATCGACGATATGGTATAGGAAGGGAAGCACGTCTCGTTCTTTAGTTAGGTCATTTCGTGGTATACTAATGAGTCTACTTTGTACGTCTTCATTTTACAGGTGAATGAAAGCTAATTAAAATAGACATTTGTGTCGATGTGAATGAAGAAACAATTTCTTCAGCACGGTACGATATTGACATCAATTTTATACTGGTCAGGCAGTGGTAATCATTTACTTACTCAACACTCGGCCGATTTCTATTTTGTGAAATGCAGGTATATCTGGTAGCTTTTTGGAGGACGTTTGGTTCATTTGATTACCTTGTCGTTCGCTTGATAAATGTAAAAAGCAAAGGAAGAACCGAGGCCGAGCCAGGCAAGGTAGGGCACCATTAGGCGGCCTGCGAGGGGGTCCACTCGGTGGAAAAGTGCGCCTGTGAGTGCGGCAGACGCCATCAGAAGGTAACCGTCAATTACGCTCTGCATAAAATATTACGAAGGAATCAGGCGACGTTTATACAATTCCAAAATATTAACCATATACTAATTATCATTGGTGGTATTAGACCGATTAAGGATGAACGTACCCATTTAAATGAGTGATAACCGAAGAAAATTGGAGTCCAAGCCCAATTTAATGCGAGGCTAGCTCCATAGACCGCGAGAGGAATTCCCGCTTTGCCTGTAAATAACACAAAATTCCAAATAGTGAAGATATTGTACATCATCTAATCGTTAATTGGTATTAGGATGCGGGTACTTAGAAGTGCCATTGCTTGCGTTCTTATTTCAAAATTGCCTGATTGGGAGGGGGTTAATTTTTTCCTTTGTTTTTTTAAGAGTGAGAAGAAAAGTTTACAATATTTAATATATATAACTGAGAGCGCCTGGAAGGTGCCCCCCCCCCTTTCCCACTGCAATCCATTCTGCAGAAAGTGGGAGATCCCAAGGCAAGGGTAGTTTTTCTGCAACTATCGTTGTTATTATTTCGCCTTCGTCATTGATCTCTTCCTTTATATATCTCTGTTTTACTGTATGCAAATGCAACATGTCATGGAACTCTCTGTGGTAAGGCCCAAGGCAACATTGCCGCTGCAAGACGCGCATATTCTAGTACAAACAGCCGGTAATAACGAGGAGCAACAAGAATGATGAAACCTGAAGCGAGGGAGTCAGAACAGGGTTGTGAGATTTTCGGATTATTCAACTTAAATTTGCTGAATCGATTCAGGTGAGCTTTTGCTAATAAGCACACACCCAATAAAGACACGAATTTCCTCCACAATCGTGCAATCACTGATTCTTTTGTGAAAGAATTTGGAGCGTTTTGAAAAGATTTTTCCTCTGTTAGACGAAGGAATAATAATTATGATAAGATAAGTTTGAGTAATTTTGAACAAAAGGAACTTTAGATATAGGTATGTACAATATACACTAACAAAAAGAGTTTAATAATTAATTTGACTATGGCTAAAAGCAGTTGGGATGTGACAAGTATGATTAAGTTGGATAGAATTTCAGTGGACTGAAATGAATCTTCATCATGAGACCTTTGAATTAAATTTGGACAGAGTGGACCACTATGGATGTTGACTCGATACCACATAGTAATAATAAGCAGAACAATTAATGTCAGTGTTTTGGTACACTTGTCCCTTCCCACAGGAACAACCATTGCCAAACAGTCTACTGTCTTTGTACCCCACTGGTACACTTTTCCTTTTTCAGCCAGAGCCACACACTTCATGTACTCATCTGGTACACTCCCCCTAGAAACTGTCATGTGACGGAACAGGTGTACCAATTTTCCAAACATAACTGTCTTTAAAGGCACACTTGACAGATCAAGAGCTGGTAAATATCTGAACACCTGGTAGTGGAGAACATGCCCTCATATAGCAGTAGCATGCAGTCAATGGCGCTAGTGCAGCACAGAAGGGCGCATTCTGGTGGCCACAGATGGAGAATAATTAATTGGCTATCAACACTAGCGCCTCATAGCTGTTATGTATGTACTTTAAAAACAATCCATTGAATGCCTTATGTCAAAAAGACATGAAATTTCATGTTCATCTTGGAGAAGACATTCTCAACCCATGTTATCAGCAAAGTTTGCTTGTCTATGCATGTTTTGCCTTCTCCAAAGTCTAAATACAAGTTTATAATAATTACGTTAGTCCTTTAATGTTGATTACGGTCTCGTTAATGATACCCACCTTGAAAACCTCCGCCTTCTTTATACACTAGGTAAGATGCGTAGCCCATTCCAGTGTACAAAACCGTCCAAATCGGCCCAAAAGCGTATTTTGGCGGTGTCCATTTCGGTTTCTTCAGCGTCTGGAAGTAAAGGTAGAATGTAGTTAGTACGATAAGGTATCTCAGAAGTAGATTCGTATATTTGCCGGGTGATGGGTGATATTATGTACATAGTATGTGAGGAGAATTTTCACTTTGGAACCCAAAACGCTTGAATCAAAACGTTTTCCCGCCTACTCACCAATTTAGCAGCATTTTCCGTTTTTTCTCATAATAGCGATATTATTATGTGAGAGGATATTCATTTGCAATGAAAATGTATAAGTAATAATATTTCCGGTTTTTGTAGTGAAAGGATCCTTACCATGTACCAGGAGCTGTAGTGCTTGTGCACGAGAAAGCTGCCTGCCCAACCCCCAATATTGGGCAGGAGAGTCGCTCCAAGCGCCGACACTGGTAAAGGCATTGTCGGTATTGATGATATGCAAAAATGTTTTACAGTGCCCGTGCGAGGAACTTCACCGTTCTTTCACATCCTCATACGTCACGTGTTAGTAGTGTAACGATGGCATCAGAAAGCAATTTATGAGGTAAACAACAGCGTGTTCGGGCTGAACCAGGAACTGACTGGACGATCAGGAGCCATAAGATCGATTGGAGTGTTGAATGGGCCACGGGCGGTAGCGGGCTCCTGAATGACAATCGATAAATGGGGTGTTGGTAGAGGGAGCCAGATGCTTGCTCAGTTCAACCACCTCTCAACAGAGACCAGCCTTTACGGCGGTGATTTTCAAAATCACTTATGTACATGAAGAATCAATTAATATAAATTAAAAGAATACTCGCCACAGTGCAGAATGACAAGCCGGATATTGCTTCCGTCTGTGGATACCACGATTTCGACGATGAGCGCGAATGGCCAGGGACGTATCCTGGTTAGCCGAGGTACCTCTGCTTGACTAATAATCGCTCCAACAAGGTCCTTGGGGATAGGAAGAGCAAACGAAGTGCAAAGTACACAGATAAGGAAAACCAAGATTCTGCTGCCCTGGCTAATCCAGAATAGCCTTGATGTTTTTGATGCCTGAATATGTTAGGTGGGTTTATGTTAGTTGTTTATGCAGTTAGTTAGTGCTTTTTGTCTAAGGCCAATAAAGCGGTGTTGCAGCCAAACCCCAGGACCTGACGCCATATTCTTACATAGCCAAAAATCCAGCCTTGGTGTTTTTGAGGCCTGAATAAGTGTGATGGATTTCTCTAGGAAAAATCTTTGAACCTCTTGGAAGGCTTCAAGAGAAATGTTTCAGCCTAATAAAACGGCTTTTGCGGCCAAACCCTGGTCCTGACGTCATCTTCTATGTTGGCCAACAATCCAGTTTACTCGTATATATTTGGTTTCTCGCCCCCTTTGGCGCCTGGGGGTCGGTTCTGACCGTTTCTCATTTCCTAAAGGTCTTTAGAAATTCGAGGAACCAACGAGCAGTCGAATAGTCACATCTTGTAGAAGGTATCGACAAATTGCCCAATAAAGCGGCTATTGCAGCCAAATCCCAGGACCTGATGCCATCTTCTATCTTAGCCAACAATCCAAAAATCCAGCCTTGGTGTTTTAAAGGCCTGAAGGCCTTGTAGTGGATTCGTCTAGGAAAAACTTGAAAATTTTGTGGAAGGCTTCAAGAGATTAGACTTTTCAGGCCAACTTTAAGGCTCCTGCGGCCAACTCTAAGGTCCTAACACCATCCATGGCCTGTTTACACATTTGATTTCCTGCCCATTTGAGGCTTGGGGGTTGGTTTTGACCTCCGATCCTTCCGTCCTAAAAGTCTTTGGAAAGACTAAAAGCCAACGAGACAGTGAGAAGAAGGTTTCAGAAAAATGTATAAGGTCCCGAGTGCGATGTCGTTCAGACTATTATGAAGTAAGGTTTGTCTTTAACTTCATCATATTCACTTGAATGATGAACGCATACTTATACCTCCGGTGTTTCAGAATGCGTCGTCGAGTAGTCACACCAACCACATTAAACGAGGTTCAAAAGAACAGCCGTCCATTAACAACAACTTTATTTTCCAACAGCCCCTATAGAAATAAATGTACATTACATCAGTTTTTACATTCTAAAATCCTATTAAATAAATATTATTCGAAACGATAGGTACCACTTCGAGACAAAAAGAGACGGGTCGGTACTTTTTGGAAAAAATCTCTTCGGAGAACATTGATTCAACTTTATTCTGACAGGTAAAATGTGACGAATAATCCAGTACAATATACGTAATAAGTATCATATTAAAGGTAGACACATAATTACCACCTACCTACTCATTCTTCTTTTAATCAATTTCTCAATATTATATGGATTACAGGATTTTGGTTTTCTTGTTCGTCAATGCACATAAATCGCCGTACGCATTTTATAAGGCAGATCAATGGGAATGTATTGACTCAAATTCATAGTCGTAAACAACCAACGCAAATTATCAATATACGACTCGAATCGTTAGAAAACTCAACGCCCGTTGGATTTGCCGCGGAAAAAGAGCAAGAAAAATATGAATAAATGATAATAAGAATAATACTTTTCCTTTAGAAAAAGCATCGAAATTACAGGGTTTTCTTCAAGAAAATTTTAAATCCCTTATGAACTATTAGCAAATCTAAATCGCTCTTATTTCTATCGTTTTTTTCATGTTTCCCTTAACGAGTTAATTTTTTTTCATAATTTTCTTTAGAAGCATCATAATCATTTTTTTGAAAATCATCAGTTGTGTCGTGATTGCAACTATTTTGAAAACCATGGCCACGTCAACCATCTAAGTCTCACTACTGTGTTGGAATAGTTCTGCCCATTAATAGGTTTTTGTCGATTTTCACCAGCAGCAATACAGCAGCGTTGAAGTTTCAACAAAAGATTTTTTGAAGTTCCTTATCATTTTTTTCATAATCGAAATCAATCTACGAGTTAACCTTAATTGCTATTGTTTTTCTTACTACTCACCTATTTTTTTAATTTTTTTTTATACCCCCTACGCCTTACTTTGCTTATGTACACTATACAAATTACGTACTGCTTTTTTTGCTTTCATGATTAAAAAGTGATTTTTTGTTTAAATTCCTCGACGAAAATTCAGATGTAATGGATTTTTATTGAAAAGCGTATTCCATTAGGGTTCGTGGTTTTCTTAGGGGGGATTTCGACCACGAGGAAAATAAGTCTCGTGGGCTCTTGGAAAGGATAAAAAGCGTAATAAGGCTCGTGTTTTTTTAGTTATAATTTTTTTTCAGCAATGTTCAAAAGCGGAACGGAAGAAACGTTGAATAGGTGAGATGGAAACGGAAAAGTGCCACTCGACACGACGAGCGCTCGAAAATTTTGCGGAGGTTTTGAGCGGCTCATGGTCCCGGAGACGCCTTTTGAGGTTCGATTATGAGATCGAAAAACTGAATGTTCAATTCAATCTGAATTAGTTTCAAATTTCAGCCAAAAAAGGTTAAATTTACACTGTTGAACTCATTTTGTACTTGAACAGTACTGAGCCAAATTCGAAATCGCTCCTCATGGCGGCCCCGGCCCAATGCACCGCATCAAGAAAGCATGGGAACAAGCAATGGAACGGCCTTGGAGCCGATTTAGATGAATTTTTTTCACGAATACAATTCATTTTTGTCTACACACAGAAAGCTTAGATAGCGTCTAACCGTTAGACTAATCGAGCGTAATTATTATAGAATGTCAAGTCGAAATAAGATAGTTTTTGTTCAAGTAGAGACTACAAAAAAGCAACATTGACAGCATGCTCAAGGGAACCAGGCATTATTTAACTAAGAATTTCATTTAAAATTCATTACGACCCATAACAATAATATTTCTATAATATAAACACTAAATTCACAAGAATTATTGTGAATTTGGTCTTTATTAGGTATATAAATATACGATAAATATAATTATATATTTTTTAATTGAAATTAATTGACTGGATGTCACGAAACATTAGCCTAGTGATAAATTGTCGTTCCATACTTCTCCTTTACAGGAGAAATCTCTGCTTTTCTACTCAAGACCACTCGAGGTCGACCAATTTCAGTGTTTTATTCTCAAACGTCGCGCTAAGTTTCATTTATTACGCGAAAAAACAAAATTTATTTTAGATAAATAAATTAAAATTAAATTAAATTTGAAAGTTAACATATTACTTTATGACAAAAAAAAATTATTTGAAAAATTGACAATATTAAATTATACGAAACACTGCCTGGATGTGAGGGTACAAGTAGAAATTTGCTTTAAAACAATAATTTAACGGGGAAACAAAAATAGAGACGTGGCGGGAAACATAAGACGGCAGTGACTACTACTTAGAAAGGGTTTAACATCGATTCAACATTGAGACATCAAGAGACATAGTTTTGTGTTTGTTTTTTTATTTTTTCATACGTTTTTAATTTTTTTTTTGTTCACCGTATAAGGTGAAGAGAATGAAAACTAATTTTCTAAATTTTTCTTGTTTCCAAGAGTGTTCACAACATCCAAAGCGAAGCCCATCTAATAGCGGACAGAGGAGGGAAGAAGGTGAAAAGATAAGTTGTTAAAAGATAGAGATAGAGACAGAGAGAGAAGGAGGAAGGATAGAAGAAGACAAACTACGACATTTACGAGTAACAAGAGTTAAAGAGATGTAGACCAAACACGATTTTTGTTTTTTTGTTTTCTCTGCTTTTTTTTTAAAACTGGTATCACAATATTTTTGACTTTTTCGGGCTCAGTTCGGAGCCCTTCATTTTACGGGGACAACAACATACGAAAAAAGGAACGATTAAGTCGTAAAAATTGGTTTTTATTATCCCATCAAAAAACAAATGAGGAACCTAATTAATGGAATGGCTTTTGTCGTCAAAACGGGGTGTACCCACAGTTAGAAAAAAAAATCATTTGAAAAGGGGTGTTCTGGAGAGTATGAACATCTATCACTTTTGGTTAAAATCAAAATGGTCAATTTTTAAAAAATTGAAGAAAATTCTGTGACATCAGCATTTAGCGTTTCCCTTCTCACCATTGTTGAGACAACCCAAGTGAGTTCTACTTTGATTTCTGAGTTATCACCATCATTGGTTTCAAAAATGCTCACGGGTTGCACTTCAGTCAGTATTCTATATAAGTGACCTGTCATCAAAGGTATGTACAACAACAACAACAAAACCAAAACGAGGAAACTTTCAGTTAGCTGCTAGAGCGCAGCGTCCTGGAAGACAAAGACTGCTGTTGTAGTTCTTTGCGTTTTTTGGTCTCAAATGCAGCTGTCATTTCATTTTTTCAAGCGAGTGGGTAGCCTTTTTTAAGAAAAAAAAATCCATCATCCACACTATTTTTGATGTATCTGGCACATTTTTCTTTTAACATAGTTGCTGACAACCATTGGAAAACAAGAAATTAACCAATTTCAAACCCATGGGTACACCCCGTTGGCGAAAGAAGCGTTAATCAATCTCTCATCCCTCGCCATTTCAGGAAGAATAACGTTAAACGTGGAACAACCTCTTAAGCACAAACGAATGTAAAAACGTCGGACCGACAAACTGTCACGACTTTATATTCAATCAATATTTTCCCCCCATTACGGCTAAAAAGTGAAACAGTCGAAAAAAAGGTGATACAGGCGGCTGTGGAATTCCTTAATCAATTTTTTTTTTTACACCTATAATCTCCTTTCGTCGATAATTATGTCGCAGAATATTGTCATCGGATGACCGAACGCCACCGAAAAGAGTTGTCACAAATAAATCCCTCACTTTGATTTTTGCACGTTGACGGCTGACGCTGAACAGGTTTTACTTCGGTAAGGCGATTCGAATGCGAAGAGAACCTCTGTTTTGTACATTTCCGTTTTTTGCGAGTTGGCAAAATTTTCAATTTACAGTATTTATTACGTTGAAAAAAAAAATAAAATAAATAAAATAAATTTTGAGCTTTGAGCTTTCACAAATTAACTGTTTTGAAACTGAATTTGTTGTTACACAATTTTTAGTCGAAATACTGCCTATTTATACTAACACATACATCGTTGTACATTAATTAATCACATCTCCCTTAATCATGGTTTAAACGAAATTACATTTACAATAAATTGTACTTTTCTTCTGAAAAAAAAAGTGAAATTCGAACTACGCTTTTGTTGTGATTTAAATTTTTTTAAACCGTCATGTAATTTTTTTCTTTTTTTAAATTGTATCACAAAATTCAGTTACATATCTAAGTTGCAGGCACTCGTCACTCGCACACTGTCTACACGTCACGCTAGTAAAATTTTTTGTAATTTTTTTTTCCTTTTAAAATCTACACTGGCAAAAGCATTCAACGGACTAATATATTTTTTAAACTAACGCTCCACGCCCCGAGGTCATTTTTTAAATTTTTTTTTGCAAAATTGTTGAGCATTGATATTTTATCGAAGAGGGGAAGAAATAATGATTTCTAAATATAATTTATTTTTGCTGACTGCTTTTAAGGCACACAAAACACTTTATATTTAGAGTGTTAAGGGGTTGAAGTAGCTTACGACCTAGCTGCTTACTAATATGCGTTCCCAAAACGATCAAGTTGACTCTCGGAAGACGACTGGTGCGTTGAGTGTTACTTACCGGTACTACCAGCGGTTTTAGTTGTCGAGAAAACACGTGAAATAACTACTTTTTGGTACTTGAATGGCGCTCTAGCCCCCGTCTACGCTCGGGCGAGCCCTAGCTCAGCTCGTGCTCGGTTTTTTTGTGAGCCAAAAACACGTCATTTGACAATATTTTGTTTTACGTGACTTTCAATCTCAAAATACTCCCTATAGATGTAAATTTTGTATCCCCAGAATTTTACAAAATCTACAGCTTTGTTGTTCCAAAATACGTTTTATTCTTCCGATCGTTATAAATTTGACTGTTTGGTCAACTTTGATCATCTCTGTGTACGAAATAAAGTTGGTTTTTCTTTAAATCTAAATAGAAAAATTCACAATATAATGAGTCTTCTATCGATTCGAGCGTTTTGGGAACGAGGGGTTAGTCAGCAGTCGGTTTAGGAGCTCTTTCAGGGTTCAGTATGAACGGAGGGGAAAATTTATCGTTCTTATCCATCTCTATCTGCCTCACAAGGGATCTCCATCACTTCACAATCTTCAAATACCAAAAGACATCGATACTTTTCCTCTTAATCATTCAATAACGTCGCAAGCGAACTACGAACTCCTCGTAACGGCACTAAGATGACGAAACTACGACTTTTATCATTTCAAACAATCCAAATAATGATCGAGTTGCAATCACAATTGACAACTTGCGTTCGCAACACGATCGATCTTAACATGTGGCAGTGATACTAGGTACATTCAATACACTACTCCCAACCAAGGAATCACCAAGAAAGACAAGGTTCCGCAGCCAACTAACCCCCAATAATGGAGTTCGTACTACATACTAATCCGTTCAGAAATACACATAATGCGCAGCTGTTCTTGCGCAATTTGAAATATAAATGTATTCCTTCACCGCTGCATATGGGTCTTCGGGCGTACGACGTGGAGCGTTCAATTAGTTTAACAATTTCTATAAGATTTTATTTTTTTTAAATCTTCTAACATTTTATTATAAGTCTCTTCATGTCAATGTTGCACAATGTTGTTATACCGATTCACTGAAGACTGCATTTGCTTTCGATCTGCGTCTTGATTTCGTTCACTTGGGTCTCTATCGTGTTTTTCAACTCTGTTCAAACAGATAAAATCACAAAACATATAATTAGCGAATATATTTTGGGTATATAACTGTGCTACTTACTACGTACATTCAAAAACCTACCCCTATGTGGGGGCTCACTTTTTTTTACGCTTTTTTGAGTACCTAATTCACTGTAAAATGGAGACAAGTCCAAATTGTTCACTTCTTCAAAAGCAATTTATACCTATCTATTTGACGACACTAAATTTCATTCAAATGTTTCATTTTGAAAAGCGTTTGTCGAAGGTGAAAATTGGCTTTTTCATTGTGTCCCATAAACTGCAAAGTGATTGATACTTTGGAAATAGTTCAATTTTTGTCAAACAATTATTGAGGAATTTATGACTGAATGCACAACGACTACAATTGATTTCAATGCAATATATTATAATAATTTGCACTTTTAACGGTATATCACCGTCGTTCGTCGCCTAATAGATTGCTAGAGCTAGACAACTCAAAAGAAGTGTTGCATCACCTTCATAATTGTCGAAGGGGAGTGTTATTGCGGGAAACGCCTTTTGAACTACCAATATATGTAATGCAGAGACGATGGGAGGGTTTAATAAAAGCAAAATTAAGCGTCAGGACGAGGAAAATGCGATAACGCATCCTCGGCTGCGACTTCGTGATCTGTTTCCAACCTCTTAGGGGCCTCTTTGCTTATATTCTCTCCTTCTAAAAGGTGAATTGATAAGTTTTTTCCCACGAAAAACGTTGTTGAATCGTGGCTTTGAGGGAAGCGTCAACCCATCAAATTGCCAGGAGACTGAAGGTTGGACAAATGTGCTGTTAGGGCCACACGTAACAACAAGGCGATACATAAATGAGTTTAAGGCATAATTTGAGGTAAAGGGTTGGTTTTGTAAGGCCTAGCAACAGTGTGACTGGTAACATTTGTCTTACCTGGCATATGCAAGCAGTTTCAAGTCGTCATTGATTAGCCAAAAAATGACATGAGAAGGGGATTTTCGAGAATTATAAAGTTAAGGGCTAAGGGCTAGTAATAGGGGAGATGTGAGGAATATTTAGTAGGTGATAATCAGAGGGTGGGGCATTTTGGTGGGAAGGAAGTGCAATGGGTTGTGTTGGTAGGAGTTGGGGTTGATAGTTGCAAGGGATAGCTGAGAGGTTAGGGTTGGATGATAGAAGAGCTTGTTGGTTGTAGTGGGAAAATAGGAGGTTGGGGCGGAGGATTGGGTGGTTGAGTTTGGCTGCTTTTAAAGCATAAGCGGTAATTTCCTTCTCACCCTCAGTAGTTGGCTTGACAATGAAGTCTTTAGGTTAGAATACATGCCCTTAGAGCCAAGTATGCTAGGCAAGACGGTTCTACCAATGTGATGGCATAATTTTGTTCATCATATGAAACTCACCTCGCTACTGTACCAGACAATTTGCGGGATTCTAGAGCAACTGAGATGCTTGGGATATCTAATATGGCCCAGTCATGCTCAACTGAGCTCATAACCGTAGAAAGTATGATGATCGTCAATTTGTTGCCAAGAATTTCTTTCCAGTTAAAGACAATGCTTGCTCAGGGCATTGTTAAAGACTACCTCCCAAATGAGAATATTGGCAGAATGGACTGTTTGCTGTTTTCTCCCAAAATGAATCTCATTAAACACTTTTGGGATGAGCCTCACAAGTCCAGCGTCTGCCAAACGTTTTTGTTACCGCCCAAGAGCTCAGGGAAACAGCAGTAAGTATGGTAAAATTTGTACCAATGCCAAATGCCATACACCTCTTGATTTCGCCCATACTTCTTCATGTGCAGGATTCAATTCAGTGACAAAATTAGAGTGATGCAATACTTATTTGACCTATTGGGAATAATAGCGATCATTTTCGTCACAAATTCAATAGCTAACGTTGTGAATTCCATGTCACACCAATGGTTCCGAGTTGTAGCGTTCGCATACTGGATTAAACCATAGCGGCAGCGTCGATAACTTCCTCGTGAGAGTTTTAAATCTTTCTTTGCTTTCTTAAACCTTCTCTTTGTCCAATAGCTTTCCACTGCAGCAACCATTTTCTTTAACGCAAATGTTTGTTAGTTTTGTTCCTTCAGTGAGCAGTGATGCCCTATAGCGATTTAAAAATATTAGTTCAGAGTAATGCTGTGTTATATGTAATATATATAGTGTTAATGATACTTGCAACCTGATAAATTTGTATTCGCAATAAGTTGAATAATAAGTGCGTGAGGTTTAATTCAGTTTGAAAAAAGTTTAAATCTAATCGTGAGAAAATTGCCTTGTTTTCTATAACTAAGCTGAATATTTTGTAATTTGGAACTCCACAGATTGAAAAAAATGCGAAGATTAAATAATTTATTGATCCCCTCTAAAGGGCACTGGAGCGGACTGCCATCTAAGGGGTTTCTGAAGGTTCAAATATTGATTTTTGCGAAAAGTTAGAGAGGGGAATTCCGTCGGAACAATATACTCGTGTATTATTTGAGCTGCGAAAAAGAAAATCATTTCATTACGTAAATGCTTATAGATAAATCACCTACTAGATAGGTTTCAAAATGATAGATAGATAGGTAGGTAAACGACGGTACACAGTCAATTTACATCTGAAAAAATAGATAACTCCTACCCACTAAATACACCTAGACCTACAGCTTATACTGAAAGAAATGGTCAACATAATTACGTTTTACACCAAGAACGGAAGAATGATGTTTAGTACATGAACACATCTTGGAGGATGAAGTGGGTTAAGTGGATCTATAGAATAACGAACAACCATTCTAACACGGAAATGAAGCCCCGAGTTTTAAGTCGGTTATTACTCGAGATTTCGGAGGTTACGGTTCGGTCAAATTAATTTCGGGTGGGGGGAAAAACACATCGAGGTTCGTTCGTAGGAGGAAGAAGTACGAAACCATACGACAGGACTGAAGAAAGAGAGCGAGAGACAGGAAAGCGGGTTGCAGTGCACATCTATTCTGTCGATTTGATTCACCGAAACGACACATGCATCAAGGCATATAATACCAGAACTATGAAGAGGAACGGACGATACAATGTTGTGTTTATAGTATGTACAAATCGTACGTATTTTAACCTTCGCGGCTAATGGAAGGTCTTCTTACCTTGCGGTAGCCTTTGTACAAAATATTGTTGGCGTTTTCGAATGAGCAATGTGTTATGTAATTTGCGAATTCACAAACCAATTGTTTTGTATGGTACTGTTTCTACTTTTCACACTGTACAATATCACGTAAATTTAACTATCAAAAAATTAAATTAAAAAAAAATTAATGTGAAATTATAAAATTATACAAAACTCAACTTATAAACAAACAAAAGGTACAGGTTGAATACTTTTAAAGAAGGTATTAAGGCAGGTGACTCACCATTTCGGAACACACAAAATAAATTGACTATGTGAATGTAGTTCAAATAAAGATGTTAAGTGGTAGTTTTAAAGCGAATTCTGTTAGATTGATAGTCCAAATAGTAATAAAGCCTAAAGTTATAGCAATAGTATTTTTTTAATGAAAATAAATAATATTGCAAAATTTAGTGGCAAAAAAAAACACAATTTTTGCACTTTTTTAGTTGTTACCCTTGTGATGTTAGCTGCAAGAGAATGTCTGTGCAAAATTCAAAGAGCAGTTAATTGGCTATGACTGAACTTGGTAGTATGAACAAAGGCTTTTGTTATTTAATTGTGACTTTGTTTTGTTCCTGACAGTAAAACTGCTGATTTGAATACGGATAATGACCCTCTGATTACCACAAAAAAATCTTCTGGACATATCAAGGTGTCTAGACGAAAATAGCAAAGGTCGAAACTTTTCAGCTCGATCGGACTGAATTTGGGGATGTAAGGGTAAAAGTGTTCTTCTAAAAATAAATTTTCGAGATTTATTGGCAATCATTGTGTGTGGGGTACCATTTTCCACTGAGCTGTGAGAACTGACCCAATGGGATGGGTTCTAGAACGATTGGCACCCACCGGAAGAGGTTTTGAGTCAAAATGGGGGTATCTATCTACCCATTTTGAATGTGTGTTTTCGTAAGTTCTGGTACCTAGGCGTGTGGGGTATTAGTTTCCACTAAATGTTTGATGCTGAATAGGTTGGAATGAGTCCGGGACATTCCCCACTCACCGTTATCCCCCATATCCTCCATGTTCTTGGTCTGAGAAAAACCTACCCCTGAGAAAGAATTTGCAGAGTTCTTGCATTGAGAAGCTGCGCAAATGTTCATTGGCTCAAAGGTAGCATTTGCGTTTCATGAAATATTTGGTCCAGTAGGGGAGCACTATTGATGTGAAGACATCATTGTCAAGCCAGGTAATGAGGATGAGAGAAGGATTTTAAGGATTTATGTGAGAGAATGCTATGGGAAAGAGAAAGGGGGATGTTGTTAATGTTTAGTAGGTGATGGTTAGAGAGTAGGCATTTTGGTGTGCTTAAAGTACAATGGGTTGTGTTGGTAGGAGTTGGGGCGGAGCTGAGAGGTTAGGATTGGATAAAAGAAGGGGTAGGGGTTAAATACTGAGGTGGGCAAGTGGGAGGCTTTGGTGGTTGAGTGAGGGTGTTCTTACACGTTGAATGTTGACTTCCTTTGCACCCTCATAAGTTGGCTTGACAATGATTTTTTTACATCAAAAACGCTTCCAATTACACCAAACATGTAAGGTAAACCAAATGCGTCCTCAAATGTAGCTGCATGGTCCAATCAAACTAATCCCAAGAAGAATGTCCATGTAAAACCTACCAGTACAAACACTTTGAATGGAATTAGTCGTAGGTTCTGTACTTTAACCATAGGAAAAATGAAATAGGTGAGGGCTTGTACTTGATCCATACTGTATGAGATGAAATTGCGTTAGTACACGTCGATAGAGCATTTTAATTTGGAGCAGTATAGTTCTCGTTGTCTACGAGTCTATAAAACTTTTTCAAAAAAAATTTCTTCAAGTTGATGTTGACCTGTAAGTGATCTGGGGTAGCCCAGTAACAAATATTTGGCCAAAAACACTTTTGTAGGTCAAATGTCCGATTGTTTTTACTTGTACAAACCGATTATTTCTTCCAGCAGAGGGTTTGTTTATTGTTAGATACATAGACAAAGTGATATCACATAACCAATTAATTCGTATGCCACACCGTGTTGATGCATTCAAACACATATCCACCAATGTTAATTTTTTCGAAGAGTTAATGAGGTCTTCATGCTGAACAGTCGAGAGTAGAGACAATTAGATAAGAACGAAGAAGAGCATTTTTCATAAGAAAAACGGACAGATGCTAGAAGAAGGCAGGAAGACGAAGCTTAGAATATATTTAATTTTACCTTTGCGGTGTGTTTGTGTGTTTGAAATAGGTGCAGAGATTTTTGAAGGGATGAATAACTTTTCTAAAACCCGCATCTTAATAAACAAGGACACCATCGGTCTAAAAATGGAAGAAAACAAAACAAAGAAATAAACAAAAATGAAAGGAAATCAAGAGAATGATTGGAATTTGACCGCTATTGCTACAACAACGATAATTGAACTATGTTTTTTTTTCCTTTTGATACAGATTTATCTTTTTTAACTTTTCATGCTTTTTTCCTATTTTTGATGTTTTCTTGGAGCAAAAGCGGTCGAAGTCCACAAAATTAAAAATCAAGAAATCAAATTGGAACAAAAAAGACAACATATTTCTTTTTACAAAGACATACAATAGATAACATTGAACAACAACATCAACAACAACATACAACAACAGTACCGCAGACTCGTCGTTCCTCTCAGTTTCATACGAATACAGAATGAAAAAAGAAGTTATTTCACAACATTGACACAGGTTCTTCTTTCTAGTCGCATGATGCAATTTAACCTT
Organism: Cyrtorhinus lividipennis; assembly: GCA_019603395.1. Classification (NCBI taxonomy): domain Eukaryota; kingdom Metazoa; phylum Arthropoda; class Insecta; order Hemiptera; family Miridae; genus Cyrtorhinus; species Cyrtorhinus lividipennis. The sequence goes on along the minus strand of CM034002.1, from coordinate 14,513,642 downwards.
TATTTCCAGTAGGTCCACTATTGCGCATTTTTCGTTTACCTTGAATCACTGAGGCAAGCAAACAAAAATAGGTTTTGGTATACTATGTGCACGTTTTTTTTTCTTTCAAATGGAAATGAAAAGAAGAAAAAAAAACTGTACGCAAAAAAAGAAAGAATGAAGTAAAACAATGAAAATGTGATTGTCGAAGGGGAAAATTCAACAAAATGCAGATAAATGCTTGAGCGAGTTCTATGCACGAGCGATTCGGTCTTTTTTTTTGGTATCTTCCTGCGCAGCTAAAGCCAGCTAAGGCAAAGACTATTAAGCGAAGGGAGTGGAGGTGTAGGAATTGAAGGAATGGAGTTCTGATGAAATTTTGGTAGAAGTGGATCAAAAGGGTTGGATTTCCGATTCGACTCATCCACCTTCCTGATTCTGGGCTTTCAGCAATCACTTATCTTTAAAGCGATGTGAGAAAGAGAGACGATAAGAACTTTGAAGACCATTAAGAGGAAGCGAATGTTGTTGCAATCTGCGATGACGGCTCGATCTGAAGAACAAGTGGGGATAGAATGTTGAAAGGAGAGGATTTTATCAAACGGGTAATGTGATGCAGGCGATGATAATACAACCGGACATTTGGACGTTCTAGGACCACTGAAACGTCACTCTGGCCGTTAGATTCACGCCAACCCCTATTGGGCTTTGGATTTGATTCATTTTTGGCTTCAGAACGCGCGACAGGATGCCAATACCAGCTGCCGTGGTATCTATGCAACTAGAAGTATGCCGTTAAGATGGTGCCGATATCACCAATTCGCCCCGTATTTCACATAGGTACAACAATATGCAAGGGTTCGATGGATTCACAACACGCATTTTGGAATCAATAAATTATTCTCATTAGGTATAAAATATATTGTTCTAAAACAACTTATTATATTCTTGTGCACGCATATGCCTACTTCAAATGGTGTCTCTGTATAAAATACTGTTTCATTTCATTTTTCTGATAAGAGAGAATCTGACAGTACAAATAATGTTCTAGTGATTTGAGACAAAAATTTCCTTAACACACTCAATCAATTTCATAAACAATTAGTTCTAAAGATGAAACATTAGTGGCCGAAAATTTTCCAGAATTTATCCTAAATTGTGTTCCTCTATTGGATTACTAATATATAAACTTAAAAATATAGGAATAGTTTGGGAAATTAATTTTTAAAAAGTCCCCCCAACTCCCACTCACCCATCTCACCCACCTCAGTCATCAACCCCACCCACTTCTATTATCCAATCCTAACCTATTCCCTCTAACTATCCACCCCAACTCCTACCAGTAGAACCCATGTATTTTGGGGACCTCTTATGTCTTCTTCCATGGTTTTTTAAAATCGGGATTTAAAAATGCGCTCATGTTAGCTCAGAAATGGTGGTATTATAATGCTATTCATTATTAGGAAGTATAATTGTTGAGAATGCTCTAAGGAAAAATGCATGTACCTAAATGAGGGCATTTGAAATAGCGACAAATAGGTTCGTGGGACTTCCGTACTGAATGTAATATTTTTAGTGATACGTGTAGTTCTGATAAAAATGGTATGATCGGCCAACAGGTAACAGGCCAGTAAATATCATAAAATAAAGAACTAATGAGCTCAACGGACTAGTAAATTACGTATTTAACAGCAGGTTGTATCTGCTTGGAGGTGATGGTGGACTGCCAGCAGCGACGAACATAGAAGAGAAACTTCGGTGGCGATCTTTTCGAACGTATTGACACCAAAGTCGTTCATAATTGGTATTCATTTTTTTCCCGATATAGTCTTGTTGGGATGGAGTTGATTCTGTAGCATGTAAATGTACGATTTTCCAGTTTTCCTTATCTTTTTCATCCCGACGACATCCGGAGCCTTGGCGCCCCTCCTCATTGCTTCAATAGTTGCACCAGAACGCTTTCTTAAGTATCACAGTGAGTAAGACGCCGTTCATTTTAAGAAATGTTTGTATCAACCCGAAGTTGTAGAACAAAAACGTTGCAAACATTGTTTAACTGCTTTAGCTTTTATAAGGCTAAGCAGGCAACGTCTCCGCTGAAAAGTATCAATTTGACGAGTACTATCATCGAAATGGTTAACAACACATAGTGCTATGGGAGTTATATGGCGGAGGATGTGTCGAAGGGTCGTGAGACTACACATGGCTCTGTGAGGGTATACAATGACGAGCGGAATTTAGAGTAAAACGAACCCCAGACAACACAAATACAATGCACTTAGGTGCATTTTACGCTCTACTTGAAAAGTTGAGGCTCTTAAGCACCAAAACTGTGTTTCTTATTAGATTTGCATATAGTGAAAGGGGATAAACGTGTACGTAACCAGAAGGAGTATCGAGAAATCAATATAATTAATTTAGACAAATACCTACTAGCCAAAAATGTTTATTCGTAAATGATCTAAATTAAATTGAGAAACAAATTTCTTCTTGAATAATATTGCCCAACAATAGAGTAGGCCTGAATTGACTTCAATTGAGAAGCGAGAGTTCTTGTATTTCTCTGTAAAAGGAGGAGAGAAAATATATTATTTCTTCGACCGCAGACCCAAGAGGGATGTCTACACCCGATGAGCCCGAGTATTCCACGCGTTGTCCTCGAAAATGAGAGGAAAACCGCCACCCCTTGATTACTCCATGTAAGAATCTGAGATTTCCCCACGACGCCACTCGGATCCTTGCTTCCCTTCAAATATCTTTTATTCACTCCAACGCATACTGAAAAAAAAGTCAAGGAGCGACCGACCACTTTCAATATTAAACTGAGCTTTCTCTTTCTCTCTTTCACCCTCTAAAGGAGTGGTGTGGGGTGAAGGCTATGCCGGCTGTCAGATTCCTCCTGAGGCCCCCTCCCGAGGGCTGAAATATTCACGCCGGACCGCGTTTATAAAGCAGTCAAATATTCAAATGGCAGAGCAAAAGATAGGTTTCGAAGAGCGGATGGTGTGTAGAGGCCTTCAGGAAAGTAGACAGGCCGTCAGAGGTGTCTGGATGGCGTCGGGCCGAAGGGAGTTTGATAAGGGTATCTCAGCTGAAGCCTATCAATGTTGCAACTGAGGTCGCATTCGATGGGAAGGTACACGCGGTGAAGAACGATGGAATAAATCTGAACAGGCGACTGCGATTTTGCAGTTTTTCCTGTCGGCCCACGGAAGAATGGATGTTCAAAAACTCGCAAATACGACGTCCGAATCCATCCAAAGAAGGTGATTCAAAACGATTATTTGAAAAATAATCGAAAAATATGGTCCACAACTCAAATTCAAATGGACTTGCAGACGAGACCAAGCTAAGAATCAATCTAAACTAACCGACTTATACCGAAATTGAATCAAAAGCGTGAGAAGACACAAACCCTGTTAAAAGTGCAAAAGTTCCTGAAAACAACTAAGACGTGCTGAAACGGAATTAACATAAATATTATCTTCGGACGACGATAAATGTGGAAAAATCGTCTTCAACGTTCACTCCAGTTGTCAAAATCTAGTATCAAACGGAAAAATCTGCGGATTAATGTTCAATTTAAAAATTAATTGGAAAATGTACGGGAACTCACTGGTGAAATCGTCTTGTTCCGCTTCCTCCGCTTCCCTAGCGAGCTCTTCGGGTGTTTTCTTCTTTCGCATAAGCGGGTTGTCGGGTTCCTCCGGCACAGGGTCGGGAATTTCCTCTTTTTTCTTTATGTTGTACTGGAACAATAAATTGGGATTTTTAGTTGCAAGTTACAAAATCGTGGAGGGGGAGGGCGAGTAATTGTACGGTCACAAGGTACCATACAGCACAGTTCAAGACATCATTTGATTTGTCACTCCAATTAATTTCAATTTTGAATGCGATTCTCGAATAACTGTGAGTAGAAGATTATATTATGTCATACTAATAATAATAAGAGAAAAAACGCTGCAAATTCCACAGTGGTTTATTATTCTCTAGTGCAAGAGTATGGGGAAACAAGTGAGTGTCCAGAACTCATTTCATTCGATTTAGTGTCCAAAATTTAGTGGAAAAGAAGCTCGGCCAGGGGTTATCTTAATATATTCAGCGACCAACCATGAAAATGATACCCCACACGCCTTGGTTTACAAAAGTATCGAAATCCCTCTTTCAAAGTAGGTAGGTTCCCATTTTGACCAGCATTTACCTGCAGTGTATGTGGATAGATCCGGAACCCATCTCAATGGATTCATAGTCCAAAATTTAGGGGAAAATTATACCCCACACGCCTAGTTCCTATAAAAGCTCAAAAATTGAGTTTCAAAAACACATTTTTATCTCGTAGGTACCTCCTACTATTGGACCAATCGGGCTGAAGAGCTTTGAGGACCAACTAGGGCTGGAAAGAGGTCCCCGAACAAATTTTCTGATAGATATTGTTGTTTTGTATCGATTTCTTGGGGCAAATCGGAGAGGTTGGTATAAAACATAGGTAGATTATTCAAGGAATAATAACCGTGCAATCCGAAATGCCCGCCTTTACGCCACGACAAGCCGCCAGTTGAAAACTTCTCTTCTCTTTTTCACACTTTCCCTCTCGAAAAACTCCAAGTGAGATTTATAGCTGTAGTTTTTTACTGAGCAGAGAGCAACATTTCGTTTAAATCCTTATTTAGGCAATTAGCGGATCCCCCTAGCTAACTCTTTTCGAGGGTTTCCGCTCCTGGCGGTTGAAAATTGCGCGCATAATGACTCGTAAAATCTGTTGTAGATTATGGGAGCAGAGTTTCGTAGACGCTAAATTATTCAGTTATCCGGGCATACCGCACAATAGTTGCTCGTTGTTCCAAGTCATTCGTGACGGCGCTTCGGGTTGTATACTGCGTTTGAATTTAACTCCCACTCGTATGCACACAGGCTATGTTTCTTACTCCCATTGTTCGGGCCATTGAACGAAAATGCAATGGTCCTGTAACGTGAACGCTTCTCTAATTTTGTATTGCGTTAAATAAATACGAACTGGGTTAAACTTGGTTTCCGCCTGATTTTGAATGAATGTTCGTATTAACTGGAGCCTGAATTATTTCTGTGGTTGCGTGTCCATTGATACGTGAAAATATTTAAAATAAAGCTCCTTCTTCAGAGAGCACTGAATGTAATATTGGTACAATACAGATAACCATTAAATTGTACGATGAACGGCCGATGTGTACGTGTACAAAATGCCATTATAATAACAATCTCATTTTATCATTCGCCTCTGCAAATTGAGCACTAAATTTCAATGAGCTTGAACGAGAAGTGGCTCAGAAATCAATCTCAAGTACACGTTCATTGTTAACTATCTATCGTTTATGAAATGAAATTTGTTATTTTTTGCTGGCTACAAAATAAATGCAGGCTTTTTATAATAAGAGAAGCAGCAGATTCTCCTTCCCAGCGAGGTAAGAGATGAAGAAGAAAAAGAAGAAGAGGAAGAAGGGAATAAGAATGAAGATATCTTATCTGCACATATCAGGCGCTTGGATGTACTGTGCCATATGTGAGTGTGATTGAATACACGTGAGGAAAAACCCAATTTGACCCCCCACTAATGGGCAAGAAGCTTAAAGCCCCCCCCCCCCCCCCCTGCCTTCAAATTGTTCAGGAAGAGGCCCAGCTCTTCAGAAGAGCATTCCTTCTCAACCAGGACACTCTCCCCCCCCCCCCCCTCTGCTTGCCTGCCCTAGCAACATACTCTCCAGCCCTGTTTCTCTCTCACTTATTCTTCCAAGTCCATGACATAGACTCCCAGAAATTTCTCATTTTAAATAATATCCTCAGGAAGTGCAAACTTGAATTTGACTTGTCTGGCACTATCAACTAAATCAGTAAATAATGCAAACAAACTACAGGCCAATTTATAACGAGTAAAATACGAAGTTCGAGTAATCCTGCAGAAACGAAAGATTCACGGTAGAATAGCGGTGTTTGTAGCGGTGAAGGATGAGCTCAAAGTGACTCAATCTGACTCCATTAGGGAGTCAACAAAAGTTAAGACTCCCTACTAGAGTCAATTTGAGCCCCAAATTGAGCGATCAGTCCCAGTGAAGTCTTCCGGTTCGGAGATCACGGACTTTTCGCTGTTTCCGAAAGAGACATAATCAAAAGGTAAATAAAGAGAAATTTGGTCTCAAATGTACATATAGATGGGAAAAATGACAATGGGGGATAAAGAGCACAGCAATACTTTTACATAGAGAACAACCCCCACAATCACTCAATAGAATCAAACCTAAACTACGACATTTGTATGTGATTATGAAGGCAGGAACTGCCCTTAAGCCCCAATATACGCTCCAATACAATTTATAAATCCAGGACAAACAAGATAAAACACAATAATAGTCGAATTAAACACGTTCGCGTACACATTGAAATCACTCAAGTTTGAAAATAACATCTGAAAGAAATAGTTCGAGTGAATCGGGTACAAATTTATCGACTTGCACACATGAACAAATACATGCTTTGTTTAACATAATTTGCCACAATTATTTATTTGTGAGAACGAACACAATAAGGTAGTTACTAAAATCTCAATGCAGATTTAGTTAATTCACTATATAAAATGAATGACTCAATGAATAACATTATAGAACACCAAAACTTATCGTAATTGTAATTCCTGATGAAAATGTATTATATTCCTCTCTTACATGTAAAAGGGACGCTCTAAAATGAAAAATTTATTTGACAGCTCGTGCTGTTATCTGTTTATGATTAGAGAAAATATAAATTGTTATTCATTGCATATACATAATAAGATAGACAAATGAAATTAGAAAACAACGTAATTCATTGTTTATCAGAAACATAATAAGAATAATAATAACGTTTAGCGTATGAGGAGTAGACGATTAGGAGTTTTACGTGAGAGGGAAGGGGGTACCTCTAGAGCCGGCCACAATTCACACTTAGGTACATACCTACTTTCTTCTCCGATTTCCTCGAGCCTACTCACCCCAAAACTCACAAATTTATTCTTCCCTCAAACCCAAGTTAGAGGGTGGGGTCTCTAACCATTTCCCATAGAATGTTATCCCCACCCTTACACTGCCATTCCCTCCTTCACCCCTTTCACTTCTCATCCCCTCAACCCTTTCCTGTATGAACCCTTAAAATACCCAAAATACACATATCAACCTTAGTTGTTGGCATGACAACAATTTACCCACTTCTGTAAAAATGTTACGAAAGACAGGCCCATCCTCTAATATATTCATCACGTAACACACCTAATAAAACTAATATCACACATTTGATTCTACACCATTTTGATGACAAACGTTAGCCGAAAAATGTTTCAAGCTCATTAGGAAAATGGCATCAATTGAGAGGCGTGGTGGGATAAACGAGTGACCTCGTATAAGGTTTTGTTGATATTTGTTGATATAAGTTGATATTTTTTCTCTAGTTGAGCTGCTCAGGAGCCATAATAAGGAATAAAACTAGAAACAAACACGAGTGGAAACTTGTTTCTAAATTATTTTAATAGACAGTTAGGTCAAGCGTTATATTTAGATAGCTTATCAATGGAAAATCGCACGAGGGCTCATAAATCCTACGAAATGAATCTACTCGCAACTGGATCCCAGTTGTGGAAACTTCGAGTTCAATTTACATCATTGAGCAAATATTGGTTTGTTTACTGGTAGAAAACCATTTCCAGCACGTAAATCCATCTGGCTCGTCATGGCTAAAGGGCAAGCAAATATTTGTTAGGCCCCTTTACCGAGACCGTATCATGAAATGAACTCAAAATTTCCCCCTTGCAGGTTATAATTTCCGAGAAAACATCAAGAAGAAGGTAGAATGACTATGAAGAAGACTATTCACGGCTTCGTTAATAACTTTAGAAGGACATACAATTTTGAAAAAAAAAATAATTTTTTTCAAGTATCGGATTTTACAGTTAATTAATTTTTGTACAACAACGAAGGTGAGGGGATGAAAATGTGAAGGCAATGTGCCGTTGAAGAGGGTGACGTGATGGAGAAAAAAATTAAAAAGGTTTCTTGCTCCCTTTTTTTCAATGAACATTATCAATATTTTAATGAGGGCGGGACGGATGGTAGAGGAGGGAACTCGAAAAACGATGACGTCGGCAAAAGGTTGGAGGTAGCCAGGCAGATGGTGATGGATGAGATGTGCCATCCATCAGCCCTGTCAATGTCCCCCCTCCTCCCACAGCGTAGATGTGACGTCATCTGTTTCTCCTCTTTCCTGGTCAATCGTTGAAAACTCCGATCCCGTCGTCTTTGATTGGTTTGAGACTAATGTGATTCCATTCGATCGGACTAATTCAACTTTTTGAACGAATTGTTGCCAACTCGATTTTGGATTCGCCAAGATAGATAACGTGTTCGTGTGGAGTTGGTTAAAACGAATTTTCAACTTAGTAGCATGATACAATTTGGACATACTTTGGATCAAGTAACAATGTCAAATAGCAATTTATATGAGCAACATTATAACTAAGTACATATATTTCTCTCTCTTAGCTCTACGAGTCGACAATATAATCCGAAAACCAGCTTTACTCGTTTAAGAAAAGTCTTGAATGAAGTTATGGTGCACTCGAGTCTTGAGATCCGATATAGCTTCCAGCTCAAGTGCCAATATAACTCCGACCGCCAGGGTCTAACATAAACTTGAACGTTGTTAAACTCACTGATGAGATGAAGAGTGGTTTGACTCGGGTAAATCTTCGCTCTCTGGAATTCCTTCCCAACCCGATCGAGTCCTAATTAGCATGTGGATGCCGGTAGTCGGTGACATCCTAATACAATGCCACCCCACGTGACGGGTTCGGTTTCCTGATTGGCAATTCGCGTCGTTTCAATCGCATTCCCTTTCGGCATACGTCTTCCAGTTCCGCCATTGCCATTTAGGTTTTGATCGTCGAGACGACGTAGAGCATTTTCGACGGCAATCATCACAGTTCCGACTATATAATTATCCTTAATGAGGAAGCCACCAAATCAAGTCACCAAAAGCCACCGGAATCATTCCTTACGAACATTTCGCGCCACTTCCTTATCAAGGAGAAGGCGTCACTGGTTGGCGATTGAGTGGTTGTTTGGCATCAGAACAAAATCGCTAATGTGAACATATTAGAGGAAGGGTCTGTCTGTCTCACCAAACATATTGACAGCAGTTGGTGAGTAATTTTGATACTAACACGTCAACGATTTCTACATTTTTCCCTGCTGGAGACAGGTATGAAAAGGCGGTCTGCAACTTCAAGACGCATGGAAAGTACGAGTGTTGCCAAAATATTGCCAAGGTGCTGAATATCCCACAGTCTAAGTAACTAAAATAGCAGAGGAAGCCATCCGAAACCAAGCTACCTGCTTCAGGAAGTGGAACTTGCTCGATGAAGAGTAGGCAATAGAGGCAGAGCTTCGGGGGCTGAAGCATGCCGATTTCAGCATTTCCTTGCCACTGTCATACCCAAAATAGAAGCCAGGTGAATTGCCACAAATCTTGTAAATTCGGTTTCGGAAACTTCCTCTTCTTTTTTCGTTGTGAGAGATTCTTAGGTTGGAAAATTCTCAAATTGGTTCAGGAATATGCTTAATTTGCCTTGGAAAATACTTTTCTACATTCTACCTACTTTTAGAAGTGTTTTGCATCACCGTGCGCCGACCAGGATTCAAGTAGCATCCTATTTCATGTATAATAATTTAACAGTAAATTTATATTCAACCTCCCTTTGCCGTGACAGAAATATTTTGAATTAAAAATGTTTGAGAAAAATTCACCAAGAACTGAGCAAACTTGGGTGAAAGTTTATTTATTTAGAACACAGTGGTTGTTCCAAAGAATAGAAGGAAGGTTTGGGAAACGCGTATATGCCATTAACTAGCCAACCGCTTTTGTGTCATGCCGTGGACAACTGGCCCGTTGGGGAAGGTTGTGGCTGCCCGCAAAGCTGACGAGCCTTCACCCAGCGGTCGTGTCCCTCGATTTGAACTTATCGCTTTCAACGGGACAAGTAACGAGGCGCGACATTGATCATCGACGAGAATGTAAATTCGTTAACCGATCAAAATCGATAGTCGCTCGAAGCGAAAGTTTCGCGTAATTTTCGTAACGACGTTTGTGAACCCTTTATCGTCCAAACGCCATTGACATTTAGTTAAAATCGGTCACAAACGTGTTTGATCTCAGACATGGGTAAGGCTTTGGATTAAATCTCCACTCCGGAGCATACTATCCAGGCACAATAGATGTTTACTACTACATGAAACAAGGCTCGATGGCTGTTGGTCCCACACACCATATACAGATCGTTTTGTGGTGCTGATCATCGGGAAAAATTGGTGATCAAAGTCGTATAGTCGCATCGTTTTATCTGCCGCAGATGTTGGTGACTGAACCCGTTAAACCGCCTCGAAGGGCCCTGAACGCTTAGAACACACTAAATTACTTTTGTTTCGCTCAAGTTTGTTACCTGCAACTCCTTTATACACGCAGTACGTTGCGTGTTTTACTCTTAAAAAGGAACGAACGTGCGCGGTACTTTAAGGCGCTCCTTCGGTACCGTGTTAAACTGTAAACTCGAAGATGTATAAGGAGTTTAGTGAAGGGCGATCCACAAGATTAATCCCCCTTTTAAACAACGTTTAGAAAGGAAACTTTCCTTCGAGGAGAGGAAGTTCGGAGGATGTGTGGAGGAACGTGAATTAATCACTGGGAACTTTATCAAGTTGGAGGTTCCGCTTTTGTTTAACACGAGTAAACGGTGACGAGTCGGAACCGAAAAGTGCCATCGTATTGAACCTAGATGTTAGGCTCGGTTAAGCAATTTAAATAAGTGCAAAACGCTGCAAATTATTCCACAACCGTTCATTGTGTCCCGGACTCATTCTAAACAATTTAGCTTCCGGCATTTTGTGGAAAATGATACCCTGTGCACCTAGGTACCCAAAAATGTAAAAAAAAAAAACTTTTGGAACAGGTAGGTAGGTACCCATTTTGACTCATACACACCTCTAGTGGTAACCAATCGGTCCAGGGCTCATCTCAGTGTCAAAAATGTGTCTAGTTCCCCAAAAGTCCCGAAAATTAAGTTTCGTAAAAACACATTTATTTACACATTGACTCCCTAAATTTGGACTGACCTGGCTGAAATGTTTCAAGGACCGACTAGAGCTGGAGACAGATTCCTGACCTTCCTCCTATTATTTCACCAAGGAATAATAAAAAAAATTGTGAATAATTTGCAGCGTTTTTGATATAGACACCATGAAACGTGAATTGTCAAATATTGCGAGCAAATTGGAGAGGTTGACTTTAAGCGTCAAAACATAGGTTGATTATTCAAGGAATAATAAACCAAATGTCATGCTCTGAAACGAAGAGTGGAGATACAAGGGCGGACTAACACAAGTAGTATGGAAAAAGCCAGTATGGATAAAGAAGAAAATAAGAAGAAAGACATCTTAAGAGACAAATACAAATTTTGTGACATACCGCACGTGTCAGGCTTATAATAATGTGTTTGGACACTAATAAGCACAACACTAATAGTTTTCTTCTCTTATTGTTGTGGCGGAAAATGAATGTTAGAAATGACTTGAAACAGTGACCGGATATGTGAGCGTGGAAACCCCTAACTAGACCCTACTAACAGGCAAGGAACCTGGAGGCCTCCCCTCCACTGCATTCAAAATGCTCAGGAAGAGGCCCCTGCTCTTCAGAAGAAAATGCTGATGCTTTCCTTCTTAAAGGGGTAACATGATCTCTCTCTGCTTACATGCCCTAGATTCATTGTAACCTCACTAGCCATTCTTTTCTAGCACACCCCTGAAATTCCTCCTGACTCAGTCAGACTATCAGGGTTTTCTTCATAGATCTCAGAAAAACTCCTTTCTCACCAATTGTGAACATCAATGTGATCATTCCTCCAGGAGCATATAGTGTTTGCTCACCTGGACCCATAAACGAGGCCCAACGTACTTTTATCTCTGAACCTGACAAGTCTATGGTGCGCAAGGACTTACACCTAGATTGTTGATGTGTCAGGAAATCCCTAACTTATTCATAATTTTCAATGCTGTGATCCACAATTGTTCAGAATGAGGGTAAAAATTCGCTCTAATTCATAAGAATTTAGTAATAAATGCCCAAAAAGTCTAGAGACGTTCTTGCGCAATGTGGAAAATGGTCAAAACCTAATATTTAATTTATTCCTCGAATTACTGAGATTGTGCCCAGTTTGTACGAGAAGGGACTACAATTGTAACAGATGAAATATATAAGACGCTAACAGCACAATTCAGAAAAATATACATATTAGAAAGAAATTAAACATAATAAACTGGAGCGTTAGTAGGCTTGGAAGTTGTAATTCTTGTTATAAATGTTAATCATGGCTTGGGAGGTAATCATAGTGTTCGTTGTGAGGTGGTAAAAAAAAAAAAAAGTATTAGCAGTATTATAATCAATCTTGGAAGTTAGGGCGTACATTTCAGGGACATCCTGAATATTTAAAATGTTGTTCGGCTCAGTCATCGCTCTAGTTCTGACGTCCTAACTCCGGGTAGCGTGAAAAAGGTTCATTATTTTTATTCCTTTGGCAACACCTGGGGCGTCTCATTAGGATTACGCTCTCCATCCCGGCTTTAAACGTAGGTTACTCATTGAGAATTTCATTTCCGCTCGACTGCTACGGCAGAAACGGAACCTCATATCATGGTACCTACCTGCATTCATTCCCCATGGCTTTACACGTTTCCCTAAACCACTTCACAAGGAACCTCTTACGGGGTCTCGAGGGCGAAATGACGGTAAGGTGCTTGAAAGCATCCACTCGACCTTTCCAACTGTTGGATTTACGTTTCTCGCATTACGTTCGCTCAGTGTTGGTTCCTTTTCCGCTAACGTTACGGACTCGCTCGCACATTTCTATTTATATGTAAATAAGTCCCCAAGTGAAAGTATATCCTAACGTATAACCAACTCCGCTTCTCTCGAAACTCTCCAAAGATGTTGTAGTTTCGTGGACATCTGAAATGCCCCAAAACACAATGATGAAGAACAAGATGGTTTGAGCTACTGTGAGCGTGTTTGCTCCGACTGCCCGAAATATGACATCGTAGTTATACAACACTCCATCTCGACACTCATGTTATCTAAATGCCTATAGATAGCGCTCGTACGCGGCCCCGGAGTCGGATGACGAAGAGAAGGGGACAACGTGACAAGAATTTTCAAACCACTCGAGATGATGCTCCGAAAACGGGTCAGAAAACACAATAATCCCGACGTGTAGGTATTTTTTTTAGAAAGTTTCATGGATACATTTTTTTGAAAATAAGATGCTCCTTGAGGAAATACACGGGTCTGAAGCTAACCCACCTGAAATTCTACTTTTACATTTAATATCATATTAAAGCAAAATAAAAAGGAATACAAATTGATTTTGCAAAGTATACTTCTACTCAATAAATTTTTGCAAACAATCCAAACTTCGTCCTTCGTCCGCCGTCCACGCCAATTTTACAAAATTTACTGAAAATCTGAAATTGTGGTGAGGGACCCGTTTTGGCTCTAGTTGGTTCCCAAAACATTTCAGCCCAATAAGACCAAATGGGGGGAGGGGGGATTAAAATGTGTATTTTGAAAAATGGATTTTCAAGATTTTCGGCCATCTAGGCGTGTGGGGTAGCATTTTCGACTGAGTTTTGGATGCTGAATCCAATGAGTACGGTCCCTGAACGACTGGCGCCCACCGGAAGAGGTTACGGGTTAAAATGGGTATCTATCTACCTATTTCAAATGTGTGTTTTCGAGATTTCTGGTACCTGGGGTATCATTTCCCACTAATTTTTGTACACTAATTTAAATATGTTCTACGGTTTTGAAGCAAGTACTACTAATTAAGATCAAGTGATGATTCAACTACAATAGAACTCAACAAATACGAATTTGCGTCTGAGTCTTACATTTCCACCGACGGTTGCATTATGATACAGTTTCCCCAGATGGGCGCTTTCGCAATGTTCCCACAGCAACGTCGAAACCCTCGCTTCGAAATACAAATGGATTAATTAGGGCCTCCCGACCAATACAGGTGCGGTTTAATTGATCTCCATCATTAGACCGCGTTCCATTGAGAAAAAAAGGAACATTTCCCTTCGCGTTTCGCCGTCGGCATTGCATGTTGATCTATTTAAATGAGCGTCCTCCTGAATATACCCGATCATTTCCGAAATAGCTGGAACCTTTGGGATATTGTTTGGAATTTAGAGGTTCGGTGAATTTACCTCGGTAATTGCCGCTGCGAGGAATACCATCATTAAATCATACGGCCGGTAACAAGGAACTATGCGTGCATATTCCATCATGGAATTTGAAACTGGGTGGGTGCCCATGCGAGGCAACCCGATTGTTTCGAGGAATGCCATTGATTCAAACATTAATTTAATATTTCAATGACTCATCTGGCTTGAAAACGAACTTACTGCTGAGTTTCGAACTCCCATACACTACGTATACCTTAATTAGTTCAATAATTACTATAAATAAATAAAAAATAATAAAAATCTATATACATTTTCGTTATTTCAGTTCGCTAGGTCGTCTGAAGACAATGAAGATCTGAAAAACCATTTGTTACTCGATTCAATTAAAACGGTGACACAACTATCCTCGGTAAAACAGCCTAGAATTCCGCAGATTGATTAAGTTGGCAGCAGGTGAGGCCCGTTCCCGCTCTACGCTTTAATGAAATGAATCCACTCCTCCACAGTTGAAACTGTCCACCTAAACGTGTAACTTGATTGAATAGATTTAAAAGTCGGCATCGCATTTGTTTATAAATCAAACGTATAATTGAAAATCTCTTTTGAAGGGAGCTCAAACAATGTGTTCAACAACAAAAATTGTACATAAATAACCCAAAATTCTTGAAAGCCCATTTTCATAATGCTCATTTTTCTCCCTTGTTCTGTCTTTGTTAGCGGCAATCGGTTTTAAATTCGTATCGGATCACAAATCGCGTTTGAATCAAGACTGGGTTCAGATGAATTTAGTGAAACCGTTTTCCAAAATATCCATTTTTACCCATGATTTGCCTATTTTTGCGGAAATAGGTTTGAAGTACGCGTCTGAACCGATTCCGGGACCAAAATGTAGCAAATAATTACACCCTACGTGCCTCTGAGGTCCTCGGAAATCTCGTAAAACTGCTTTCAAAATACACCTTTTCATCTTTGTCTTGCTTTGGTTAGCAAAAATAGGTTTAAAATTTCCATTTGAATATACTTTGGGTCCTCAGTTGTTCAAAAATCTTGAAAATCCATTTTCAATACCTACATTTTCACCCTTGTTTTGCCTTCATTTGGAAAAATTAATTAAAATTCGCATCTTAATCGAGTCAGGATCCAAAATGTAGCTAAAATTCACACCGCACGTGATCTCGCCTCTAGATCCTCGAAAAGCTTGAAAACCCGCATTCAAAACGCATTTCTCATGGATTTGATACTTGATTAAGCAGGAGTACATTTTAAAATAAGAAAACAATATTGTTTGGGAACGATATAATTTTAGCCCGTGAAAATCGCACGCTTGCAATTTTTATAAATATATATCGTAAAACGGTTATAAGATCTGTAGGAGAAAGACATGAAACGAATAATTCACATAAGTGAATAATAAATACATTTAATTGAATTGAAAATCCTTCTTTTGTTAGTTCATTTCCCCTGTACTTACCGTTCCTTTTCCGTTTCGGACCTCCCTGTTTGTTGGGGGACCATTCCAGCCCCCTCCCCTCGATGGCGCTGCTGCCCCGACGAAGCTCTTTGAAACCCTTGCACTGGTCTTTATCCCACGATAATTCATCGTCCCTCGGAGTTTGAGAGACTGTTGGCCTGATGTCGCGAAAGGGTTTTCGCCAAACTCCGAGTGACAAGCGGCTCCTATTCCCAAACTTAGTTGGAGAAACTGTAATGGAGCTGTTACATGTACATCAGATTTGGGGCTGCGAGCCTGCGAGGGTGGCTGCGGTTGAAGGCACAAGTAAAAGGGATCGAGGGTGTTAGCTGGCGATATTCCAAAACTCAGTTTCCATTCATCATCGTGTGATGAAAACGGGAAAGCGTATAACTATGGATGCTCTGCCGATCGTTTCTATTCACGCCCGCTATCTCCGACTTGGGTGATATCCACACAATGTCTTCCGATTTCCGCTCGATCGCTATCAGGATACGAAGTGGTTTCACTTGCAAATCGAACCACAGACGACTTCCTACCTACTTGAACAACTCATCTTTTAAGCAAGTCTTACCTTATCTCTAATTTCTTGCCGCATCTTTTCTCGTTCTTCTTCCATTTTCCTATGTTTTTCCTTCCTTCGATCTTCAGCTTCCTTGATGGCCTCCTGCCGCTCCCTCTCTGCCTCCTCCTCCTTCTCCTTGTCTCCTTCAGCGTCATCGTCACCCCCTACCGCTCCTGTAATCAATAAAGTACCTGTCAAACGGGAAAAAGCTTTGAAACATATTTCATTATAATCCGAGCAAATCCCGTGTGGACAAATCGATTTAAGTAACACAAAAAAATGAAATTCTTATTGAAATGATACCCCTTTGTATCGAACTAATGCGTTCTTTCTCTTCTGAAACTTTCACTTTTTACATATAAAATGGGTAAATTCTCAATCCGAAATATCATTGTCAGTCTTCGGGGGAAAAAATGCCGAAATGATCCGAAAAATGAAAAATATCTCATAGTTGGTCCTATCTATTTTCAGTCTGCATGTCTGTATTTTGAAAATGATTTTGAGATTTTATTTATTATTTATTTAGGAAACCTAGAGTGGGTACCCAAAATAACAATTTGGGAACAATTTTTACTTATAAAATTATAAACAAAATAATTGCCCCTGCCACTAAACTCTTTCTTTTTTTGAGCATTAATTTGAACAAAAACGGTTTCAGCCTAATCATAGTTCATTGAGAGAAATCGAAGGGTTTATAACTACCAACTTTTTTGGTTTTAATCCATACCGTCCGATGGTGGCTAGCGATCGGGCTTTAATTACGAGCGTATTTCAGTCCAGATCAACTTTCAAATGAAAAAAAGGCGATTTACAAAAAACACAGAACGCAGCGAAACCGTTTGTTTCGTAATTCAGAGGGCTTTTCACGGGTTAAACGATGTTTATCCTTAATGGAAATTCATACTTGAAATGTCAGTTATTTTGGTAGAGCAGTAGACGTATTTTCGCTCTTAACAAAGCCACCCATTGTGCGACGTTTCTGGAAGGGGTTTCTGGTCTTCGAGGTCTTCGGATTATTTGCTTTTCCCCCTAAAATGAGAACATCACCGATGTTTGTATGGCGCTTCCCTCTCGGGTTTTGTTCCTGAACGCTCAATGAAACAAAAAGAGCTTTCTGTTGTCAACAATGAAAAGGTTGAAGACTGCCAGAATGGAAATGAGACTACCAGTCGGATCTGGGGGCGAGGAATACCTTCATCGAGGGGGGTTTTGAAATGTTCTCGGGGGGGAACCGCCTGCTGTCCTGCCATTCAAAGTCAACAACGAGGGGTGATATGAAGGTTCAACTGTGAAACTGTGCAGGGGGAGATAACGCGTCCGGGAGAGCGTGGGCGAGCAACAGGTCTTCCCTCGGGTCTTACTCCCACCCGCCACGGACTCGGGAACGAATTTTCAATATCGATATTCAGGTTGACATCATTTTTCTCGAGTCCTACCAGCAAATGGGACATTTTAAAAGAGAACAAGTCGCAGAACTTGACACACAAGCTGAACAAATCATCGCGCAAAAATGACCAAAATGTTCAAAATCCCGAATTTATGTAGTTCTACCGTCATTTTGAGCCTAAATCTAGATCCTTCCTTGGGTCTCACTACCACCATGATCTCACAAACGATCATACTAAGATTGATTATGCTTAGGCTTGATTCTTCCACCAGCCATTGGATTCATTCGGTTTCGGTAACTTAATACTCAAGGTGCAACGGCATCAAGCAAAATATCCAAAACCGTCTCGACAAGCCTCATGATATTCCATTTGTAGGATTCTCAGCCCAAACTATGTAGTTCTTCGAATATTACTCCCACTAGCCAAGGTCTCACAAACTAATTTTGAACATCAATGATAATGGGACTTAATTTTTCTCAAAACCTTCCAACCTTGAAATTGCGTACTCGTTAAGCCCTCCAATTTGCTTCAACATTCGTGTGCCTGCCGAGAATTCGACAATCGTCCTTTAATTTCACCGTAGAAATGTTATTTACTATATTTTCGGCTCGTTCATTCAAACTACTTATTGGCTTTGTTGATGTACATTTTGTTTCTATGAACATTGTGAAACACAATTCCGAATAATAATTTGTACAAATTTGACCAATCTGATCAGACACATGACATTTACTCTCATTTTATACATAATTACTTTATGTAATTTTGTATTAATACCCTTATACATTATACACTTTTATACGTAGGATACATATATTCCAGTTGAATGAGAAACCCATCTGGCGAAATTGGTGCCTAAAACAAAACTTGAAGTCAAAAAATTTTTTTTTTTTTTTGAATGGAAAATTCTTGGAAATTGATGTAGGTTTTGCTCGAAACCTTGGTTTGTTTCTCATTCGCTTTTCTGGTAGAAGTGTGAGAGTTAAGGTCGAAATAACGGTATTAGTAAAATTATATAAAATCAAAATATCAACCGTTCGCGACGCTGAAACAAGGAAGAATAGTAACACGTATTCTTGAAAACAAAAACCAGATTAATCAACCAAAGAGAAAAAAAAACCTGGAAACCAGGCTTCGATCAATGCGCTCGAAGATGCTGAAAATGTTAGTAACCTACACATTTATGTATTTATGCGGAGACAATTTTCAAAATGATATACCACCGTTCAAGTTTGATCATGGCGTATCTTATTAGAAAAATTCAGTTTTGTGCTAGTTTTACTGAGTCAAAATTTGTCATTTCGAATCGCCCAAGAACAAGTTGTGTGCTTCCAGTATGTTTGGTTCATGAAGGCGTAGGTAGGGATATGGTCTAGGTACTGATTGATTATAAGTGTAATAGTTACTTTTTAGACAGGCCGTGATCGAATTTGAACGCCGATTACGTTGCTTTATTTAATAAGAATGTTTATTTGGGTGGATTGAGTCTGTTTACTTGATGTGTTCGAAGTGTTAAGGGTGCAAGAGGGAGCAACAGAACTTGAGCGCTCTCACGGGGGAAATGTTTACGGGATCGTGTGTACTCACGAAGCGCAGTGTTGATGGTTGCCGGGTATCTGAATCGGCTCAGTGCATGGGAATCGAGGGGTAGTATCAGCGTCGGTGGGGGTAAAAGGGGGACCAGGTCAGAAGTCGAGGGATGGAAATGGGCGTAGGGGTGGAATAAGGGTGGGATTGGGGGTGAAAAGGGGGAGAGGAAAGCGAGGAGGGCATTGTCACTCCCACAAATTAGCAGGTTGAGTCGGTTGTTGGGAAGGGGAGGGGTTGAACTCGCACGGTCTTCCCTCAGGACTGTGGAGGGGAAAGGGGAAGCAACAAAATATATTTTGCAGGCCCGGCCACCCACGAAACTCCGTGAAACACCCCTCTCTTATCTTCACTTTCCAATACACCTGCAGAACTTCTACAAGTCTTTCCATTACTTGTACCTTCTGAATTCCATTATTCAAAAGAACCTACCAACGAAACGTTCATCGCATTTTCATAGCGAATAAGTTGAGAGGTTTTTGCAGCTTTGCTTGAAAATTTTCAAAAAATACAGTCAATCTCTGTAGATCAATTGCTTTTTGCATCAGTACTCCTACATCAGTAACAGCAGAGCTAATTAAACGCCGCATCAAACTTGATTCATTCCAAGACTGAGTCAGCTACATGCTTAAAGCACTTGTCATTTTACAAGCCAACCCTACACTTCCCTTCATATTTCTGTCATACGTCATGACACAAAGTGTTTTATTGTGATTAGCGTATGAAACATTTAAACCATTATTATTACTGATTTCATTTTGTATTTTCGTGCATTCACACACTCAAACGTAAATAAAATGGCAGGAACGAGATTGAAAAACCAATTTGGTAAGTAAATAGGTGGTATAGAGTTTAGAGAACTCAAAAGGTGAGTCTGACCACTGCTGCAAGCACTCCAAGCGGCCGAATACAGAATTTTCACAGGTTGAAGATTTGGTTATAACAATATTGTCCTAACAAATAATTTTAACATGATTGATCGCATTCTAGGTTTTTCTCTGATTTTATTTCATTTAGTCACACATATAGGATGTTCTCGTTTCAACAATTTGACTTGGTCAAATTTTCTCAGAGAACAGCCCTCTTCCATCCCCGCAATTCTCACCTACTGCGGCTCCAGATAGCTAAGTGGTGTCTTCCTCCTGGTTGTGACAACAGTTAAAATCACGCAAATTTAACTCAGAATGGCGGAAAAATCGTATTTACTAACGCGCTAATGCAATTTCCCTTGTTGTGGTTCACCAATTCTGGTCAGATTTTCAGAGAATATGCGCACATGAGGTCTACGTGTCCCGTAAAACATTCGCTCTGCGCAATTTTTTGATTGTTTTTGTACATTTCAACCTGACAGTAGTAGGCTCCACGGTGGGAATAAGTAAAAGGATTTACATCTGGTTCATTCGTTGAACCGATTGTTTGTAGTTTTCTGAAAGATTAACGTGGTGCATTGTGATCGAAGTTACGAGAGGGATCATGAGATCACGAGATCGTATTGTCATTTAATTTCATGACGCAAAACGTGGTTTTTCGGAGTAGGAATCCACAATCTGCTAATGTAATGAAATCCCTGATGCCCCGCTACGGTTCACGGGAAAGAAAAATGTTCCAGAGTACGTAAGGTTTGTTCTCAGCGGGAAGAAAAAGAGAGCTGTAAGGAACGGCTGACGAAAATAATGACGAAAATGGTCGCCGTTAGAGGTCTTCGGGACGCGACCTCACCGTGAGGGGTAAAGCGAATGAGCGGAAATAACGTAGTTAGAGAAGCTCTCAAGTCCGGCCGCCCATTTCGTTCAAAAACCACCTCAACGAGGCCGCGGCACTGAACGAGAAAATGCCCTCACTCAACATCTATCACGAAGAATTTCCACGAAAACCGAGGCCGTACGGTTGGGACGGAGGGAGAGGGTTAATAAAATATTGAAGGACGGCAATTTTTTGGTGAATGTATTTCTTATTAATAAAAAAAATCTGCAAATTCTTACACACGGGTTGGTTATTCCTCGAATGGGGGAAACAGTGGGTGTGGCGGGTCTCAGACCCATTCCAATCGATTCAAGGTCCAAAATTTAGTGGAATATGATACCCCACACGCCCAGGTACCAGAAATCCTGACACATACCAAATGGGTGGATACATACCCATTTTGACCCATAACTTCTTCCGGTGGGTGCCAATCGTTCTGGGACACACATCATTGAATTCAGCGTCCAAAATTTAGTGGAAAATGATAGGTACCCCACACGCCTAGGTAGCAGAAATCCCAAAAACACATAATCAAATTGGGTAATAAATACCCAATTTGACCCATTACTTCTTCCAGTGGGTGCCAATCGTTCTGGGACCCGTTTCATTGGATTCAGCGTCCAAAATTTAGTGGAAAATGACACCCCACTCGCCTAAATCACCAAAAATCTCGAAAATCCATTTTTCAAAAAACACATTTTGACCCCTACCCCTCCAAATTTGGTCCGATCGGGCTGAAAAGTTTCGAGGACCCATCTCGGCTGGGAACAGATCCCTGACCCAAATTTCAGATTTTTAGAACATTTTCTACTACCAAAAACGTCGTGGACAATGGACGGCGGACGGCGGACGGCGGACGGCGGACGGCGGACGGACATTGACCTTTTTTGATCAGGACATCATGAAACGTCCAGAAAAAAATTTTGAGCCGAATCGGAGAGGTTGACCATTTGCATGAAAACATAGGTTGATTATTCAAGGAATAACCAACCAAAAACGAGAACGAGCACGTAGTTGTGAGACACCCAAAAACAAATATAACGTTTTCTCAAAATAAGAGAAACAGTTTCCTCAAAAGTTGACATACAGCTATTACCTTTTGCCCGTTTCGATTGATTTCAAAATGTCCGTTCGCCGCCCAAAGCGAAAAACGCATTTTCCTTTTGCCATGAAACGGATGAATTTTGGGCCGATTTCCAAACGATATGGATGAATATGATAACTCGTATTGAATTTTTAAAATTCTTTCTCGATATTACCGGTTACCTAGACTTTTTGAAGGTCAGCGGAAGGAGTGAAAGACCCTTCGATATCTACCGAATTGGAGCAACGAATAGCTTCCTTCCATCTTCTATAAAGGCGCTGTTGGAACCAAGTTGACGAAAGAGAAGACAAGCATTCTTTCTTTGTGAAGGAAAAAAAAGAAAGAAGGAAAGTACACGAAAACAGATCCGCGTCACCTTGAACTTTCAGCGTTTCGTGCGAGGGAAACGTTTAGCTCAAGGGAGAAATACGAAGAGATCGACGAATCTTGTGAGCTTGGCCTCCTTTCTCAGCCCCTTTCGATCAATCTCACTCTTTCTTTCTTCGTTGATTCGAATATTGTTGTTTTCACGTTGACAGTTTTTTCAATTGAAGAATAATTGAGCAGTCAATAACGTGAAAAACGTCGAGTAATCAGCTGAACACAGGTTTCATAGGTGTTTTTTTACCAACTGAACCAAATAAACTGCTGCCTACTCATTATTGATTCACGTCAATGCTTCGTGATGTTTTGATTGAGTCACGAAAAATGCTGAACTTCTACGAAAATGTATTCACTGTTGGTGATGAGACATCAAACTTACTTGAAAAATTTCATCGATTTGTTTATTGCCCCCGAATATTTTCGTGGAAGCTCCAGTTTTCAAGAAACATTTCAAGTTTAGGATCCAGGACGTCCAGAACGTCAATGGAATGAAAAGCTCAATGGAAAGTTGGCTGAAGCCTTACGTATGAATGGTACTGGTGTTGAGCACTGCCTACATGAGCTACTTGAGAGGGAGGATGTTGTATATACATGGCGGTCTACGTCTATGTATAGGACCTAATCATTACAACATATGTCCACTTTACATGAGACCCAGGCCGACCACGAACAAGTTGCAATAGAAATAAAATCAGTTGGAGTTGGATCTGTCATAAGAGCAAGTAGCTTCACAAAGTCCACACAAAGGTTTCTCTGGACAATGATTCCTCCAAGAAATCTTATCGAACGGTGGTCTTGCAGCTGCTTGCAGAAGTTTACATTTCTCTGATTGGCTGATTCGCGGGATTTGAGAAGTATGGCAAGGTGGATTGCAAACTCGATTCGACGGTCTTGGAGCGGGATGTAGGAGTTTTCTCCTTTTCGAACTTTTTCTCCATCACGGCTGCCGCAGGTTTGATATTTCTTTCAGTATGATAAAGATGAGGTGAGTAAGTTTATGAATGAGAACATTTCAGTACTAAAATTATTTGAAAAGTGCGCTCTGGCAATGTTGCAAGCATCCCCCAGAATAACCGAAAACTAACAGGAATTTGAAGGTTCAGTATTCCGCCAATGACATGTGCGGACATGTGCGATAGCTCCAATGCCATAAGAGTCGTTTCATAGCTAATTGTTGTACTTGGCTGCCAGAACGATACCCAACACCACCTTTGCTGCCAATTATTCAAGCTAATTCAGCAATCAATTCGCTTGAAAGCAGCAAAAACCTCAGATATTTGATAGACTGACACGAAATTGGCATACAAAATGCAATTTCTCAAGCGTTCCGTCATATATAAGGTATAACAACCTTTCTGAACTGAAACACCAGTGCCGTTGTATCCCAAGCGTCACTTCGCTGATTTCATTCGCATGAACCAGAGAAACTACCTTTCGCGGTGGCTTATGTAAATAAATACACTCTAGCGTGCCCGCGGAATTCGTCCGTGCTTCACCTCTTGGAATTCATTGCGATCCTCAATCCGTTGAATTCGTCTTTCTTGAGGTCAACCTCGATCTCATTTAAATTTCAAATCTCAACTCTTTCGTTGGCCAAAAAACACCAACCAACTTTGAAAATTGAAGTTGTTTCTAATTTGTTATTTTCGAGGGGCCAACGCTGGACGTGTATAAGAGATATTATCATTTAAAACTTCCTGTAACTCCCAGTTATATTGAAAATATCTCAAAGAAGCCATCTTTTCCACTCAAATCTTAATTATTGTTACCCTCTTCGTGCTGGTAATACGTAAATTTGGAGTCCTGGAGCATTTTATCCATTTTTAGAAAACGCAGAAAATTATTCCACAATGAAAGTTGGTGTAGGTGTATCCGGACCCTTTGGCGTCCTTCAGTGGGCGTCAATCGGCCTGGGACCCCTGCCAATCGATTCGGTGTCCAAAATTTAGTGAGAAACGATACCTCACACGCTTAGGTTTTCAAAAATCTCGGTTCCGAAATACCAATTCAGGCTCATATTACCTTGATTAGGGAAATCAGTCCGGGATTTAAATCAATTCAGTGACATGAAATTGGAGGAAATGACACCCCACGCACCTCTAGATAGTTAAATAACCCCGGACCAGGAGTATAGAGACTCATTCTAATCGATTAAGCGTCCAAAATTCAGTAGAAAATGATACCCCACACGCCTAGGGACCAGACATTCGAAAACTCAGTTTTCGAAATAGGTAGATAGATACCCATTTTGACCCATAACCTCTTCCTGTGGGCGCAAACCGTTCCGGGACCCGTCTCATTAGATTCAGCGTCCGAAATTCGGTCGAAAATGATACCCCACACGCCCACATTGCCAAAAATCTCGGGAACCCATTTTTCAAAGTACACATTTTAACCCCTACCGCCTCCAAATATAGTCCGATCAGGCAGAAAAGTTTTGAGAACCAACGTAAGCCGGGAACTGGTCCCTGACCCAAATTTCCGATTTTTAGAAATATTTATACTACCAATATCGGCGTGGGATTCATAGGGAGAATAACATCTAACACGTCTGGTTATTAAAAATTTCGGAAACCCCAAGGTATATAAATATAAAAAGGGCCTAATGTAACATAAATGCAAAATTTCAGATTTTTTGGAGCAGTTAGTAATTTTCCGGACCGGACGGCAAAGAGGGAATTCCGGATTTGTAATCTATTAGAAGGTTTATGAGGTTTCTTTATTTATTTTTATTATCATTTATTATTTTTATTCTCGGCCCAGAAGCTGAAAATATGCCATAAAGACGATCGATGAACATAAATTTTTTCAGGATCCTCTGAAACGCAACAGTTGAGTTGGTGTATTGATTATGGAGCGCATACAAAGCTTGACAAATTAATCAAATCAAAAGCAAAAAGAAGAAGATCATTTACGCGACTGCGATATGCGTGGATTTCCTATCGAAATTCTCCAAAAATAACATCGACATCTCATAAGTCCCAGAGACAAAGGGAATATCTATCGAGGACTCAGTTGGAAATACCGCCCACTGACCACTGCCCATGACAATGAACTCTCTTCGGGGTTTTAAGTACGTAACTCGTTATCGTAACGGGCAAAGAGGAAATCGCGCGAAGCTGAATTATTAATGGACAGCTCAACGTTGAAACGCAATATTACAAACTCGGGAGGGGAGTCGTCCGTGAATATTTCATGAAGTATTTCCAGTTGTGGACTGTATATGAACCAAAACGTGGAAATCAGTTTTGACACAAATTTCACAAAAGTTTCGAAGCGGGCGGCAAACCCATTTCCGGGATAGGTGTTTCAATCTATTTAGATTTCCCATCTGTTTATAAATTCACCACTTTCCCGCCTGAACGGGATTAAAATTCATGACGCGAAACGAACGGACATCGCACTTAACTCAGTCTTATTTTGGAACCCGGATCAACGTTGTGACCGCGCGAGGGTGAAAAGTTCACGGAAGAAAATACATGGGGTGTTTCCAGGACAGTGAAATGTATTTTGAAACGTTCAGAAATTCATGAAACGTGTTATTTCCAATGGAAGGTTCGCTTCAGTTTTTGATCAGTTCGGTTCTCCAATAGGAAAATGGAGAGTCTCCATTTCAAATGAACTCTGGATATAAATAAAACGTTGCTTCCGTATATATTTGTATAAAAACTAAACAAATTATTCAATATATTTTATTATTCTAGATGACCATGACTGTTTCGAATCCATTTCAAAAATGCAAATTTTAACTAATATTCAGCCTTTGTTATGGACATTCCACTGACAAGGGCCAACAGGCACCGCAAAGGAGACACAGACCAACGTTTCACATCTTAATTAAAAACACGGTTCGGTTATTCCTCGGACCAGACGCATGGAGACTCATTTCTTCGACATGGGGGAAATGGTACAGTGGGTGTGGCGGGTCCCGGACCCATTCCAATCGATTGAGGGTCAACAATTTAGTGGAAAATGATACCCCACACGCCTAGGTACCAGAAATCTTGAAAACACACATTCGAAATGGGTAGCTAGGTACCCATTTTGACACATAGCCTCATCCAGAGGGCACCAATCGTTTCGGGACCCGTCTCATTGGATTCAGCGTCCAAAAGTTAGTGGAAAATCATAACTTACACGCCTAGGTAGCAGAAATCTCAAAAACACATATTCAAACCTATTGAAAACGCTGCAAATTCTTTCACAGGGGTTGGTTATTCCTTGGACCAGGAGCTTGGAGACTCGTCTCATTGGATTCAGCGTTCAAAATTTAGTCCAAAATGATAACACACACGCCTAGGTACCGGAAATCTCGAAAACCCACTCTTGAAATAATAGGTAGGTACCCATTTTGAATCATAACCTCTTCCTTATTGTTGATTGAAATCTTCCATTGCTAACGAAGAAACCTCCTGTGTCAACGTGCTTCTGAAGCGTGTTATTGCTGTAAATCAGCCAAACAAAATGCCATTTCATGGAATGCTCGAAGGAAACTCTCTGGCTGCTGATATCAACAGTTGTTGTTTGACTGTTGAGCATTGACATGTGGCAGGGATACGAAAGAATAAAACAAACAAGTAATACATTTTAGAATCCAAAACAGAACATAAAACGCCTGGCTGCAAAAGACAAGAAAGAATACGCGCGAACTCTTTACAAACTAGCGTATTCTTTTTCCCAGTTTTTTGGCAACGTTTTGGTTTGGGAGGCCGCGGCCGTGACACAGAGAGGATTCTTATCAGTCAGCTGATAACAGGACGAACTCTCACTTTCTTCGTACTAGCTGTTCAGGCGTCAGTAAGGCTTGAAGGAATGAAGTATACTAAACGTTATCTTTGAATAGTAGATAGTCTAGATAAAGTAGATAGTCTATTTATTAGATCTTCTATTTTTTCTAAACGATAAAAAGCGCGGGGTGGGGAAAGAAACAAACAAAACCTTCCTACTACCATTGCCCATGAATTATTCATTCGCAGATTAGAAATAGGTAGATAACGGAGAAGCAGTACCAAGGATCACGTGTGAGGAATACAGTCCCGAACATCCAGAAAAGTATAATTTATTATGTTACTGAGTGATAAAAGAGCAAGGAAACTTGGTAGACGTAAAATGAGCACACAACCTCGTGACACGCCTCTGCTAAGGCGTAAATGAAATCGCACACATGCAATGTGCGGCAAGCGGTGTTGCTGCTGAGGCATTGGTGGATTAAGGGGATGAAGCCCAACCCCTCCCCAGCCAGCCTAGAAATTTGCTCCGTTGCCACCCATTATCCACCAATAAGTCATGTAAGTACGACAGCAATATGACAGTCGTTTCTACAACAACACACATGTTCGCACGATGGTTTAGCCTCCCAACAACCATTTCTAGACCTGAAACTGCGCTCAGGTCACTAATTTTAGCCGTCGAAACCTGGGGCCGTCAAGAGAACCGAAAGCGTAAGTGAGAACGGCAGCGTACATGTTCAACGTCACAGTTACCAGCCATAGAAATGGAGATGATCGATGAGGCTGGCGGGGCGTATTAAATTTAAGGGAGTCTCGCACTTATTGTGAACATCCTGCGTGGATCCCCTTCGTTGACATTGGTAGAAGAGCCACATATTAGTCCATCTGCTCGTTTCTATTTCTGGGATGGATGAGTCAATTACCGACCGTGTAAAGCGTTCATGTTTCCACTGTTGGAGCAGCTTCCTATTTCCGTTGTTTCAAATCTGGATAGGGGGAATGTGTCAGTTGATCAGTGTATCAGTTTGGCCGTTCATTCTATGGAATACCGAAATAGCCTCGAAGTGCCACCCGACCTGGAGTCGACGATGAACTTCTGACCGGACCGACCTGGGTCGAAAGGTCGGGCCAAGACCCGGATGGGGTTTTTATGTTCGGACGGTTACTTCGATTAGAGCGCGTCAGTCTTCCTGTCTATTAGCATCCGCTTCCCGTTGACAGCCCGAGGTTCCACGAGCTGCTGAATAATCAAAACTCGCCGAGTCCATTAGCCATACAGAGTATTAATGCCTCCGGTGAACGTCACTTCGGATGGGGCGTCCTCGAGAGCCGAAGGGTCGGCCCGGCACAAATGGACCGTATCAGAACAAGGGTTGCCTCTCGACGTTGGCACCTTCACGTACGTGTCGACGTGGATCTGACAGGCCGGAGTCTCTCGGGATGTTCCAAACTGACGTCATCATTGATATCTGTCGGTTACCAGCTCAACGGCGCCATCTTGGAGATTCGCGGAAATCAATAGATTACTTGTTGCTACCTTATATTAACCATGAGTGGTCCATAATACGCTCCCTTCAAAACCCAGGAAATACAAAGCGGAGAAACCACCAACAACATTTTGGTTTATGTCTCCACCTTGACTCTAACCTAAATATTACCTCAAAAACCTCATTACCCACCAGTCCTTCGCCAGTACGGGACAAGATAGGCAACGCGGAAACCACTAAGGAGTCCACTCGAGGGTTGGAAGGATTCGATCCCACCCTTGACTCTAAAGTTCCTAATTTCAATTGCAAATCTCCTTTGGGGAAACTGCCTAATGGGAAGCTGGTCCCAACTACCTTCCAGGTCGACCTCAGCGGGCGCATAAACATGACATTTAACGCCTTTTGCACCGTATGGGAGAGATTGCTACATTCTGCTTGCATAAGATAGACCTTTGTCAAGTGGAGCGGCCGGTGAGAAAAGCTGATGTGAGCGCATTTTGCTTTTAGCATTAATTTAGCTTAATTCAATTTTTTTGTTTTAATCTTCGGATGTGTTGCAAATAGTACAAAAAATACTCGTGTAAGTATATAACGAACGTTCACCACATTATTTTAATATGTAATCGATCTTCGATCTGTATGTACTCTTATTACATTCTGTTTTTGGTTGGTTATTCTTCGAATAATCAACTTGTTTTCATGCTCATGGTCGACCATCTCCGATCGGCCCCAAAAATGTCTTCTGAACGTTTCGTTCATTTGTTGTCTCCAATTCAAAAACATAATGCAGATTATTTGGCGCTATTACCATCAAATTCTACCGTCAATGAAAAAAGCTTACATATTGATCTACTCGTGACTGCCAAGCCTTTTATCGTCTTTATTTTTGAAATAAAAAGAAAAATGTGCTTCAAAATCAAAATGTTATCCTTGCATTTTGCATTATAGAGCGTTCTTGAAGTAAAATTTTGCTCTGCATTATCTGGATATATCCTCATTACAGGGATAATGTTATTTAAATGTTGTCCAGTTTGGTTGCCATGTGTAGAGAGGGAAAATGTACATCCTGCTCATCACCAGCTAACTGATAAGGGCCACCTTCTATCTGAATTTCTCACAGCCTCCATGATGGTCCATGATAACATCAGTGAAACAAGGCCAAAGAAAGAAGCATTTATCCTTTTCCCAAAAGGTAGATGCACACTTTTTGTTCATTCTTGTTCAATTCAATATGGTTGAACAAAACAAAAAGTACTCAGAGAAAAGGGGGGGGATTTAGTCCAGTCTTATTGTCAGACAACCTGACAAACTGCTGGTTTAGATTTTACTCTTGCAGATGCTGCATGATGTTTTTATTCATAATTAAGTCCAATTATTTCATTTTTTTGGCGGTAATCCAAAGGCAGAATAACCATTATCGAAGAAACTCTCGTTTTTTGTTGTTGTGTTGGCCAAACTGGTGCAATGGCGGCTTCAGAGAGGTGCCTTCATTATTGGAATGCTGATGGCAAGATAAGCACATTCTTATTTCAATAAATAAATAAATTTTACGAATCTCCTGTGTATAAATGTGTTTAAAACATCATGAAACTTACAGTAATCATCCCATTTTGTTCTGAATTCTGTGAATTCTGCATCACGTACACTCGATTTTCATTTCAAACTATTCAAGATCGACCCTTTTCCGAAAAAAAATTCAGGAGAAGAGATCATCATAATTTTTTGAATTCACAAAGATCGGAGACTGTTCGACAAGGTTGAATGAAAATAAATTCTGGACTCATGTCACTTCCCAGTTCCTCGTCACTTCTCTTCATTCCATTCAAATTCTTTTTTTTTTTTTTTCATTCCAATTGATCATTTCCATAA
Organism: Cyrtorhinus lividipennis; assembly: GCA_019603395.1. Lineage (NCBI taxonomy): Eukaryota > Metazoa > Arthropoda > Insecta > Hemiptera > Miridae > Cyrtorhinus > Cyrtorhinus lividipennis. The sequence goes on along the minus strand of CM034002.1, from coordinate 14,483,067 downwards.
AATCATCTCACCTAATGGATGACCCTACCCCCTCCAATCAACCCTATCTCAAAATAAAGCTCGCCCGAATAAAATTTCAATCGGTCGAGGGTGAAAAAAGAGCGCTCGGGATAAACCGTAATCCCTGGGAGAAAGTTGTTTGTTGATAGATGGAAGTGGCCTGACCCGCGAACAAAGAAGAGGAAAACGAGAGATAAAACAAAAATCTCCCCCGATATAACAATTCAGGTGCGGTACGCACGGATGGTGGGTGAAATAGTAGATTTTAATCTTGGCGCGTGAGAGCATACCAGTAAATCCCATTTGCGGTTGGTTTCGAGAATCTGCAACTCCCTTTCCAAACGTGGAAAAAGAATTTTTTCTATCTCTCTTTCATTTTTTTTAAATCCATGACTTTAAATGGGAGCGAATTCGGTGGGTTTATGGGAAAACCGACGATTTTGATCGCCTTCGTTCGTCACAAAACACCCTAAATTGTTTGTAACGATGTTAAGAATATTTCCAAAGCCACACGGCAGAAATAAGATGGAAAGAAGAACGTTTCAACGAAGAAGGTTGTGTGCAAGAAGACTTTTTGGCATGAATTCTCACTCCATACGTGTCAAAAATCCATTTAACTTACGGCTCTTATAGTTGGTAGAATCAGACTCGTCAAATTACACGCTCACCTGAAAAAGAAAGTAAAGATTTAGTAGTGAAATTAATGTAGTAGTGAAAACAGTGTGAACGTGGATTGTCGATAAAACCGCTTGTGTTTTAACGATAGTAATCAAGAAGAAGCTACTCCATGACTCCATCATAGATGGAGAAGCAGCCGGGTTCACCTCTTTCCCGCCAGGGGTATTCCGACGCTAGTACCGCTCTCACTCAGTAGCTGTTATCAGTCTCAAACACCTGCGATTTCATTTTTCTCGTTTCGGAATGGCAGTAAGTTGAGCCTAACCAATCTAATTAGCAATATTATTTGTATTATTACATTATATTTATATTACAATATTTACTTGATTCTTAAAGGTCGTGATTCTTCTTGTCTTAAAATGCCTATTTTTGTAATTGGCAGATAAAAAAAAAGTGGCAATAAAACTTGAGGAAATAAATAATAGAACTTCTTGAAACGAAATCTTGTTTATTTACCTGCCAGTCTTGCATGGGTGGTATAAGTATTCATCAGATTTGACATAACTTATGTGAGTCAGGGCAAATTTTGTCTTGATGCAAAGGGCAGTGAAGTATTTGAAAATACTGACGCGATTCCAGCATGATATATGGTAACGTGAAAAACCCGAAAAAATATTCTGCACGAATCAAGCGAATGTGCAAATGGTGAAGAGCAGGAAGAGAATCTTGAGAATCCCACCTGATTACTCAACGGAATTTAACCGCAGAATTGCACAACTACTATTCCAGATCGAATCCAAAGACACGGACCCGGTATTTTTAGTTCGCATCTACGTGATAAGAGCACATTGTCGTCTATCTCAGACCCGTCACGGCATCTGTCGTGATCTCTTTCCCTCCAGGCGTTGCGGAGGCCTATTAAATTATTTCCGTTCCGACGGTGACATGAGTCGCGTCGAGAAAAATCACCAGTATTTTCCGTCACTGCGGCCGACATCACGTGAGAAAATACCAACAAAGAAAAACATTTCAGGGTTTTCGCTCTTCTCATTAGAGAAGATGAATGGTGTGTTCAGTCGGCATTTCGTTCGAAACATTACGTGCATCAGTTCGTCATTATAGTTCTCTGTAGAGAACCTTATTGCCAGATTATTACTTCTGCTACAAACTCAAACTTGAGCGATCCTAAACAACTATTAAACCAAGTACGGAATTTGCAGATGTTTGTGACATCAGCAGATTCATGCATCATTGCAGGAGATTATACCAGTGAAGACCATAATAAGGAGTGGTGGAGAAGGATTCCAGGATCACCCTCAAGTCTCCATTTTGGTTCTGAGCGACCATTTTATGGTCCTGTGTTTCCACTTGGCCCACTCCTATGGAATAGTGGAGTGGTTTTTGAGTCTCAATTTCAGTACAAAAGATGAATGGACCATTCTCCTATCTATGTCAAACATTGGTGAAATATGCGAAACTCTTTGGATGTTCTTTGGGACTTATACTCCAAGGCCAAAAACTCGACAACGAAGTTTCACAAAGTGGAACAAAGCATTTTGCAAAGAGACTTGCTATCCCCCTTTTGTTCAGTCAGTATGTTTAGGTTTTTGAGAAGTATATGAGGGATCTATCTGGGATCAGTGTGAGAGGTTATTGCAACATAATATCCCTCATGTTCACTGATGGCATTGTTATTTTTGGTTGTAGCCTGATTGACGTTGAGAAGAAAATGAAAGCTAACCATCCCTACTTTTTTAATTGTCGGACATATCATTCAAAATTTTCATTAGCATTTAAAAAAATGTACTCACTATTTTGAATATTTTAAACTTATCATTCTTTGAGAAATGCCTCACTCGACTGAGCATGATCACAGCTCTATCACTCCTAGTCTCCACTATATTCAAGCTACGGCATTAAAGTCACCTTTTTTTAACGACTACGCGTTATTACTGCTGAGAACCTCTCGTAAAAACTCGATGTTTATCGTGCTGTACTGTCCATGAAATAATAATGAAGCCCTTAATGGGTTGAAAGTGCTGAAATGTCCCAATTCACTGAAAGTACCGCGATAAATTTCTTTCTCCCAGGTGACGAGGTTGTAACTCATTGCAATATAGGCCGTTGAAAAATTATTTTTCAGGCTTTCTTCCGGCGTTTTCATTCGAAGATAGTATTTTGAGGAGATTGAGCCTAACGAGTCAAGTTGATTCGGCGCATCATGATCAAGATGTCAAATTTACCGTCTTTCTGTTCGTTAGAGAATTTCTCAGAAAGAGAAGGTTCATCACATCGTCGTTCTACGAACAAAATTAGTTCCAACGCTAACTCAAACACAAAATTACCTCGAGGGCAGCGCGAAACTTGTTGGCTTTACAAACTCGGGCCACTTATAATTAATTCCGTTAAGATGTTAAGCGTTCGCCATGTTAAACGCTGACGCTTTTCATGATCGTATAAGGAGCTTATCTTTACATATTCATGTAGTTTAGGGTGAATGATACAACGCTGATACAGACGCATATAATTTACTTCAGCTCTGAGCCCCAACCCACAATCACGTAGTTTTTTAAAGGGACACAAATTCATGTTGCAATCAACGCAAATTATTGAAAACGGTCAAACCCCGCCTTATTCAAATGATAGTGCCTCCTCAGCGCACCCACTCGGATTATTTGGAGACTCATTGAACTCTGTTGAGCACTTGATAAGCTTCTTCTGTCTGATAATTTAATTCTGCTGCGTTTAATTTGTGTACTTATTGTTGTAGTAGTTCGTCCTTACCAATTTTGTATAGTTTATTTTACATAACTCCGCATGGAGCTCTGTTTGGCATGCCTGCTTGGCGCCAGTTTCGGTCTTGTTATTTTTATCACTTATCAAAGGAAGAACTTCTGAGTTGTCAGCCATCCTGCATTCTCTAACTGTGGTTCAAGTATATTTGTGATTTCAATAGGTGTGATATAACGAATACATTGGAGTAAGATACAGATAGAATAGTAAACCATTGTGGAATCATTTGCATTCAGAACATGAACAAGAGCGTTCAAATCGCTGAAGGCACATGAAAAGTTTAGGCACGCGATATAATGTGTTAGACGGTGAATGATTTCCATCACGTTTTTCTGAAAAGCACAATACTGGGCAGTTGGCTCTCCTTATTCACCTCTGGGTTTTCAAAAAAAAAAAAAAAAAAAATACCGCGCACGCATTGAAACATTTGCAATGCGGCACCCCCTCCCATTTGGGACTTCACCCCCTAAAAACCTGAGAATAGGAAAGCAAGAAGTTAAATGTGCTCACTTCCCTTCCGCAGGCAAACAGCTCATTATCATTTTTATCCCACTCTGGGGACGGCTTGGGGAACGAGGTTATTGTCTCTGTGTCATATTTGCTTGGAAGCGAGTTAGAAGCTGGCTCGATATCCCTTCGGTACGATAAATTCTACGGAAAAAGTGCGGGAAAACTAAATTGCTTCATTCGTACCCCGCCAACTCTGTTTGTAGTTACGCTCTGTTTGTCAGTTTAACGAGCTGAAGCTATTTAAATGGAGTGTAGCGTAGTCAATTTTAATGACAAGAAGTATTATTCAACATTTTTTTACATCTCTAACCCTGTGTAATCTGGTGAAATCTTACCTTGAGGAAAGTTAAGGGGGAAAACAATTTGAATTAACTGTACAGGTAATCTATGATCAACTGTATACCAGTGATGTAATGGTCCAACTCATGATTGGTCTAAGTCCGAACAGTCTGATCTGACAGGGTGAAATCACTGCTGCTGTGGATTTCAACAGTCTTCTGTTCTGCTAAATTACTGGCAAAGAGATAGCTAGTGCTGGTTCAAAAAGTCTTCTGTACAGCTAATGTAACAGGCAAAGAGACAGCTACTGTATGATTCAACAGCCTTCTGTTCTACTATTGTGATTGGCAAAAAGACAGCGGCTGTAGGTTTGAACAGTCTTTTGAACTGCTAAAGCAACTGGCAAAATTACAGCTGCTGAATGTTTCAATAGTCTGCTATTGTAACTGGCAAAGAGACAGCTGCTATAGGTTTAAACAGTCTTTTATGTTGCGAAAATGTTGTGAAAATTGGCAGAATCAATTTAGACAACCATTTTAATGGCATCAATTTTGCTGTCGTTACCCTCCATGTTACAATTTTAACCCCTTGTGAGTAGATGATATGTAACTTTTCTTTAATTTACGTGTAGTTGCGCACGGCTTGAAATCTAGCGTTATTTTTTTATACAGCCAATGGAAATTCATTATCAAAAATTAATTCTTGCGGACTGCAATTGTAATATAAAAAACAATTGTTAAAAACGCTTGTACGTTATTTGCAATGTTTTTAAAAATTACTTCAACAAACTTGTTGAAGGCACATTTCAGGAAGACTTGGAAATTTAATCTATTTTAAAAATGTTACGGCCAATTTTGCGATTCGTTATCGATTACGTAGATACAATGCGAAAGAAATCAGTTTGTTTGCGTATTATGAAACATCCTGAATGGGTCTGACCCAGTTATCGCAAAAATTGTATTAAAAACGGTTTCAAAGGGAGAAAAATCGCAGGAAAATGTGTGTTATTTTCGTCTGATTTATGATTTCTTCAGAGAGTATGTAACCACTTTTTCTTCGCATTCAAACTTGAATTTCATTAAGAAAACCACAAGCAATCACAAATTTGCAACACATTATTTCAAACGTCCGAAGTTGGTGGCGTTTTATTCAATTTTTGGTCAAAACTCGCTATCTTTTTCTTCGCGGATGGGAAATGACCTTATTTTGTTAGGTTGATGGTGTGGAATTGTGCCAAATCGTCATTTAGTAAGGTCGAACATTTTTTTTGTTTCAATATGGTTGCTCTTAGTCAAATGTAATTTGTACTAAAAATAAATTGACGGATAGACGGTTCGAGTAATATCCGCGATCGATTTGTACGAAAATGTTTCAGAGTTGCCCGGATCAAGACCGACGGTTAAGGGAGCGAAAATCCCCTCACGTCATTTGCAGAGTAGCGTAGTAGATAGTTCAGTTTCTTCGGGATGAAAAGCCTCGAAAGTCTCGACATGGGCCATCAATCAAATCTTCGAGAAACGCGAGGAGAATTCCTAGCCCAGGCTTAGGTTCTCCAGCGCTCCTAACGCTTTCAGGTCAACGATCATTTTTCCGACTCAGTGCCCTGAATTTCACACTTTCTTTATCGCCGAAGAACAAATGTGGCGTTGTAAATGTTGCTTTGTAAAATAACGAGACGAAATAAGCAATAAACACCTCGTTACTTTACGTTAAATCTCGTGAACTGTGGAAAATAGGGACTTCGGAACATCGACTTTTCGTCGAAGTAAAAGTTGAAATCAATTAAATTAATTCGCTGTTTTGGCACAATACGTTGCAGTTGGCTATCGGATGAGTATGATAATACAGCTTTTCCTTGTAAAATTGAGACTTTTTCTACTCAATTAGAGAATTTTGCAAATAAATCAGAAAATGCGGAACAAAATTGGTATTTTGTTGAATTGTTGATTTTGGAACCAAATGAAAATTTTCATTTTGAAGGTGAAAACGAAAAGGTAAATAAATAAAATATCAATTCTGTAGAATCAGAAATCATTCGATAATAAGGATGATTGATCTAGTCTTGGAGACAGGTTGAACGAATAACGAGCACATATAAGAAGAGCCCCAACGTTGGGCGGAACCCGGGGCTAATCTTGCACGGAGTACGGGGGTTGGATTGAGGGGATTGAGGGCGGGAGGCTCCCAAACTGAGCACCTAGGCGGAGGATAACGAGCTTCCCCGCAATCCATTGAGGTTCCCGTCCGTGCCACCAGCCCCGAAAAAGGCTGGGGAAAACCCCTCATGGTCCCTCCACCGTCTAACCCCTCCCCAACGACCCAGGTCACTTTAATTTATTTGTATTGCCGCGGACCTCGGCGGGGTCTCGGGTGCTGAGGCAGCGAGACGACGGGGTTTTCCCTTAACAGAGGGGGGTTGAATCGTCGTGAGGCCGCTGAATAGCCGAAGTGGAGGTAATTGGGGAGGCCTCCAGTCCACACGAACTGCTGACGTCAGTTGTTGTCAGTTCGTGTCTACATCCCTGGAAACTTTTCCGCTCGCGTTGTTGAAAACTTTTGTTTCTCGCTGAAATAATTGTTATCAGGGTTTTCACCGAGTCCAAGCATACCTCACTTTAAAAGCTCATTTCAAGAGGAAATTGACTTAGGTAAGCCCCCTAATCAACCATGAACAGGAAACTGATTTGATCTGATTTCAACAAGAATAAACGAATAATAACCGTCAGTGTAATCTGAGAAATATATTGAAAAGTGAAATTGTTCGTGAATCTAAGTAAATTTATTGGAATGGGAAGTCAATTTGGGCAATTTATTGTCAATAAGTTGGGGTTAGGGACCATTTTCAGAAATCTCGGTGAGTCAATTATGAAAATTAGGGGTCATTTCTGGAAGAAAATTTCTTATACCTAATTGTCTATTTACGTTACCCTCTGGGAATCCCTATTCCGGTTTCAGTACATTCTTCGAACTGCGAGATGTTTTTGGATTTAGGAGACATTTCAATTCAATTTTTCAATTTGTATTAAACTAGTGACTCAACGGAACAATACTTTTGGATATTTGATGGTTAATTGGATTGGTAAATATCAATGAAATAACGCCTACGAGTACGAAATTCATTCCCGTAGGAAGTAATTTACGAATTCAATTAGTTTGAGTTGATAAACGCTCGGCTATAACAGTAAGTTACGCCTACAGGTAACAAACTAATGAAAGTGAATCGCATTTAGGGTATTGTTCGAAGTAAGAAGATCTCCATTCGAAAGGAGCGATTTTCCGAGGGCGCTCGCACGTCTTGAACCAGTCTCTCCACCTGCTTGAAGACCAAGTGAATGTTCAGAGCTGTTAGCTAATTGCGAGGATTAGAGAGCTTCGCACGGAAAGACTTTGCCTGTTAGGATCCCTCGCGTGGAAGTGAGTGAAGAGTCGTGTCCTAAAACATTGAGCGGAAAGGGAATGTTCTTACACTCTCCCTCAAATAATGGAGGTAACAAATCTTTTTTTTTGGAGCATTATTTTGGGAGTTGAAGATATTCGAAGTTCTCAGAATGAAAATAAATTGAAAATTTAAATGGTATCTGCTCTGCGTCACAAACAAACACCTTCATTACTATCGGTTGCTATGAACTTCGCGAGGAAACCACGTAAAAGTTGCCCGGCAGGAAAAAAACATCTCAATTTATGAAAGGAATATTTGCGAATTCCATCAATCCTGAGACCCTTTCGGCGTATTTCCTCAAGCACTGGGGAGTTTGAAAAAGTTTTGCGTCAAAGGGGCCAAATCCGCTAAAAAAAAAATGCTCTTCTACTGCAGTGATCAATGCCAGTAAGAGGGGGAAAAGTTTGCTTTTCGGTTTTGCGGCTAAACAAACTAAACTTTTCACGCTGACGAACGGAAGAATCACATCTACGCACTCGAGTGCCAAGACACAAAGTTGGACAATGTTTCAAAAAACGAATGTGTCGCTGAAATGTTACATTGGCGCAGGTATGTAGACAAAACATTTGTTGAAACTTGTCCTTGTTTTATAATTTGGTTTTTACTGTCAATAATTCATCAAAATATTGCTAAATATGGGACAATCTGGGACCAATGTGAGTTAAGTTTTGTATAAGTGGGATCAGATAAATAAATAAATAAATGAATAAATCAGATTGCACTTCAACATGGTCCTTTTCCAATGTTCAAGGCACTGCTCCACTAACGACAGCACCAATTTTTATGATTTGAAGCTCAAACAACTCAAGATTTTATAATGTTTCATATGCACTAGCGAAAATTTCAATTTTTTAAATTCACAGAGTACACAGGCCCTCTCTGTTTTCTCTGGCTGTAGGGTTGCATATTTTTGTATTGCTTCCATTTGTTATTTCCACTGATACTTTTCTGTCGGAAGAATTGTAAAAATTATATTCTAAAATTTTGAAACAGAATTTAAAAGATGCTAAATTTTAGGTGCTAAAACATAACTTCAAAGGCTGATTCTGTAACTTATTCGCGATCAAAAGTGCCAAGAATTTTTTAGAGGCTTTATTTTTGAAGGGGTTTGCGTTTTGATATTATTATAGTTAGTAGAGACCTCCCCTTTCCAACACCTTCTGAACAATCGTCTGAATTGCAAGAGCACTTGTCTCTCCCATCTTATCCCTTGTAAGCACCAAAAAAACTGCTGATGTTCAACGACTGTAATCTTATCCAATCTGTCACATTAGGGTTTTCAGCGCGCCAAGCGCACACAGATTTGAAGTGGCCGGATTTCAAAAAATACAGACGTCAACTGACAAAAGAACCCAACGTAGATGGGCGTGAGGGATCATGTACGAAGAAACTTATAACGTATCTGCCCGTAGCCGGTGAGTAGAACACTGCAAATTCTTTCCAATCGTTCTGAGACCCGTCTCATTGGATTCAGCGTTCTAAATTTAGTCGAAAATGATACCCCACACGCCTAGGTACCGGAAATCTCGAAAACCCACCTTCGAAATGGGGAGATATATACCCTTTTTGACCCATAACCTTCTGCTAGCTGCGTGCAGGGTTGCAAATCAGAGCTATAATGTTATAATGCTGATGCAATTTAAAATAAAATGCAAGAAGTTATTCCTGGTACATTGTTCTTTGGGTTGTGAATTTAATTACCTAAAATCCCAGGGCCGGTTAACTTCATAGACAAAACAACTCCTACTGCTTGTAGTGATGGTGAACAGCCACCGCTGGCAGCACTGCAGAGGAACAGAAAAATATGGATCAGTCAGCTATCAGCGGTTTATTTTCCAGGGGTTTATTGTCAATAAGAAAAATAATACCTCAATTGTTCAAATTTGTTGAGATATGGTTAAATTTCTTACGGAAATCTTATGGTTGAAGTTTCAATTCATATCAAATTAACTGCATCTCTAACCTCCATCCAACTTTCCAGCCTCACTCACTGCAAGCCTCTACGCAGCCAAAACTGTCGCCACGCAACTGATAACGTCCATGTCTCCTTCTGCAGACGTCCTAGCGATGGCTCAGGCTGAAATAAAATTATCTTCGATCGCCGTCGGGCAAATGATAACGGTGAAATGGCGCGGGAAGCCGCTTTTCGTCAAACGCAGGTATCATAATCAAACATCAACCAGCAATATTCTGCTGGGCAATATTTCGATGGGTGTCCATATTTTTTAATTTAATTTTTTCTTCGTCAGAGCTCCCGAAGACGTTGAAGCTGAAAGGAATACACCTCTGGCATCTCTGAGGGATCCAGAAAGGGACGAAGACCGCGTCATTAAAGCCGAATGGCTGGTAGTTATCGGAGTGTGCACACATCTCGGTTGCGTGCCAATTTCGAACGCTGGTAATTGGAATGTGCTGAAAACCAGAGTAGGGCCCGAGAGTGAAACAGTCTGAAACCTCCATTGATAAATCGTTTTTTGAGCAATCGCTAGTATGCAACTACTGGAATATTGGTGTAAAAAGCGTGCACTCGATTTTAGAGCAGCCGGGTTCGCCTCCTTCCCGCTAGGGGCCTTCCGACGCTAGTGTCGCACTCACTCAATAGCTGTTATCAGTCTAAAACCAGCGCAATTCCATCTTTCTCGTTTCCGATTAGCAGTATGTTGACCCAATCCAAAATAATTAGCAATATTAAAATATTATCACATTACATATTACCCATCTACTTGATTCTTAATGGGAACTATGCTGACGGGGTGAGTAGTTAATGTAAGCCTCAAAGTAAATTTGATTAGTCACTAAATATGATAATGGATGTTTCCAATAGGTTTGTGCTAATGAACAAAAGTGATCAGGGCGATTTCAGTTTAAAACATCCTACTATCGCACCCGCATTGTTTAATTCGAAGTTTTCAAGCAATCAGGTTATAAAAATGTCTGCAAAAATTATTAGGAAACCATTTTCAAGTTGTGATCTTTCAAAATGGCGGATATGAGACTGATAACAGCTACTGAGAGAGTGCGACACTAGCGTCGGAACGCCCCCAGCAGCCTTTGTAATACATACTAAACACTGAGAAGAATGGTTTTAGTAAAAATCGATACATTGAGCCTTTCAACCAACACATACACTTTTTCTAACCAAATTTTCTACCGCAGGTGACTACAAAGCGTTCTACTGCCCCTGCCACGGGTCTCACTACGACCATTCGGGCCGTATTAGGAAAGGACCTGCGCCAACCAATTTGGAAGTTCCGAAATATGTTTTCCTGAATGACAACACGCTATTAGTGGGGTAACGCACCGCCATCGCAAAGTTTTCTTGTTAGTTGACGAGAATTAAAACTGTAATATTTATTGATTTATACATTTTTCTTCGCGATTATGAACGGTTTGGTTTGTCATCCTGTAATAAATAACCCATTTTCCCAAAATTTGACATTTGGTGTTTTCAATGTCAAAATTTTTCTTGAAAATCAGATATTCTATTAAGTGGTGGGCCTATTTGAACCTCAAAAAGTTTCAGCGAATTCTCGTATTATCCAGTTTTTGGCCCCATTTATACCCGTACCTTACATTCATTGGCGTCCACTAGTCTCGATTCTTTTTGTAGATTTGAATCCATGGTGAATATTTCAACATGACAAATAAATCAATATAGTATTACAAATTCCGAATGTATTTAATCGTCAAGATTGTCAACCGATTTTTGAATTCGTGGGGGAGGATTACGCTTAAGCTCGTATAATGCGGAGTATTATCATTCTGTGGGACAACAGGCATAGAATGCGACTCCCAATTAATGAAAACGGCGTATACCGGCAATCCCGTTTACAAAATTTGTTGTCAAAAGAGCTGGTTGATTTCGAAGTGGTTTACGGATGATACATTCCATTTATTCAGAACTATGCCGCTTTCATCGGAAATGAATACCATTGTACCGGCTGCAAATCTGAAATTCCATCGTTTGAATAGTGAACCAAATAATTTTCGTAGTCCATTGACAAAGCATTGACCTGCATTTGCTCCCTTTCTCGCCTTTTCGCCAATGTAGAACTGGTGCACGTTTTCGAGTGCAAGTGAACCATCGGGAGACAAAGCTCGTGTCATCAAAGCCTCAAAAAGAGAGTATGAATACCAGTTTAATACCGCGAGCCCTGCGAGGCCGTTCCGGAAAAAAACAAAAAAAAAAACCGCTTTGTTGTTTCAAATATGGATGAATCAACTCGTTCTTCCGACGGTTTCAATTTCATTCTCGGCGCTTTTCCCTGCTTCAACTTTCCCTCCAACTGAAAATTCACCCGCCTTCAACGACGCGCCCTGTACCAAGCAATACTCTTATTATGCTCCGAGTTGCTCTCGCGAAGTGGTGTTTCCTACCACAGAAATGTGAATTATGCATTGCTCTCGCGTCAAACTCAAGTTACAACCGCGAATAAGTTGAGTCGTCTGCGGAATGATGCGGTCTTTGCAAACTTCCATTGTAGAACGAGCAATCCTAGTGAATGTGGAGTGTGGAGACTTTCGTAGACTTCACTTTTGACAAAATGTAGACGATAGAAGTAGAGAGGTTGCAGATGAAAAGAGAAATTGAAGATTCAAAAACTATTGCCATAACCTCTTTCCCACGCCAGCCAAGGTCTTCAAAGATTGATAGTCATTATCTTCGTCGTAACACTTCCTCCACTATGTAAGCTTCAATCGATTTAAGGCCCATTTAAATCGAATCACGGAAGATGGATACCCATTTTGATCCATAACCTCATCCGGTGGGCGCCAATCTTCCCGGGACCCATCTTATTGGATTCAGCGTCCAAAATTTAGTCAAAAAAGATACCCACACGCCTACGTTGCCAAAAATATCAAAAATCCATTTTTCGAAGAACACATTTGACCCCCCCCCCCCCCCATTACAAAAACAAGGATTAACAAACCAAAACCGAGATTCCAAAGTTTGGCGTAACAAAAATTAATTTTGAGCTTAAAATGGAGGTGGAAGGGAGGATTTAATGAGTCGATGTCGCTGAGGCTCAATGTCCCCATTAACCGAGACTCATAATGACGAGGTGATCCACTTTCGGTAAACAAAACAGCTGATTGAGCGACAGGTAAATATTGGCAGTAGGATGGTAATGGGTTGGCCGGAATGGCGTTGAAGTGCAGTAGAGCTCGTGTTCTACAACGTACAGTGGCCTATTGAAGGAAGTGGTCTATACGAGAGGCGAAGGGGACGCATGTGGGAAAACTGAGTTTAGTTAACCTCAGCTCGGTGGGCTCTATCATATAGGAGGATTATCCTCGGGAGCAAACACGTACGTAATCCCACGAGAGCGATAGGAAGGCGAGCAGCGAGGGAGGCGGTTTCGACTATACGCTCGTAGCGCCGCTCATTAAAGACCCTCGCTAATTGAAAATCAATGCTAATGAAAATGCCGCAGGAAACAGGGTAAAAGTGGGTGAGTCTCTGTCGGGGAAAACGAGAGGGAAAGTGGGCACGAGGTGGCTAAAATGATGAGTGATGTTTAATCCCATCACCCCCTCCCACCCGTCCACATTTACCCAACCAGGATTATGAAACTTGGATCGGCTGAAGTTTCGGCTGAAGGGAGAAGACGATGAACTCACTGTAAATCCGTTGATGAAGTGCCTTCAAGCTTTGATGAGGGGCGGTGGTTGTATTATCTTGTTGAATACGCGGTCTTGTACTGCGTCTAATCAAAACAATAACGAAGTTGGTACTTGAGCTCGAAATCCACACGTTTCCGCTTGGTTTGCGCTCACACCAAGCCGGTGGCTTAACGAAACTAACAGTCATGTTTTAAGGATGGGTTAATTCGTTGGCTAAAAGTCACTCACGTCGTAAAAAGCACATTATTCGAGTATCAATTCCAGGAAATTTTAATTAAAAAGTTCAAAAATGTACGTCAAGTTGAAGTGTTTTGGTTGAGTACTGTATTTTGGTTTGTATTGTTTTTACATTTCATTACTTCCGTAGTTTTCTAGTAGGTTGTTTTTTTTTTTATAACTAACTTATGTTTTTATGTAACTTTATAGAAGTATCGCACATATTCGTCGCGTGCTACAGAGCAGGTAGGAGGGGGTTGCGAGTAGATGGATAAGATGATTAGGTGGCGTTCAATGATGTGCGTGAGCGGATTTACGTGTCCTATGGTGATGATTGTGGCCCTTTTCACGTTTGACATCACCCTCGATATAATTACGTATTTGCTTATAAACTGAACATGATTCGGTTGGTTATTCCTTGGACCATGAAGACTCATTCCAATCGATTCAGCGTGCAAAATTTAGTGGAAAATTAATGATACTCCACGCGCCTAGATCGCCGAAAATCTCAAAAATGGTGACTCATTTCTTCAACATGGGGAAAATGGGGGAAACAGTGGGTGTGGCGGGTCCCGGACCCATTCCAATTGATTCAGGATCCAAAATTTAGACATTTGGAAAATGATACCCCACACGCCTAGGTACCAGACATCTCGAAAACACATATTCAAAATGGGTAATAGATAGCCATTATGACCCATAACCTCTTCCAGCAGAAAGGGGAAACGGGTCCCTGACCGAAATTTCAGATTTTTGGAAAGTTTTCTACTACCAAAGTCGGTGTGGACGGCGGACGGAAATTTGCTAATTTTGATCTAGACACCTTGAAACGTCCAGAAAAGTTTTTTGGGCCGAATCGGAGAGATTGACTTTTTGCATAAAGGCATAGGTTGATTATTCAACAAATAACCAATCAAAATGTATCGTTTTTCTTAAGAAAAACATGTAGGAAACAAATTTGATTTTCCTGAAACAAAAAATACGATTTATCAAAAATATTATTTTAAAAAAGTTTCATTCTATTGAGTTTAATGGGAATACTGTCGCATAATATGTGCATTGATTAAACATGAATACAGCAGAGATTTAGCGTTTTACCAGACCGTCAATTAATACTCGTTTTTCCACGAAATCAGTATCACGAAAATTTTGAGGAGTGAATTTGGCTTGAACACTAAGGTTTAGGTAGGCAGTAGACGTGTTTTCTCTTTACTAGGGGCGTCTTCATCTATCTACATGTTACAGGAAAATGATTTGATTATCATTCACCTGACATACTTATATCAGTCACAATACATACATATAAGGCGGAATTCTTACTATTGTATTATACTCCTCTGAAATGTGCTTCATCATTATAAATTTCCGTTTTAGTTTGACTTTCGCGTAAAGGATGAAATTTACGACCAGAGATATTCAAGGAAAGGGCAAAGTTGCAGTAATACAAACAAAACTGATTTGACGTCCAATGAACTCCTAATCAGACAGCCGTGTGACGTTATTAGCCTCCGAGTACCAAGAAGTTTTGTATATAAACGATCGGATGAGCGATTCATTTTACATGAGCTCTCATTTATGTGTCTCAACCGACGCGCGCTATTTTAAAGGGGCACGAATAATTCAGCGGCAAGAGAAAGCCTACTCTGATTTGATTGGTGACGGTCTGATTTGACTGACTATTCTAGAAGGGGATTACTTAGTTATTTAGCTTTCCGCATTACGAGAGTTCAAGAGCGGAGAAGCAACTCCAATAATTATATATATCAGGGAGTGATTTCACGACGGAGGGGGATGTCTGCGAAACGGTTAGGGTTGAATAGCGAATAAGGCACCGAGCTTGTCAGGAGAGTTAGCTTGGAATAATTAGCCCTCCCAGGCGAACGTAGGCCGTTCTTGTCAATCATGGAGCAGGCGAGTCCGGAAACTTTATTAATCTTTCATGCGAGGAGTTACTCAGGAGGAAGATTGGCAGGTGCCAAGGGGGTAGCACGGGTAGGAGACCAGAAGATCCTAAGATTTGGATAGTTGGTTCTAACTGCATTCGTATTATGAGAAAAATATCATGGAGTTTCAAAGATGCCAAACAAAACAAATCATTATAAGGGGTGGGCTAGCAACAGCTAGAGACAGTTTGTCAAGAAGGCATCGACGCACATTTGTTGTTATTTACAACAAGGTGGTCTCAAAGGTGATTAATGTGAGACTTAATCAGGAAAATTTATATATGCATTTTGAGTGGGGAAGAGATAGCCAACGTCCGTAGTATAACATAAGCATCTGGTTTGAGCATTGTGCCACTCATCTCTCGGGAGTGCCCTCATTTAATGAGGGAGATAACATTACAGCGATATTTCTAAGGTGCAGAACAAAACTGGAAGCAAAGCATTTTTCCTCAAAACGAACAACTAACTCAGAAATCCAAAAAGTAGTTCAATTTAAAATTGAAACACTGATTTAGACAATTTTTTTCAAATTGGCACCTTCAATAGGGGGACACTTTCGAATATACTTTGAATCAATGATCATAAAAAAAAAAAAAAATCCAGACCAGGCTATTGGGATATATGGGATTGACTCATTAATTGATTTATTTATTAATCTGCTCTGCATTAGGCTAAAAGCCCACTCATCCTACAGGACAGATACATTTTATAAAATACAATAAATAAAATTAGTCAGGGGGTTATGTGTGAGTAAAACTTGAAACACATATGAGAACTTTTGTCTTAAAGTTCAATCATGCTAGGCGGAGTAGAGGGGACATTCGTAGAAGGGGATTTAAGAGAAAGGTTGTTTTGATATTTCAAAAACATCGATGTCATAAATGTGTACTATTTGATATTTTTCATCAGAGATCTAGGCGTGAAGGGTATCATTTTCTACTAAATTTTGGACGCTGAATAAATTGGAATGAGTCTTCATGGTCCTGGTCCTAGGAATAACCTACCCCTGTCAAAGAATTTACAGCGTTTTGCCTAGATGTTGATGTTTTTGATGAAAAAAACACCAATGTAGAGTCATCGTTGTTCTGTTCATCAATATCCATTTCCAGATGTTACTGGCACGCGCATGCGCTTGTCACCTAAGAACTAGCAGAGGAAGTGGCCCAGTGCTAGAACTTGGTTAATTATGGCGTAAACTATCACTTTCAATTCTACTTGGATTGAATAATTAGCGAATGAGACCGGATAAAAACATTTTCTATGTCAAAATGTAATAACATACCTACACATTTATAAGGTGCGTCTCCTGAATGACATATGTTAATAAGTACCTTCCCGAGGTAATCCATTGAAAAGTCCGTAAAAGGAATGAATAATTATTGTCAGTCTGATAATAGTTCCATTAGATACAGTGAAAAGGTTATAACGAGAAAGGACCGCAGAAAGAGGAAAATGCAAAAAAATAACTTTGAAACTTCCACCAGCATTTTTTCTCTGATGGTAGTTTTGGGAGAGAATAAAGGGACTTTAGAAATGCGAAGCTCGCTTTTTGAGATTCATTCCTGGGCCGGTAGAAAAGCCGATGAAAGAGCACGAGCGAGGTCGTTAAGAGGATGAGGGTCCTCTCAAGAAGGCAGTTGGTGCAAAAACCTTCGACGCTGAGGAGAGGGTTGTAAGGAGTAGGTGAATCTTCCCCTCATTAACCGCAGAAGCGGGCGAAAGAGCTCTGAAAACTTTTAATCTGGTAAGTTGGTCAGGAGAGATATAGCGGGAAAGAGTTAGCCGTCGCGGTTTTCCCGAGACGGCCTTCGGGGCGGGGGAAGTGACTCGGGAGTTTCGTGGGTCCTTGGAACGGTCTTTTCGAGGAGCGGAACGTCTTTGTTGGCCAAACTAAGTTCATTGCGACCGTTGCCGGGAAACTCATTTCGTCCAACGTTTCGAGGGCTTTGAATTTTAACCAGATGTGACATAATGGCTAAGTATGCGGGCTTCTAGAAGCAAACTTTCCCGCATCGGTAGCATTTCCAAGTCAGATTTAATTTCCATTAAACCTATTCCTGAATGTTCGATGTCAAAACAGCATCTCATATTACATCAGAACGTAATCAGTACCTAGTTGATGGAGTTCAAAGCAAAAATAAATTCGAAAATACAACACAAGCTGTAAAAAATGCGATATGTGGAATGAAATGGGTTTCTACCAAACCCATCCATCATGTGGGAGGAATTGAGTTTGACTCGGAAAATTCTGAAAACCGTCAAAATTGCAATTTAAAATGAGGTTCCATAATGGTAATAGCCATGCTGTATGCTCCTTACAGCGATCATTCCTGGGGAAAAGGATCTAATACCCACAAACATAACTTTTCTGAAAATTCCGCTTTCCTTCTAGACCTTCCTGACCAAGCCACTCACCACACCATCTTCTATCACCCTACCCTGACCTCCTGCCTATCCCCTCCTGCTGTGGGAGCTCGAGACTTCTGTGGTCGAGGTTTTGAGGCTGCTGGTTCGAATCCAGCACCCCCCGGCGTTTACTCGACGCCATGAGGCCAACTCAGTACCGGCAGTCAGTATCCAAATACGGTTTTTCGGGGGCTTGACACACACGCGCTTCTGCCTTGGTAGGGGCTTGCAAAATTGGCCAACTCTCACATTTGGGCGAGAGTGTGTCGGATGGGCGCTGAACAGCCCTTGCTGGCGTCCTCTCGCCTAAGGTTGAGGAGATTGGAAAGGCTCTCAGAAGCCCATCCGACTTCCCTTCTGTAAGTGCGGGCACAATAGACCCTAGAGGTCACAGTGCTACAGGGGCAGAACTGCCCCACGCCCTTCAGTTGGAGGCCAAAGGAGAAAAAAAAATCCCCTCCTGCTGTCTACACCAGGCTCCTCCCAGAAACCATTGGACTTTCTCCAACCCTGACCCTTTACCTACTCCTTCTAGACCTCCCAGACTCAGACACTCTTATGCACCTCTTCTACTGGCCAACCCTTGCCTCTATTGTATTCCCTCTGGTTGTCCTTCTAGATCTACCAGATTCAGCCACTCACCACGCCCTCTTTTATTGCCCAACTCTAACCTCCTCTGTATCCCCTCCAGCTGTCCACCCCATACACTTCTTGACTCAACCACCCACCCAGCAGAGTAAATCACTGATGTTCCACTGCTTAGCCACAGTAGTTGGCTTGAAACTGACATATTCACATCAAAAGCGCTTGCCCACAGCATCGATTACGATATTCAAGAAGAATACATTCACTAATATAGAAGAGTTTTAATGAAATTGCGTTTGTGCCTAAAATTACAATTATATTGAAGACTAGAAAACATCGATTCCTCACAAATCCCCATCAAGTGACAGGAAATTGCTGTATCGTATACGTTGCAGAAAGTGTGTCATAGTGACATTTTTCAATTCCAACTATCAAAACGGCACAAACGCATACGAACAAAAAAATATAACGGCTAATACAATGCTCAAAATACATAATGTGCACAGACATTAAGTTGTTCCTTAGCCAAAATTATGACATCCAATCATGGCTTTCCAGCCGCTACCTTTCGACATTTTTGTGAATGAAGAAGCTAAAAAATCGCTAAACTTGCCATCACAACTGTTCATAAACATACGAAATAATTTCTAATGTTTTATTTAAGCGGCATTTCGGTAAACGGCATTACTTTCGACTTATTCAACAAAATAGCCGGTGAGCGGGCACTTGCTCCAATTCGAGCGCGGGGAAAAAACCGAGAGAACATTTCGTGCTGATGAAGCATAGAGGAAGAAAGTGGGGTTAGATTGAGATACGAGGGGCACCAAAGAACGAGGATTATTTAGTGGAAGATGGGCACGAAAGGTTGCGGGTACGATTTTCTTTCTTTTTCCCCCCCTCCATTCTGGCTATTTTCTTTATCGCTCTACAGAGCTCAATTCCCCTTTCCACCGTTGGCCAGTTTCTTCCTCGGCCATTCATATTCATGGGGCCGGGGCTCGATTGTATACCAGGTACAACCAGGTCTTGCGGGAGTACATTTTCAATCAACTTGTTACGATCGACGGGGCAAGTCAAAATTAGTTCTATCTATGGGTCGCCTGAATATAAAATTTATTCCAAAGTCATGGAATCGTAAAAAAATTGTGTGAGTATATAAATGATAAAACTCTTTTGTAAGAAATGTACTTGTTTGTACAATGAATGCGCCATTTCCATACGGAATTCGGGGTGTGTGAATGGAAGAGAATTTGATTAGCTTCAGTTTCAAAGATAATTACAGTCGAAGCCAACTCAAAGCGGCACTGCCACGAACCACAGTTCCTCCCTCGTCCCTTTCTGAACCAGGAATTACGAAATTAATTTCCTAAATTGAACAAGAGATGCGCATTTGGGGGAACAGTCAAAAAGCGTGGCCCGGGTTGAGTTGATTGTAGGACGAGCCGCAGCTCTGAATATTTGACCGTGGTCGACTGCAAAGAGCCAAGTTAATTTGTTACAACCCTCCCACATGGATGCCCCTGGAAGAGAAAGGAAAAAAAACCTCCCCAATATGCACCTCGTCCTCTCAGGTATTCGGGTAATTCGTCCGTGAATTTTTCACCCGACTTCTCCCCGTTTTATAATTTATCCAGGAAATTACGCATTTAGGATTTTTTTTTAAAAGATTGCACGCCGACTATTCTCCGACCTACGTATTTCGAGACCCTGGATATGGTGAATGAACGCGCTTGTTATAAGATAATGCAAGTAGGTTCATTTGACTAAAATGTACAAGCATACATATCATTATTCAACATACTTGAGAACTATGCTAAAATAATTTATTTCATCCACAGTGTTGTTCGTCTGTTTCTGAAGACCGGTTATTATTCCCTTTATTATCATCTTATTTTATATAATACTCCACCATCCGTTATTTCGTGTAAAAAAGGGTTCCTGCATTTAATAGGAACCTAATCCCACTCTGATGTTTTGTCGGCAAAAAGCTTACAAATTTCGGGTGCTGTGTATGACCTATATTTTAAGAGGTAAATATGTCGTGCGGGAAAAAATGCTAGATTTATAACAGGTGGATGAAGTTGAACAGTTCTAACATCCGGCAACAATAAATCATTAAAGAACGCTGAAAATTGGATCGAGGAAATCACGGAGTTTCGAAACTGAGACGTGTAAGCTTACAAAACTGACTGGCTAAATTATTTTCACGCTGAGCACGAGTACAAATCCAATTTGATGAAGGCGCGACATAATAGCGGTTATGGGTACCCACGGTGAGGAATATTATCTCGCCCGGAACAGTGCTCGTTCAAGTAGATACGACTAGGACGCGGAAGAGAACGCTATCGTGTGCATTCCAAAGTAAATAATGAGGCGAGCCGAGATGTTAACACCGTCGCTCCATTTAAAAGGCAGCGTTATCAGGTATCCCTTCCCCTTACTTCGTCTCAGAACTACACTCTTCAACGTTTAATTAAAACGAAATCCCGACAAAGGAGAACGTGGTATGTGGGAAATTCTAACGCACGAGTGCTCAGTGGGTATTTCATTTTCGCTCAACATTTTCACGGCTGTATTACAAGACAACGCCTTGAAGCCACCGAAAGTACCAGAAAATAGCTCTCGTGACAATAGGAATAAAAGTAGGACCATAAGGATACAAGCAGAGGACAGCCAAGGAAAAACGCAGCACATTCTTCCACAGGGGTTGGTTATTCTTCGGACCAGCAGCATGGAGACTCTTTCAAATCGATCGCCAAAAGTTGAATGGAAAATGATACCCTACACCCCTAGATAACTATCAGAAATCTCGCAAACATACTTTCAAAAAGGGTTGATTGATACCCATTCTGACCCATAATTCCTTCTGGTGGGTGCCATTCGTTTCATTGGATTCAGCTTCCAAAATTTGTTCTAAAATGACACCCTACACCCCCAAATCACCAAAAACCTGGAAAATCCATTTTTTGAAATACACATTTTGACCCCTACCCCTCCCTCATTTGGGTCGATCGGGCTGAAAAGTTTCAAGAACTAAATAGAGCTGGAAACTAGATTTTCAGAACAATTTCTACTAAAATTTATGTTGTGAAAGAGGGGTGATTCGTAATGATGGAATACTTTCCGGGTAATCGCTCTTATGATGGCGGTAATGCCAATTATATTCACTCGAAAACGAACATTAAAATAATTAAAACATCACCAAACTTTACTTCGTCACACGTTTTCCAATCGAAGTTGGTCCTACGCACACGAACTGGAAGCTACCCTACCCACCATCCATCATCATCCGCACGAGGGTGAATAATTACCGTCAGTCGGTATCGGAAACACCTCAGGCTCCATTATTACGAAACACGTGAGCCACATCTAGTTTAACACGGGAAACCGAAATTCGTCGAATGGTGGAAATGTCGACGTGGAAGATATATTTCGCCGAGGGAGGTGGTATCAACGGAAAAGCGAAATCAGCTCATGTTACACGATCAGTCAATTTGCAAACTCGTTGACGACAATGTTATGTAATGTTTATTTTTGGTGTGATTGGATAGAAGATTGGATCGACCTTTGAACCGGTGGGACAAAAAATCAGTATCGGCTTCACAAATTGAATTAATTTTGATTAGGTAAAATAATTTAAAGCACCGTGTCGATTAGGGAACATTATATTCTTGTTTTGTTATATTGCCGCAAAATTGTGTTCGGATACGTTGACATATCCCCAGCTCACTTGATTCTAAGGAAAGGCTACTCCATTAAGAGTTGCACAAATGTGCGGCTGACCCAACATAATTTTGGAAGTTTGCGGATGTTCTTCTTATGCAGCAGTTCGTGGGGCTGCTGCTCCCTGAGCGAGTCGATGAAGAAATATGAGCAGGAGAAGAACTGCTTGGATAAAAAAAAAAAAGCTCTCTGGAGCGCCACAAATCTTTTCATTTCAACAAGCGCAGACTTCGTAGCGGGTTGCAAGCTCTGCCGTTGCAGATGTTCCCTTCTCATCTAATAAAAGCTGCAGTTTTTCTCCCCTCCCAACATCTCGGAATTGAATCAGATTAGGAATGATGTGGCTTCGATTTGAAACATCCGGGCTTTCCATCAGAGTGACGTCATCTTCCTGAAAACGTACGGGTTATTCGGTGGAGCCGTATCCTGGTCGATAACCTTCATGAAGGATATATAACCTGGAAGACGGATGGTTCTTTCATTGTCCGCCTCGTGCCCTGTCTCGTTCAATTGACTGTTCCACCTTTTCCACCTTCCCAACGTCAGGCACCTAAGTGATTAGTTACCTGGGAGTTGCTGATGGGGAGCGTCTTTGATAGGTTATAATACCAACCTCGTGCTCTTCCATATAGAATCCACAATCTTTCTTTCATTTCTCCATCACCGTAACAACTTTCCTTTTACGGTCCTTCCAGTTTCATTTTCGTATTGGAATGTCATTCACGGAAATGTTCGCTCTAGCCCTTCGCTTCAAGAGATAGCCATTATATATAAAACGTATAGATTGAGAAGAAGTTCATCTGTCAATTTATACGATTGGGAAATACCGGCGTCCCTTGAGCACTACAGTGATAAATAAAAATTTAAACAGTATAAATTCTCATCTTCGCGGATTTTTGTCTTCATTTTGGTTGGTCTCTCATGAATAATATCCATGTTTTCATGCAGAAAGTCAATCTCTCCGAATCGGCTAAATTTATTTTCTGGGCGTTTCAAGGTGTCTAGATCTTTTTAAACAGATGTCCGTCCTCCGTCCACGCCGATAGTTTTTTAGGAGTTTTTCTAAAAATGGATGTTCGAGATTTCGGCGATCATGCCGTGTGAAATATCATTTTTGACTAGATTTAGAATGCTGAATTCAATGAGACAGGTCCCAGAGTGATTCGCACCCACTGGAAGAAGTTATGGGTCGAAATGGGTATCTACCCACACATTTCGAATGATCTCTGGTACCTAAAAGCGTGTGGGATACCATTTTCACTCAATTTTGGACGCTGAATCGATTTGAATAAGTCTCCATGCTCCTGGTCCGAGAAATAACCAACCCCTGTGAAAGAATTTGCAAAGTTTTTTAAAGAAGTGATTTTTTACCCTCACCAACTCACCAATTTAGATCATTATCAGGCCTAGTGATTACACCCACAGTAAGGCTACGCCGTTTAAGAGGTGGATTCTTATCAGGTTTAATTACAAGTTATTTTGCTCACCGGTTACGTCGTAGGCCTGTATTATCTTTTAATAACTTAAATTTCAGCTGATGCAGAGGGTTGTTTCCATCTAGATAAGGGGATTATTTATTTTTTTTCGTGCTAATAATAGAGGAGATTTTGTCAGAAAAGCTAGCAAAGGACTGATATTATTAAGGAGGCAGTAGACGAAACAATGAAATACTAAGCAAGGAAGACTGCATAAGTGCATATAGATCTGAAAGTGGTCAGCACGACCAATGCATTCTTCATTACATGTCTATCCTGGTTCCGACATCAGTTTGACTTTGTTTTCTGGAGAGTGCCATAGAAGAACGATATACGAAATGAGCATAACGTATCTTTCTCGAGTACATAGGTACTTCCCGTTATTCCTTAGCTCAGCACCTCAGTTCATTAAAACTTGAAAGAATTAAGTTGTTTACAGCGAAAACAAGAACTTATACGGGAAGCCGAGGAAATAATATTTTTCTCGAATTAGCCGAAGTTTTTCTCTTCTTTTACTCAGAAACTTTTCATTTTTCACCGTGGCTTAAGGCGTAGCAGAACTAAGAATTCTTCACTTTCCCCAAGAGCTTCTTCATTCCGTTTTTCTTCCAGTTTACTCTTTTTTTCTTTCTCGCGGAGTAATCAAGAACTATCAAATGTTCTACTCTCTTCCTTCGCCTTATCAAAAGCTCGGACGAACTCGAGAATTTCTCAGTGTTGAAGGAAGACAACTTTTCTAATTCATCAAGATTCACGCGCAGGCCTACCCTACTTGAGGAAACTCTTATTTTTCTATTCAACCTCTCTCGGCACTTTTCCTGAGTGTTCGTTTCCGAGAAATTCAACTTTCATCCAAAACCAACGAAAATTTTTTAATGTTGAGATTGAATTACATAATAGATGATCGCAGTAAGTTTTATTTTACGTACTCTAAACTGCCAATACGTTGGTGTATATTGTGGATTTGACTTTTTTGGACGAATACCATGTGTATAAAATCTCTGTGTAATTACAAACTTGAAGCCGATCTCTCCAATTTGGTCATAAATTCATCATTTGCTGTTCAAAAATTGAAATAAGCGACCGCCGTATGACGTCCGTGCCATATTTGAAAGAACTTTTTTTTTTTCAATTTATATTTTTATTCACTAACTCATTCAGGCAATAGATGGGAATTTTGAAAATGGCGTTTTTTGACAATTCATGAAAATGTATCATTGCCTACTAAATTTTGGACATTAAGCTGATTGAGACGAGTCCCATCCGAACCGATTATCACAACCATTTGGGCAATTTAGGTAAGTTAAAAAAATCGTTATTATTTATTCAATTTTAATTTTATTTTTTCATAATGTATTTATTCTGGATAGGTATCCCAAAGCTATGCTTTTCCTACACGAGTGAGATGAACTTGGGCCAGTAAACAATGGTGGAATAATTTTCAGCGTTTTTATTAGTAAACTTTATGCCATTGGGAATTCAATGCTTTCTAATAAAACCCTCGTTCGAGTGAGAAAATCAGGACAACGTTTGATGAAAATTCCAACTAATAGAAGCATGTGATATTGAAAATAAACCTGATTTGATTAGAACTTTCTACTATAACTATATTGTGTGTGGACATCCACTTCAAACATTCTGTTGAAAGTCTACTCATTGTAAAGTGTTCTCTAACTCCTATTGCCTTCAGAACCTCATTTATGACGCATCATCAAGTTGAAATTAAAGGTTCCCCCGTGAAACCACATGAAAAGGGTGACTGCATCTGTAGACCAATGTCAAATGAGTTATGGACTAAAAGGAAGGAGTTCGTTAATGAACTTGGAAGTCATTATGAGATCACATAAGGAGAAGCTCATCTAGTTGAGTGGGTGAATTCAAATTTACGGTCATCATTAGAGCAAGTTTGGTTTCGTGACCCGCGAAACTTGTTTCAGTGGAAGTTACAGAAGTTCTCTCGTGAATTATCGACTCTAAGTAATTCAATGCTGTGTTTATACTTTAGCAAATGGAATGTATGTTTGGTTATTGTTAGTGAGAATAATCGTTCTGAGAACCGTTCACAGTTGAATTTCTATTTCTTTTCCTCGGTGAACTAGCTCAGACTCCATTACCCCCACCACCAATGCGGTGGCCCAGCGAGTACAAATCGCCGCCTTTTATCCACCCCTTCTCGAGCCATTACGTGGCGCCATCTGCCTCATCTTTGCACTTCTATTTCCTAGCCTAGTTCGCAATGGTCTTTTTCTGTGTGCCGTGAGTGGGTGTTTCTTTTCTTTTTTCTTCCTTTTATCTCCGCCTTTTCGATAGTTGAAGACTCACGCTCTTTACTTTTCACTTGAAGGACGATCTTGTTCATCTTTACCGAAAGTGCTCGAGCTAGCCACCTGACTAACTTCAAAGTCAGTCTTTTGTACGGGTTTTTCGTCGAATGATTTTCAAGCTGATTTTCAATTAACTCTCAATTCAATTTAACTTCTCGACTGTACAATATCTATAACAATTCCTGTGCGATGAGATTGAGATTGGAATCACACGAAAACGCCATGTTTTTCCGCTGAGCTTCAACAAATGAGATTTACATAATCAGCGCCTCGGAATAATTTGAATAAAAATTATGTGTTACATAATTAAATTATAAAAAGTTAAGAACAATTCAGTTTGTTTTAAATTACCTACTTATTGGAATATTTAGGAACTCACGTCAGGATGGAAAAAAAAGTATTTTCGTCAGTACAATTCCCCCTTATTACCGCTTACTTCACTCGAAATACCACTGAAATCTACAAAACAGTATGTATCTTTTTCAACACGAGACTGTTCAACATGAACAATAAGCTGAGCTTCGTTTTAATCTAATTTATAAACTTTTATGCACTATACTGCACGCCTGATAACACTCTCGGGAAGAAACCACTGATCAAAAAAACACCTCAATCCATTCTATGATTGGTAAATTATTACGTTGGGATAACGTTTAAAAACGAAAGAGATTTTCGACTCAAAAATGTTTGCTCACTTTTTACCTAAAACCGCGTTTGTACACGGATCCACCAAAACATTAGACACACAATTCTGAAAATTGATTAATGAGATGCCAAATTGTTCCAGCGATTACTATACGTATTTTTCAAAAGGGGAAAACAACATTTCTACGTTAACAAACATCAGTGGAGACGTTGATTTTAGATGATGAAGAAGGGTTTCTTGATTAATCATTCAAACCGGCTTCTCGGGAGGCTACACGAAACTGTGGGGGTTTTTCCCTGCAGGCTTTTTACTTATGTACTAAAAATTCTTCCGTTTTTGTGGATGTTTCTTCAAAATTTACCTACTTCCTTCCTTCTCAGTTGAATGTTTCGGCAAAAAAAAAAAAAAAATTTTTTTCTACCCCAAGTAGGCGGTTCATTCACTCTATACTTAGCTGAACCTCCCAACAACGGTGCTTTTTCGGGAACAGATGATAATGCTTGGAAGCTTTTAAAATCGATGAAAAATGAGTAAAAGGGAGGGGCGAGGGGCGGAAATGAATAAAACAAAGGGAAGGAAAACAACGAAAGAAGGAATTTTCATCAATTATGAAACTGAGGGCTTTATGAAAACGCCTCTAAAACCTGGATGAATGATTGATAGAGCGGGAATTCCAGCGTGAAGTAGCTCTTGGTTCTTACTAAGTCTCAATTCCCTTGGAAAAGCAACTTTCGCTCAACGGGCTGAGACAATCGGCTCGTTGTTTATGCCGGTCGGCTCTCTCTTCTCTCTCTACCGAAGAAAAGGAGAAGTGTTTCATAATGAATAAACAGATGAAGGTCCCAAAATACTCAGGCAGCTCAACATTCCGAGATGAATTAACGAAGAAGCGCGATAACAGCGACGCAAAAGTGATTCGAGGGGTTTCTCAGTTTTCCATCATAATGGGTACGACAAGCAGGCTCTGGGCCCTTCACTTCTTGACACTAATTCTTGACATCTACTGTACCCTAATACGCAACTAGATGTTTTAACGCCAAGAGAAAGAGAAGCCGAAAACTGGACTGATTATTTTCTTTTATTAATTAAATATATTTTGGGACCATGAGAATCGATATCGAGGGATAAGGAGCTTCCCAGTGATCCCCAACACGACTTATGTAAGTTACCCATTATGCTGATTGCCCAATGTTGATCCTCCGGTTGTGTCGGCAGCCCCTGTGACGAAAGAGCGGACTGTAACCTTCTAGCTGGTTACTGATGTGCAGAATTAACTTGAACTCATTACTACCGACTTGCATTTATTGTGATTGCAACTAGGTATATACTTCTATGAAATGGTCAAATTGTTGAAGTTTGAGCGAACAAAAATTACTGTTTCTGATTGAACTGAGGAAAAAATATCTATCTGGGAGGAACTTTGTATGTTTATTCATGAACAGCGCTTTTTAGGCAATGACTCTTGGGAGATTTTTAGGGTGCTTACACCCCATTTTATATTTATTTATTTATTTTTTCGAATGTTTTCAAGCTAAGGGGCAGGTTTTGAGCAGGACATTCACTAGACATTTGAGCTGCTCGAAGAGCTCACACGAGGATCCTTGGCTGGTTGGCTCAGCTCAAGTTCCATCATCTCGACAGAGGGTTCTTCCATCACCGTCCTCGCTGCATCCATTACCGCTAATGGCGGTGGAGTGCCGTGTGTTTCGGTTCGAGCTCGAGGGGACGTTTGGGATTAGCAGCATCAAATTACTATTGATGGCTCTGTTCTCGGATCTTGAGTCTTGTAACAAGGTGACGTCGCCGAGAGCGTCGGAAACCGAGGAATGCAACGTTGACGTCATCACGCGTCAAGATTTGCGAGGAGCTTTGCACTCAGGTAAATCTAAGCCATTTCAGACTGTTGAGATAGTCCGGTCCAATTAGACCGAGAGTGGACTACTAATGTAAATATCGACGGTATCTCAGTACACAGGCAGGTAATCGTCTGATTATATACCTATCAGAGGAATCAATAAAATGTTAACTAGATAGGCACTAGGACAAACGTGTCCAAACACACAACTCATTTCTAAATTGAAATGAGCAGAACTTTTTCCCTAATATATCAAAACTCATTAATTCATCGATCTCAAAACAACAGGTTACAAGAAGTATCCTTTAGGTGCAACACTTTTACAAAAGTTAGTCCGTGTATTCATACACGGCCTCAATACAGACGGCTTGTACCTGTAGGATAGAATTTAGCTGGAAGCTTCTTAAATTCAGTCGATAATGACATTCTTATTCACCGTTTTCTCCATCTTCCCCATGCTCCTGATTCATGGAATAACCAACCCATGTGAAGGAATTTGTGTCGTTTTTATATTATTAAGCTGATCTCTCTTCCTAGAACTAATTGTGATTTTGATTTCTTTTAATGGAAAATGTAGTCAATTTGCTGAATATTAAATCAATGAAAAAAAACCTAAATAAGTTACATCCTATCTTCATGATTATATAAATTGTACTACATGGATTGGAGCTTACGCTAACGCTTGCGCGGTTCATTATGGACGGCCACATCTTTTCAGAAAACAGAGTAGTTTAGGGTTATTTTCAGTTGTTGATGAACCCGCTCAGTTCAGCGTTCCTACAAACAAGGTTACTTTAGAAGGAACCTCTCTAATAATCGAATGAAAGTGGTTTTCAGAAATACCATCACTAGTAGAGCAGTCGATCTTCATCAGTTTCGACCGATTTGGTCGACGCGTATATTTCCTGATGACGAAATAATCGATCATTTCAATTTCAGCATCTTTTATTGAAGAATTTCAGTTAAAAATAGAAGTATTTATGAACCAAAAGCGCCCTTCGAATATCACGAGGATCGCAACCATTGTTGGATACTTATAATTCCTTCCTTACCGCCATTTTTTACTCTATTGACATTTATCACTTCACTTTTCTGTGCTAGGTAATTGCAAAAATCTATTCTTCTAGAAGCTATTGCAGTGGACGCCCTCAAAAGTGTCCGCGGATTTGTTGTTGCGTATGGGCGATTGACCATTGTACCGATCGGGGCGCCAATGTACGTAACACCTTACCACGATACGACAGATTCGGCACGATACGACGCCTGTTCATGAATAATCCTATTGTGAACACATGAATATCATTATATTCCAAAATAAATAGAAAGCTGCACTTTAGAATGACGTAAAATGCTTGGATAGTGTGTCAGGAGCTGAATTAATTTCTCATGAAATTGGAGTAGTTTGTGAAGTTCATTTGTTGAATGAATTCTGAACAATTTTGGCTGGAGTTCGCTTTTGACATGCGTACAAGTCGAGGAAAGTATGTCAGCAATACAGATTGCACAACGGACTGTTTCGTATCTACCAGCTATGTGTTTCATTGCGTTCGCGATACAGGCGAGGCTATTATCTGCCGTCCGAATGAATCCGTTCGTTTCAACTCGATAGTGGACATAACTTATCGCGTATTCCATTAAATCCTCAATCCCAACTCGTTCGGACGGGCTGACTTTCCGTTTCATTTGACTCGTTTTGAAACTATAACGGAGAAATCGAAACCGTTCTCGTTCGCCGCGGTATTTTCAATTTTCGGTTATTCCGGCGAAGAGCGGCGGTTCCGACAGAAACGACAGTTTGACGGGCCGATGCGCGATGCCTCTCCCCTTTTTCCGCTTTTCCTCTTCCACGTGTCAACTAATGACGAGCCGAGGACGCGGACCGTGGTGTTCTGACAAGAGCTTCACTATTCCGACAACCAATTCAAACACGGCGATGCCAAACGTGAAAATAGGCTGTCAATAATACTCGGTGGCTCACCTCCGAACGGAAATGCGTTCATGAAGCTGTCCGGTGCGCTGGTGAGGAGCAAACTCCATGCTCTCATGTTATTCATCAACTTAGCGTCAAACGTGACTGGAGACGGTTACGTATATTTTTACGGTGCTCATTTTTACTACGAAAAATATTCACGCTGAACATGAAAACGCCCTTTCAGTAAAGACAATGAAACCCCGCTATTGGATGGAATCGATGTGAACGCATTCAATTTTGAGTTTGGTTAATTATTATAATTATATTATTAATACTCAAACATGAAAAAGTCAATCTCTCCGATTAACCCCCCCCCCCCCCCCCCAAATTTTTTGTGAGCGTTTCAAGGTGTTTAGATCAAAATAAAAAAATGTCCAGGCCGTTTTTGGTAGTATACAATTTTCTAAAAATTTGAAATTTTGGTCAGGGACCTGTTTCCGGTTCTAGTTGGTCCTCGAAACTTTTCAGCCCGATCGGACTAAATTCGAGGAGGTTATGAGTAAAAAATATGTAAAGAGGTCATGGGTCAATACCGGTACCTATCTAAGAACCTAGGTTTATGAGGTATCATTTTCCACTACATTTTGGACGCTGACTCGATTGGAATGAGTCCAGGACGACACTCCACACTCAGTTTCCCCAATACTCCTGCTCTAAGGAGCAATAATTATCATCAGGAAGAAATTCTGCGTGGATTGGAATACGAGAAGAAATTACTCCAATAAGAACAATAGATAGAAACATGATTTTTTACAGCCCAGTCTCATAAAAAGAGTCTACATAGAGAATAGATTTGAAAAATCATGCTATTTTGAGTAGTTCAAAATTTAATAAAATTGTAAAGGTCCGTTCATAATTACTTTCAAATATTATTCCCTTTATTTCAAAATTCATGTAGTCTGCTCTGACGGAGTCATGATCGGGTTAAATGTAAATTTCAATAAATTAACAAGATTATTGATCATTCATTTTCAAGAGTCCGTAGATATTCAACTCAAAGCAGCACGAGTCAGAGTTTCCGAATGGATGCCTTCGAATTAATATTCCTGTATTTTTGATAAAACTTTACCACGAGTGATGGATATTCCCTTCAAGCGATACCAAGTGAGTTTCGGAACCCATTGGGTTTGAAATAACGAAGGACTTTCAGTTTTCCGTAGCCACGAGGGAAATGAGAATGAAGATTCTCTCGAAATAAGATCTCCCAGCACGCTTTTATAAGCTGGAGTCTTCCTGATGTGAGAGCGAAGGAAAATTAAACCTAATAAAGTACGGGGCTGGTTCTTATATTAAACAACAACTCAAGTTCCTTCCCGTAATATCCGCGACGGCTCTCGGAATAATAAAGGCCGCTTTGAGAAGACGGAAGGTCGGCTAGAAGTTTGAACGATGCCGGCGTAAAAGTGGATATCGAGGAAAGGCAACTTTCGCGGTGGTGCGTGTGTAGCTGTAGAAACCCCACTTCAGCACGGATCGAACATTGGGTCTCCTTGCATAAATTAGAAATAATCTACAAGATTTTGTGCATAATATATCCGATTTTGATCCACTAATGATCGTCAAGAAGTAAACAGGCCTAGGGCTATACGTCCAACTACGTACAGTGTCGCGTACGTGGTCAGCCGTTTTCCAATGGCAGGATCGGAACTTGTTCTGACCATTTCGTAATTATTTCTTCTTATGGCCTTGAGTGGGGACGGGTTTGGCCTACAACCATCGGTCACTCATCCAAGTAGTCACCAAGCTTGATGCGTCTCGATTTCAGAAATGGAGAAAGATCCGTTTGAATCACCATCGTTCGGACGTAGGATTTCCCTAATTATTGATTCCCCACGAATTTTCTCGAGTTTAGCCCATGCATGACTCTGGAAATCCTAACTGGCAGTAAGCGGCAGTGGCAGTGGCAATGACAGAGGTCGTTGAGTATAGCAGTTCTAAGCGACAACCTTAGAAATAACACTGGGAACTGTATGGACGTCCAGCGTCAAAGTGGCTGCAGCACCAAGTGTAGATAAAACGCACCCCCACCCTCCCAGCCACCGACATCCCCCACCGGGGCTCGTCCAGCAACCACCTCAGCGTCATGATACGTCACACGTATTGCTTCAGCTTCTTTAGCCCTATATACATACATATATGTTTAAATGTTTGTTTTAATCAAGGAATTCGATATGACATTATTCCCTAATTTTTTGTCTAAACAAAAATAAAAGTGTAGAAGAACAAATATTATGTATAACCCCAAGTTTGGCTGTATTTCAAAGACACCCTTTTTAGATGGTAATCAAGAGTAGGTTCTGAACAAACACTGACGTGAGCAACCCATGCTGTGAGCAACTTATAAAAGAGTAAATATACTGGGAATCGCGTGCTATATCAAAGGTGAATTTCGAGGCAAACGTTTCTTGAAGATAATGACCCGAGGTGATGATGTACGGTCGCTCGAATCCACCTCAGAACCGCGAGCTTCTCCTTGACTGCTTTGTATAATACAGCGTGGCAGTTTTCCTTTGATCGATGTTGCCAAGCCACCCGGGGCAAAATAGCCGCGGCAGTTCGTCGTTGAGTTTTGTTAAAAACGCCAAATGACTTGGTTTGGCTGGGCAATAACTGGTATCCCTATACTGGAATAGATGCGATGCTTAACAACGAAAAAACGCTGCAAATTCATTCACAAGGGTCGGTTATTCCTTAGACCAGGAGCATGGGGAAAATGGGGAAAGCAGTGAGTGTAGAGCGTCCCGAACAATCGATTCAACGTCCAACATTTTTAGTGTAAATGATACCCCACATGCCTAGGTACCCAAAAATCTAGTAACCCCACATTCAAAATAGTCCGTTGGGCACCAACCGGTCTGGGACCCATCTAAAATGATTCAGCGTCCAATATTTAGTAGAAAATTGAGATGATACACGCCAATATCGCCGAAAATACCAATTTTTCAGAAAACCCAATTCGACACCTCGACACTCTCCGACTTGTTTCTGTATTCGGCCTCCACACACCTTGAAAACCGCCAGTCGCACAAGGAAATTTTTGTAAAACAACTAGGTAGTCCAGATTTAAAGAGGAGAGAATTGTTTATAGATTAAAGGAAACTACTCTGGATTTGACTCATCAGAGATCTGTAGTGTTGATGAAATCAAATCGACAGCGAGGCATCTCACATAGTACTGTTGACTAAGCGGCACTTTTTTTTGCAAATTGGTAGTAGGAGTACCTCTTCATCCTTTGTTTCTCCACAACAAGCTTCTGTGAAGCTATCAATAAATCGTGAATTTAATTAAGGTAGGTACTTACCCATACCTGTCCCCCGGTGGGCACCGATCGATCCGGGACTCGTCTCATTCGATTCGGAATCCAAAAGTTAGTAGGAAACAATACCCCTCAAGTCTAGTTCTCGAAACATAAAATTCCGAAAATCGAGTTTTTAAAAACACTTAAAGAATTGGTAGCGTTTCTGATCTAAACATCTTGAAACTGCAAATTCTGCACGAAAATATAAGTTGATTATTTTCTTTGGCCTTAATTTACAGGCATTTTTTAAACTGGCAATCGTTTTTATACAAAATTTTTTGAGGTATCAATCACTTATAACCGGGAACAAGTCGGACAATCGGATTTTAACCTACAAAAAGTTGTACGGACCAAAATTGTTCAATAGTAACTTCAAATTCGTGTTATTACGTCCCAAATACACAATGAATTCAATTCAGTCGTGATTATACAGGACTACACAGTCGCAAGAGGCTTTGACTCGATTAATCAATTCAATTCGAACGTGAATATTTGATCCAATTTGAGCTTTGAGACTTCTCTCGACTACTGAGAGAAATCTGATCTCTTGTGATCTTGATGAAGTGACATCTTCCAATATACGATCTTCCAATTGTCAAGTGTTAAGTACAAAGATGAAACGGTGACGTTGCCTGCGAATATTGGCCCACTTCTCTGTAGAATCCTCGTGCAGAAAAGAACCCTCGGAACAACAACGATTACGTCGAAACGAGAGAAAAAAAGTGTGTTTGCAAGCCGGAAAGTAGCCTATATGAAATTCCATTTTCTCCTTCCCTTTGTAAAGGATTCATCTTCCTTAGGTAATATCCCGTTTACTCGAAGCGATGCATTATTGGTGCTCTGCCGACATCACAAAGGTTTCCCAACGTCTGAGGAAGCTTTCAACCTTAATTTAATTCAAACCGGGGGTCCGATATGGTGGAGAAGCCTCATTTAAAATGAACTACAGTGCAAACGAGGCAATATCGCCCCCGCAGTGAAAGCTTCATGAGGATCGAGAACTTTCCTCCAGCGACCATCTCGAAAACACAAGGAATGAAGGGATTGGTTTGTTTTCTCGCACACCCTTCAGGTAGTTTTTGTAAAATATTCTAAAAATTAATGATTGAGGAATAACGAAAGTACGAAAATTATCTACTGAGGGTACTGTCAAGTCACAAATGCTGCATGAAAGAGTCACACAACAGTTGGAAAAAAAAAACTCAACATAGGTGTAATTAAAAACGTAGCGCGTCCACCATTTTTGAGTGAGTTTTAGTGTCAAAGAAAAGGATAATCCATTCGCCGAGGGTAAGGTTTTTAAGCAGAGAAAATCTCAATTTACAACCAACCCAGCTTATCGAGCCCGCTCACTCCATTTCCTCTTGATCCTTTATCCCGTGAAACACGGGGAAGAATCCAATATCTCATGGGACGTTCGATGTCTCTGTGGAAGGAGAGAAAACCCCGAATCCGAGTCGTGAAAAGAGGAATACTGTCAGTTCTTATTCAATATGAAGTTTCTGCACCGTCAACCCGACTGACAAACAAATATATTCGAAGTCAATTCCACGCACAATGGTAATTTTTGTACATCATATTAATGAGACTTTGTAAAGATTATGATATCAGAACTAATTTTATCAAAATATAATATAATTTGTCTCTTGAATTGAAAATACTCTTCACTGTTGCCTGCATTATTCACTCCAACGAAGCTAAAAAGAGAGTGAAGCCGAATATAGTCGGCCTTGTGAATTTGAACAGCCACGAGAGGCTTAGCGTCATTACGAAGTGAGAATTCCTTACAATATGTAACGTTATTGATCCATCGTGAGCCCTAATAGACGCTTTTCCTCGTAAGATTAGTTTCATTGAGCAGAGTGCATTTATTAGAAGCGTCAGCTAACTATTGACGATAAAATTGGAATAATTATGGCTTATACGGTGGTACCGTTCAGTGCTCGAATAACAGCATAAACGTAGGTATCGGACACGTGTTTGCACTGGTCATCGATTGGGGCAGCATCAATGATGAACAACAGTTCGTACGAGTAGCTAGAATAGGTATCATCGGAAAAATATACCCCTCCTTCAACTCCTTACTGTCGTGTGGGTTTTGCCTATCGTTGACCGCCCTTTCCACCAGTCGAGGGCAGATAAATAATAAATCGTTCACGAAGCGGGATTACCAGTCATTCGTATCGATTCTACTAAAATAGAACTGTCATAAATGTTTAAAAAAATAAACTCAATATTAGTTGGGTGAAAGAACTATTTTTCATCGAGCTTGTTTATGTATTCGAAACCAAATTAGAGCTAGGCTGATGCGAAAGTGCTCGTAAAGTGCTCGTCAATAATTATTGTGAAAGAAGGATGTGTATTTAAGGTATTTTTAGGGCTCAATCGATCGTAAATGATTTGCTAAACTCTGCTATCATCATGATTGAATAAGTTGACCGTTGAAATATAGTCCACGGACACACCACATCAGACACTTCTTATCGTTGATTGAAAAATTAAGCGAGCGAATTCCAGACGACTCATATTGTTGCACCTCATCACCTCATGTGTTTACAATTTACGTATTAATTTGAGCAATATCACTTTTTACGTACTGGCGTTATTTACATATTTTTCCTTTCAAACTCTTCAATAAATCTTGCGTTTATTAGAAATAGTCAAAATATTGAACAATTTTTAGGCCATTTGTTTTAATGGACACGGGTTGTCCAGTACAACGTAGGTTAGACGTAAACGTACACTATTTTCACGGACTTACTAGGCAATTTTTGGCGAAAAATTAGGTGTACTGAAAAGTGATATGCACATAGAGGTGTTGGTAACTCTCACTGCTTGTCTGTGGATTGAATTGCTTTCACTTCTTCTCATCGATCAGTTTATGAATCACAATGGTCAAGGAGAAGTGGGAGAACATTACGAAAGCGAAGACAGACAGTAGGGAATATCGCATCGCGGAATGGAATAACAAGCTGGTAGCAGCACTGGTTAGCGACCCGAATATCGATAAAGCGTCGGTCTCTATGACTGTTCAAGTGGGCAGCGCGTCAGATCCTGACGATATGCAAGGATTGGCTCATTTCCTAGAGCACATGTTGTTCTTGGGTTCAGAAAAGTACCCAGTGGAGAACGAGTATAAGAAATTCCTGATCGAGCACGGTGGGGCCTGCAACGCGAGTACGAGCCTGGACAAAACCACATTTTACTTCACCGTATCACCCGAACATCTCGCCGGTGCGATGGACAGATTTGCACAATTCTTTATCAGCCCCTTGCTCAACTCCGAAGCCATCGATCGAGAAGTGAACGCGGTGTCTATGGAATGTGAGAGGAACAGAAAAATCGACCGCAGGCGGCTCATGCGATTGGAACGTTGGCTGAGCAAAAGGGGCCACCCGTACAGGAAATTCAGCACGGGAAACAAACGTCTATTGGAAAGTGAGCCACGTGCTAAGGGCATCAACATTAAAACTGAAATGTCAAATTTTTACCACAAATGGTATTCATCGAATCTGATGAAGCTTGCAGTAGTGGGTCAAGACAGTTTAGACGAACTAGAAGACAAAGTAGGGGTATTTTTTTCTTTAATTCCCAACAAAAATGTCGACCCTTACTATTTTGCGGAACTTCCTTACCAGGCAAACGAGACGGGAATAATTTATTACACAAGTCCAATTAAGAATCGGAGATCTCTTACGCTCATGTTCCCGTGTCCTGACTATGAAGATCGCTACTCTTCAGGGCCGACAGTTTACATGCGGTACCTCCTCGAAAGGACCAGTAAAGGTAGCTTGTACTCACTCCTGAGAAAGAATTTTCTGATTGACGGAAAAATTGAAACAGGGTTGCAAGTGATCACTAAAAACGTCGGTAAATTTTTCATCAGGCTCCGACTGACGGAAGAAGGTCTGTCACGAATTGACTTAATCGTATATTCTATTTTTCAATATTTGAACATGATCAAAGACACCGGCATCCAACAATCGATATTTGACGAGGTTGCCAGAATCGCAGCTAATCAATTCGAATATAAGGAGAGGAGCTCGCCGCAGGTCTTGACACAACACATATCCGAGCAGCTTATCAAAATACCGTATGAAGACATATTGATTGCCGAATACAAGTTGACTGACTGGGACCCGAACGTTATAGCCAATCTTCTGAGTTATCTAACGCCGAAAAACGTTCGAATCCGCTTAGTGAGCAGAAATTTCGAGTCTTCCTTGAGGGAAGAAGAACCAATTTACCGCGTCAAGTATAGAATTGAAAAAATTAAAGATGAGCTGATAACACAGTGGGAAGACGGCAGTAGTAGAAGTGACTTCATCATGCCCCCTGAACCTAATGAAAAAATTCCTAAGTGTTTCACTCTCGTCGCTAGAGAATATCCCACATCAGTCAAGCCTGAAGTAGCATTCGAGAGCAAATCCAGTCGCATGTGGTACATGCAAGACAATACTTACAATTTACCCAAAACATTTTGCGTTTTAAATTTTTACTGCCCAGTGACAAGCAGCTCGCCGTTCAACTCAAACATGACTTCACTTATTCTATCGACGATTGAAGATTTTGCTACAGAATTTAATTGGGATAGTGACGTTTCGGGGACGACGTCAAAGATTGAAAAGACTTCGAATGGATTCAGACTGACATTGGAAGGATTCAGCGAAAACATGCAGAATTACGTAGAAAACTGGATTCGGCTACTATCTCTCGTGAATTTCACATCAGAAGACGTTGAATTGCGAAAAGAGACGATTAGAAGGTTGCTGTCA
Source organism: Cyrtorhinus lividipennis (assembly GCA_019603395.1). Lineage (NCBI taxonomy): Eukaryota > Metazoa > Arthropoda > Insecta > Hemiptera > Miridae > Cyrtorhinus > Cyrtorhinus lividipennis. The sequence goes on along the minus strand of CM034002.1, from coordinate 14,444,585 downwards.
AATAGGGAATACGACACCCCGACAGTACAGTCAGATTATCTTCTAAGATTGTTCTCAGGACAAACTAGATGGACCACTGAAGAGTTACTGGAAAATATCGACTGCATAACGTGTAGCGGCGTTGTGTCATTCTTCAATACAGCACTGGCGTTTTATTTCTGTGAAGGGCTAATATACGGCAATGCCGGAAAGCAAAACGCCATTTCCATGTGGTCTGGATTGAGAGAGTTCGTTCCTCGAAGAATGAACAGTTTAACTTCAAATCAAATAAACGCAGAACGAGAAATCGCGTACCCTTACCAAATGAATTTGATGTATGAGAAGGAAGAAGACGTACATACAAGCTCTTGCACTACCGTTTATTTCCATTTAGGACCCTACAATGTGGGAACTGCTGCAACGGCAGAGTTGTTCCACCAATACATCAAAGAGCCAGTTTTCACTGTGTTGAGAACAAAAGAACAGCTTGCGTATTCAGTTTTCAGGGGCGTCGATCGCACTCAGAGCTGCATAGGCCTGTATGTGAAACTTCTGACGGAAAAACATCCTCGATACGTGGACGACAGAATCGAAAAACTCATTACAACGATGGGAGCTAACTTGTCGAACATGAGCGATGATGTTCTCGAAGTCCACAAACAGTCTTTAATTGACTATAAGAGAACCGCTCCAAAGAAGATGTCTAAAAAATGTGAAGAATTATTCGAAGAGATAGCCCTTCGTCAGTACTGTTTTGACCGCATTGAAAGGGAAATCGCTATCGTTCGACGTCTCGATAAACAAAACCTTCTCGACTTTTATGAACAATACATCAAACCCGGCGCACCCTATCGAAGACGACTGTCAATCCTTGTGCGATCCACAGGAGGAGAGCAACAAGAATACAATTCATTGGGCGAATCTATCAATTACGAGGAGATCAAAGACGTACTTCTGTTTAAAAACAGCTGCTACAGCTTTCCACTGCTTCACGTACCAAATCCTCGTTTCGTGGGGATCGACGATCACTAAAGTTCCAAGAAAACGTAACGAGTACAGTAAAGTTTGAGCTTTTCCATTCACATCCGCTTGAATTTGTTTATTCATTCACGGACCCAATACTATTGACGATGAACAGTGTAGATCTAAGAAGGCACAAGAACTTCCTTAGTCAAACCAGGCTGGTGGGAATTTAACTATGAATTTACAGGAACATTGGGGGGAGCGGAATCAAGGCTAAAGTATACACAACGCACACTTGAGGGATATCCCAGAGTATCTACTGGTATATTACACTTAATACGATAAGAAATTAATAGTTACTCACTAAACTGTCGAGGAAGCAGCCAGGTTCAACTTTCAAAGTAATATACACTCACCTGAAAAATAAGAATGAAAATATTATCGTCAAAATCTGGAGGATTGCGAGTGGGAAAATATCAGTATGCAGGTTACCTACTTAACAAGCCGTATAAAGTTGAACTGAACTAAGAAATGTCAAAGAAAACGGTAAAACTGGATTTCGTTGGGTAATATTTATAGGCAAATTCTTTCACGGGGGTTGATTATTCCTTAGACCAGGGGATATATATTTTTTTTTCGGAGGAAGGTGAGGAAAATCTTTATAAGATAGTGGGGGGTTAGGGGGGGGGGGGGGGTGCAACCAAATACCCGGGTATGTGGAGATTTTTACCCACTAAAAACCTCACCTCCTTTTCCCACGTTGGGGCACAGCCCGGAACTGTTTGACACATTACTTAAGGCTGGGTTCCGATTTCTGCCTGCTAGCTGGTACCGTTTGCCTGAAGTTACCGTTGCCGGGCCCTTTCCTCGACGAGCTTGCCTTCCAGGATGTATTGGATGTACCCTGCCACGGCATTCCACTTTGCCTTGCTCTCGAGCATCCTGGTCATCATATCCTCGGGGGTGGGAGGGCTGGTCATTTCTAGCTCCCTTGCAATCTGCCATCGCTTGGATCAGGAGAATGGAGACTCATTCTATTCGATTCAGCGTCCGAAAATCAGTGAAAAATGATACCCCACACGCCTAGATTGCCGAAAATCTCAAAAACCCATTTTTCTTAAGACACGTTTTGACCCGGCTTATTTTGATCTAGACACCTTGAAACGCCCAAAAACATTTCGGGCCGAATAGGAGAGATTCGGACTTTTCGCATGAAAACATGCACTAACAGAATCAGTTTTGGAATCCACGGAACAATCTATTCAACAGATATCCATTTTTGAAGCGGGAAGCAGCAAAAACGTTGCGGTTATTATTTAACATGGAAATTATTGCACTTCTGGCACCTAAACAAGTAGATTACACCTACCGAATTCAATAGCAATGAGAAAATGAGGTTGATCTGCACAATGTCTTGACTCACCGACTGGACTACTGGACAATATGAACACTCAAACCACATCATAATTTTGAAGACAAGGAGACTCACTGACACAGACGACCCAATGCCTCTGCCATATTTTTGCTGATAAAAAAGTTATTAAAATATAAAATTCAATAAAAAGGACGACTTTAATTTGTGTGACGACGTTTTTCTTTGCGTAATGAGGCGAAGAAGAAACCCTAAAATATGTATTTTGCTCATGACGGCTTTGAAATTGAACCTTTAGAAAGGCCAAGGAGGGGATTGATTAAACATCTCGTCAAATCAACCCTTAGTCCTTTGTTTCCTTGACGTCGAATCCTCCCCTTACATTAAAACCTCCTTTCAATTTCCAGTCCCCTTCCTGTGTTTTGACTATTTCCTTTGTCAAGACTCTTCGTTATTTAGAGATGAAAATATCCAATTTAGCTGTCGAAAACTCAATATCCGGCATCGAGCTCCAACCAACGGGCGTATTATTAATACGAAGACCTATTTCTGCCTTTGGAAACTCTCACAGGGCCGTAAAGAAGAAGGCAAGGACTTTGTACACTATCAATCCTCTTTGATGACTCATTTACTGATTGGAAAATCCCACTTGAATTCTTGAGAATTTGGCCGCCACAGAATTTATTTAATAAATTTTAACGTATTCGGCCAATTGTGCCTTTAAATCTTAGTTGTACGGTTTCCACTTTTACAATTTGCCTATGGCAGTTCAACGTAACACCCGCGGTTGCGGTGATCCCATTGGATAAGGAAGAGAATCCGATAGATTTGAGGCCACTTCAAATTCTTGCGGTCACCCATCTAAGCATCAAAGCTACCCGAGTCACAATTAATAGGTAACCTGCTATTCATCACCATCAGTCAAAACCCTTTCTCGAGACTTGACTCGATCATGGAGTTGGGTTTCAACAGTTCGCGAAGGCTCTTGGGTCTTTACGTCACCAGGATTTGAACCTGACGTATCGTATGAAACTTAATCCTCTTCAGCCTTCACGCACAAGTGATTATCTGGTTCTAACGAGCAAATCAAATACTCTTGAACTCCGCTTTAAGTGGCAAGGTGCTCTATTGAAGAGGTTTCTAAATCAAATGTCGAGAACTTCAACCTCTTTAGAGCCGACGTGAGACCAATAATATAAGAAAATTCGACTATTTGGGTGAAGTTATGAAGTAAATTTGAAATACTACGAAGATATATACTATGGGGTTGATGAAACACACTGAGCTATTCCAGGCTAATAATTAATTAGATACTAGTAAATAAATGTAAGATTTACCGTACGTAGAATCTTTCGATCTAGTTTTTACTTTTGATCAGGGTTCTAAGTACCCATTTTTTTCTCGCCTTTGTTGAGGCTTGCTTTATTTAAAGTCTGAAAAGTGTCGAAAAAAATATGAAAAATTATGCAGGCATTACTTCGGCATTGTCTCTGAGGCTAATGTTTTACCAGTTGAACACTTGATCGAGAGATTTCCGCTCGTTGGGTGGACCCGTCATCAAACTAATGAGCCTTCCTCTCTTATAATGAACCTAACGCATCGTAAACACATTTGCGATCATCCAAATGTGTTTTTGTTGGAAACATCGTTGATGAGCGTTGTAAATTCCTTTCATCCTCTTTTAAAATCCATCGACTAGCGGAAAATTCGACAAACGCCATCAAAACTAATCTCAAGTAGTTTCCTCTTAATCTCTACCCCCCTAGACTTCACCGTACGAACCTTGATGGAGCTGAGAACATCCACTTGCCGCAACCTACATTAAATGAGTCCTTGAGTTCTCCCGCTCAATCCCTTTTGCCATATCCTGGTTATTATCTACAGGAAGGACGCGAAGACTGAGGAGAGTCTCTCAGATAGACATTCCGATCTCAACCCTCAACTCCTACCCTTTCTTATCTCTGCACTTTAACGAGAATTCCCATCGCAAATCCTCTTTCTCCGTCGACTTTTGTTTTATGGTTTTCCAATCCCATTTAATTGTGCTCGAGGAGGAGGGGCCAAGCAAGAAGAAGATGGAAGCCTTTCTTCGCTTCTTTCCCTTCGTATATTGATTTCCGCTTTCAGTAATTGATGGGGGGTCCTGCATTTCTCTTGGAGGATTTCGGTGAGGAACTGCAGGATAAAGATATTATATTGAGCTCTTGACATCGGGTGGATCCTCAATATCGCGATAGAAGATCTCGGTTACTGTGCGTTATTTTCGATTGAAGGATTTTCTTGTACCTACCTCAGCTCACCTCACGAGATCATTATAACGACTGTAGTAAGTACGCAATGATAAAGAGCTGCTGCAAATTTAATTTGTATCATTTAAAATCAGAACTAGGCAAATACTCTACGACTCAACGACATCTATTCAGTCACGAGTTTTTTTGGCGCATGCCATATATGGAGGAACAGGGTCCCATAAAGGATGCAGGCATTTGACCGAGCTTTCGCGAGGTTTACTCGCTTCATCACGACGAAAAACAGTGTAAAAAAGAACTCTAAAAACTGTAGCCAAGAGAAAAGAGACAGCCAGTATAAGATTAGGAATGACAAAGGCATTGGAGCACGATAAACTATTGTTGAAAGCTAACATAGGTTGAGGTGAAGGCGCTTCAAAGGAATGGCTATTGGGGAAAATCAAAGAGTAGTCACGGCATTTCCAAGCTGTACGTGTTCCAACATCTTGGAGGTTCGGCGTCAGAAGGTTTTTTCTATTTCCTTTTAACGGTTTCGTTCAAAATGGCGTTTATGACTGGTAATGCGGATTTTCGGTGTTCTAATGGTGACGTGGGACTAACGAAAATGAAGTAGAACGAGGAGAAAAAGTTTTGTCTAAGTACAGAAGTGAATTTTTTTGGTGGACCACGTTCATTAATTCAATGTCACCTTTGCTATAATTCACCATGCCATGGACAAAATTAATTTGCAGAAAGTTTGCAAGTTGGCAACGGTCAAGTTTTCATCCTCTGTTGAAATACGTATATCATTACCTCAATTATCCGAGGGGGTAAATAAAAATGGTTGGTAGCGCGCGAAAGTTTCGTCAAAACGACGAGGAGAATCTGCAGGAAGTGCGGTTCATTGCAGGTTCGTTTCAGCTCTAGAGAAAAAAATGACGGAAGATTCCAAGCACGTCAGGGTGAGTTTACCTCCTGTGCCGGAATTCCGCCACCTAAAACGCCTCACTTCCTCCCTAGGGGGCTTTTTTTCGGCTCGGCTCTTCCGCATACTGGCCTCCGCATTCTGCTCGCATTCCATCGTCAGGCTCAGTCACAGGCGCTGGAAAAAAGGGGGACCAATACAGACCCCCTGAAAAAGTGGAATAAACGAGCCTTACCGTGGGTAAAAGCCACTTTGAATTGTTATATGCATCGCGGACACCTCTGAAAAATGCGAGTACGTTCTCACAGACAGGTTTGGTTTGTCATGAGGTGGCTGGTGGTGTGGTAAATTAACATACTACTCTAGTAATAGACCGACACATGCAGAATCAGGGTTTGCTTCCCAGTAGTAACCAAGTTTTGCAGAGAACTTCCATGCATCTGGACGGATTATTTGTGATTTTATCTATTCAATGATAAGTAATCATTTTAGTATTCGTTATGTACTCTGCTTTCACTGTTTACCAAGTAGTATATTCTGATTCCAACTCAAATGGCAGAGATTATCATTCAAATTGGGGTCTCACCCATCGTTCTCCCCGATGTTGCGATAACCGCGAGGGTGAAAGGGGAGAAACTGTTTAAAGCTGGCCACGTAGGTTTGTAGAGGGAAGAGGCCGAACCGTGCAGCGATTTCTAATTTACAAACTACTTTTGAACTAAACCAATCAGTATGCATGAGGTAGGTAGGTGGGTACATGAAGAAGTGAACCGTTTCTAGTTTACGTATTTATTCGGAGGACTTTTGCGACTGTCTGCAGTTATCAAAGTCTTCATTCTCTTGTTTTCGCATGGATTCTTGGAGGTTGTACCTACTTGTGTTTCTAGGGCTTATATCTAGAGTGTGTGAAAAAAAAAAACAGACCCACGCTTTTTTCTTCTTGAGAAAAGGAAGCTGAGGTGTTTCTCAGGCGAATAAACGGGATTTAATTTGTAGAAGCATGAAAAAAGTCGAGGAGTTAACCATGGAAGGTGGATTCTGGAACGAGTATTGAGAATTCCAGAGGCGCTTCGTGAGACGGTACGCATTTAACCAAAGGCGATAATGGAATATCTTGCCAGGACCCAAAGCTTGAGGGGATGGAGCCATGGGAACGCTAGACATTCGGCATTTAATCTGCTGGTCTCTCCTTCTCCAAAATTCCTTTCCGCGTGGAACGAAGCGATGAGCGGATTTTTGTGGAGGCGCTTATGCTCGAAATAGATTGAATTAAAAGCGCGAATTTGCATGGTGACTGCCGGCAGTTCTCACCAAGAGAATACGATCCAGATGGTTTTGGATGCGGCGATTCAGAGGCATACGTCGAGTTGAATTTTCATGGAGAGCCCCTATAGAAGAATCAACTTGGCCTTGATATAAGCATACGTGTTCTCCATAATGTGAAAGTTGGGATTCAGGCGACAGTATTGATCAGTAAATTCCCAGAATCTATAATTTGATAATGAAGTTACAGGGGCTCATTCAGGTTGGTGAAAATCATCAAGGTAAAAAGTAAAGTATGTCTCCAGAGTCATCTTAAAGTATATTTACGTTGCTCTTGATAACGTCGGTATCATTCGCCAATCGTTCATGACTGGGTGGATGGCTTCAGGGTGAGATCCATTAAATCACGAATCGAGTAGGATAGTAAATAGGGAACTCCACTTGATACACGTTAAGCTACCTTCCTCTGTCTCGCTAATTCTCAGAGTTGTAGCCAATAACAACGTAACGGCGACTCCAACGAGGAATCAGCTTCTGATTGATTAGGACGACGTCTGCAAACGTACGTTGTTCAAACATTAACAGTGCTATCTCATCATTCTCTTCGTGAGAAGGGGATAAACCCTTGGTGGATTGTACACAGACGACGCAAGTACGAAACTGGATTAGCTCCGAGAATTGACTTGGAATGGGTTTATTTAGCTAACCAATCAAGGAACCCCCTGGTAGGGGGTTACTTGGCTTATTGAAGGTGCGAGTTATTGGTTTCCTTCCAAGTTGGAAACCCAGCCTCGGATTTTCCGTGGGAGCGAAAGAGATAAGGGTTTTGGAGCTGGGGCCTAAGTGGATAAGCGGCTCAGCGACGGAGCCGAGTGACGTAGGACGCGGGAGGATCCAATAGGCGTTCCGACATCGTGACTGAGTTGTCGAGATACGCTTTCCGCAACTCACGCTTGAAAAGCTTAAAGCAGGTGCGTCAATATTATTTTGACGCATCCGAATGTTCTATTGTTTTTGATCGGTTCCCAAACAATCGCAACACTACAAAACTATGAAAAACTGCTACCATGATAGCTCAAAATAGATTAGGCTCGGGATAATGAAGCGTATCTTCAAGGTCTCTAAGTGAATACTTGACAGAAAAAATTGGGGAAAAATTGCATTGAACACAAAACCTATAAAAACCTGATTTTTTAATTTGTTTGATCAAGTAAATTTTACGCAAATTTTCGTTACTTTGAGGTCCGCACCTTTTTATCTGCCAACATCAATTTGTATGCAGTGTAGCGAACCCTAACTCAAAAAATATTTTTTTCGCACTTCACCACTTCTTGTCGAAACAGTTTACACTGTACAGCGTTACTTTCCGTATAGCACAATAAGCCTCTTACGGTAACTCTTCGCTCGAGTGAAGATGAAAGTGAGTTTGGGAAGAGTTGCTCTGAAAGCTCTGAGAAGGGCCCATCAAAGGTAATCTCTTATTCCAAAATGCCCTTTACGGATTTGGCACCACCCTCTCTGGGCCTTTCCGGCTTTTTATTCCTTCTTTTTTTATACTTTTTCTCACATTTGTCCCCACTCCCACTTCAAGTTTCACGGGGTAAAGCGAGCGGGAGGTGAGAGAGACCGGCAATGGGATGAATCAAAAAGCGGGTCTACGTGTGTTGTGAGAGCCTTTAGTTTTAGAGATAAGTACAAAAGAGAGCTCAACATGCATTATTCATGGCTGGGCCTACGACCCAGCTTGTTCTTCTCTCCTGACCCCTTGTTTATATGGCATCATAATTAATTTAACTTTGAGAAACCCCGCCAAAAGCTCAGACCCACGATTCTTCTGCTACACATCCCTTGAGAGAGCGAGTAGGCGTATGCTTGATACTGGAGTACCATACGGAATGTTGTTTTATGGACAGCGGTTAATAAAACACACAAACAAACCTCCGTGATTTTGAAGAACAGTCTTTTATTCCACGATAACCTGGTGTAGTTGAGCGAGTTGTTATTAAAATCCAACTAAAATGAGTTACACTATAGTTTTGAAGTCAATAGGCCAGTTAATCGAACAATGTACATATACATCGGCAGGTAATCAAACAGTTATTCGACAAAATGGCTAAATATTCGTCCACCACCAGTTTATTGTTATTGGCATGAAATAGAATCCTCTTCAGCAATCGCATATTTGGCATATAGCCAACTCAATCGATTTGGCATCCAAAACCCAGCTAAATATGATACATACCCCACACGCCTCAAAGCAGCCTTTTTGACCCGGGAACTTCAAAGGACGAACTTGAAGCTACTTTAAAATGATGAAGGATTGAGGAGGACTTTTTTGTTCTGTACAAATACAAGAGTGTATCATTTCTATGAGATTAATACGCCGCAATTCATTAGCCGCCCATAAAAGACAACCTGTCTTTATTCATATACTCAGGTACTTTTGTGACAATCAGTAAGGAAACCATCTCAATCAATCCAAATTGATGGAAATGATACAACACACACCTACTTCTCCAAGAAGATCAAAAACCCATTTTAACCTATAATGTAATTTGGCATGCAGGGATTGGGACTAACGGGTTAATTAAGTCTGCTCGGTGCCCATCTACTCGACGTTATTACCTCGTAGATAGTTGAACTACCATTTGTCATAATTTATCAAACATCAGAGTCACAGGGTAATTGACACAACACTATCCATAGATCGTTGAGCCGCTTAGATACAATGGAGAACCAGGAGACAGGGGCACTTTGATTGAGTCTCATATTAGCTCCGGTAACAATCAGCAACTGGTTATAACCTCGGGTCATTTCCCTCCATTTCCTTTGTGGATATGGTGCTCTCCTATGTGGATCAGTATTGAACCGCTGCCCTACCAACGATGTTGGGATTGAATGGCACGTCGCATAGTGTGCGAATAATTCAGCTCTCGCGGAACATTCCAACCTGAACTGGCTCGCCCGCGTGACGAATATGTACCTTCCGAGCTTTTCAACATGGTGGGTTTGACTATATTCAAACATGATTAGAAAACAATTTTGTTCTCAAGTTCAGCCACACCATACTCACCATAGTTAGTTTTTTGCAAATAAAGTCTGAAATTCTGCCTCTTCTTTGTAACCAATCTTATGTGCTATCTAAATGTTGGATATACTGCTCCAATTTAGAATTGTGGTTTTCAGATGAAAATACTGCGCTCTGATCCCCAGATTCCCAACGAGACTCACTTTACGGAGCTACAATCACCTCTTTTCTTACCAAAACATCAATTTCCCCTTGGTTCCATCATTCTAAAACAAAACTAGTAAACATATCGCGGAACAGCGCCTCAGCTATTTGTCGTTCCTCCGGCCTTCATGATTTGATTTGCTCGCTCAATATGTAGGCAGCGTTTCAACAAGAAAAAAAGAAAACCACTCAACCGCCCCTTATTGTTATTTTTAACGAACCAAACAGCGTTGTTCTTCTCGTTACGTATAGATTGATGTGGTTCTAAAGGACACGACCTGTACGGGTCACACCTCCCACCAGTGATTTGTTCTATTGGTTAGAAAACATCCCTTGATTCGGTCAACAGCTGGAAAGGGTGGATGCCACATAAAAAGGACCCTGTGAGCAGTTGGTTGAATACGGTCGTGGTGTACGTAAGAAGTGCACAGAATGAAAAGGGGCATCGACGGAGTGGGGGTGACAAAATAGACGTCTCCAACGAAAAATAAACATCCCTTGAGTAATGAAAGGCCCCCGTTCTGTCAACATGACCGTCAATGGACATTAATCTACCCCTGCCACGTTCCGCATTCTCTGCCCCCAATCCCCCTCTATCCTTTTGGCTTTGCACATAACTTCGTCGAAAAGCTTTCAGTGATAAATTCATTAATTAAAATCAATAGAACCGACCATCCTCCACAAACTTTTCTATCGCTATACTGACGTCGGACGCCCGTCCGGTAATTTTATTTTTGTAATTCCAGTAAAATAGCCTGCAGAAAAGGAAAGAGAGAGGGGTAAAAACCAATTAATCAATTTCAAAATCCAGCTAATAAATAAAAAAAATTGCCGGTCGCACACAAAACTCTATTGACGGTGACGTTCACGATTAACCGGAAATGGCCGTAAAACAATCGCGATACCCGTGGGAGGTTTCGCTATACGGTGAATTGATGGCCAAGGCCGCGACCTGAATTGTTCAAAGGATGACGCGTGATTGAATAATTTAGTATCTTCCAAAAAGAGGCGGACAAACTTTACCCTTTGTCTCAAAATAGATACAATACTTTGGTAGAGGGGAAAAAATAGAAATAGGAAGACGCGAAAATATTGTGATTTAGTTCATTCAGCACAGTGTGATTGCAAATTGAAATTGAAAGAATGAATGAAATTAGACAGAATATCGATTATACCTGTGCATACTGGTAGATTAATATCCATTTTGACCCATAACCTCTTCCGGTGGCCGCCAATCGTTCCAAAGCTCGTCTTATTGGATTCAGCGTCCAAAATTTATTCAAAAATTGTACCCATACCCATCTCAATGGATTCAGCGTTAAAATTTAGTAAAAATTGATACCCCACATGCATAGTTCCCAAAAATCAGGTTTCAAATCCAAATTTGTATACATACCTTCCCCGAATTCGGTCCGATCGGGCTGAAAAGTTTTCAAAGCCAACTGATCACCAAAGTTTTTAGAACATTTTTCACCACGAAAAACGGCGTGAACAGCAGACGGCGGAACCAATACAGGTATACTGGACACATTTGGTTGATTCAGAGTCCGAAATTCAACATGAAATGGTGACTCACACACCTACCTGCTCATGTATCTCGAAAAGCCATTTTACAAATTTTCCTTTTCTTCAACTAGATCCCAAAGTAAGGTTATAAAGAAAATTCGAGATGACTTAAAGTGATTTAAAGGTTGCTCGGTCCGGACAAATGGCAATAGGCGAGGGACGGAAACAAATCTGCTTATTTTTAACGTTTTGTTTCCATGCATGCTCAAAACATTCGAGGATAAGCACATAATATGTTCCTTATTACAACGGACTTATCTTTCGTACGGAACAAGAGTGTATTACTCAATGGAGACCTCCGGTAGAAATTTGAACGAAAAGGTTTGAAAATTATGCAAGCAGAAGAGAGGAACATTGTTGTTGGAGCAAACAGGATTATTTTGGGGAATCCCAACGTAAATAGTGTTGCCTTGAGATTAGGTGAGGCTTCCCGTTCGCTCCTTCCTCCGCTCAACACTGGATCTCTTCGTCAAATGTTGTTCGAAACGAACTTGTGGGCATTTAGAGATTATGGTAGACAGAAGTGTAAAACTACAACACTAAAATTTCTCTCGCTTTATTTGATGAATTTTACATGTAGAATTAAGGTATTTGTTCTTCTTTCAAGAAGACATTTTTGTGCAGATGGCGTGGGTGTTCAGCGGCAGTCGTTCTTTCATTTGAAATTACGACGACGTGGAACTATTTAGACGACGTAACAACGTTGCCCGCTCTGCAGTTACACTTCATGAATAATCATCAACACGTTACGTCGAGCCCTTTGTACCCCCGGCGATCATCCTTTACGTCACAATAGGCTCATTACGCGGTAACAAGGTGGGTGAGGCCGCGATAACGTGGATGTTGAGGACACGCAAGATCCACGACACCCACTAATTCGCTACACTGCGACATTTGTGTCAACCGTAATAGCTCTAAGTAGATAACTGAACGCACTCTCGGGGGTGCTAATCTGGTAATCGCCACGGAAAAGTTACTTTAGGACCTCTCGACTATAGCCACGAATTTTCAACTTCAGGACCCACAGTCGCGCACATGTCATTTCCACTCATTTCCAAAATGGTAACAATATACCGGTTGTTTCGAACTTCATGTAACAAAATTAAGCTATTTATACGGTCACATCCACAAGGTTACTCCTTAGGTTTGTGGTTTTCATAATTACTATTGGACCATTCAGATTAATCTGACCATTATTATTGGAAACAGATCAAAATAAGCAAATGTCCGTCCGCCGTATGCCGTATCCGGTTTTGGTAATACAAAATTTTCAAAAAATCTGAAATTTTGGTCAGGGACCCATTTTTGGCTTTAGTTGGTCCTCAAAACTTTTCATTCCAATGGAATCAAATTTGAGGGTGATAGGAGTTAAAATGTGTACTTCGAAAAATGGATTTTCGAGATTTTTGGTGATCAGGTGTGTGGGGTATTTTTTTTTTTTTTTTACCATTTTGGACGCAGAATCCAATTAGACGGGTGCCAGAACGATTGGCGCCCACCAGAAGAGGTTATGGGTCTATCTATATCTATCTATTTTGAAAGTGGGTTTTCAAGATTTCTAGTACCTAGGAGTGTGGGGTATCACTTCCCACTAAATGTTGGTCCCTAAATCGATTGGAGTGAGTCTCCATGCTCCTGTGAAAGAATTTGCAGCGTTTTTTCTTCTTTTCGTTAGGGGTACCGTTACTACATGTGGCATTAAGCATTCAACCATAGTGAAATAATTTTCAAAGTTTTATGAGTGTTTCACGTTTCCAAATGTACGGATTACATTATGCGGTACCTTTAGATCGATTTAAATTGCTCTGCTCTTTGCGTAAAGACTCCGTTTTGCCCTACATCCCGTATACAACACAGAGGAACAAATTATGATCAAAATGGGTGTTTTCGAATAATCTCAAGTGAGATTATTTTTATTTTTATTCATTTATTTATTTATTTATTTTAATGAAAATGCCGCTCGTGCTGAGCCGGTCGTGCACCGATAACAGCCCTTTCAGATGGAGTATGAGGGTTATTCGTCTCTCCTCTATCATACAGGGAAAAATGAAGAATGGGCAAGATTTGACGTTGAGATTCGGGTAAACTGATTATAGCAGTGGGTGGAGTATTTATGACGTCGTATAAATAGCCGTCAAACGTTTATGGTTCTCGGGATTCCGATTGTGGTTCCAAAAACTCACAACCACGTAAAAACGGTCAAAGAGACGCCAGGGAATTCCGCTCCACCGTCCAGCGATAGAAAATTGCCCGTCACATCAGCGAGGATTCGTAGAGACGTTAACAACGCCCTTGGGACGAGCCTGTCGGTAACTGGGTGGGACATCGCGGGCGGGTTTTCAACCCCTCCGTGCTTTTCAATATACCTCATAACTCGGCCACTTTTTTAATCCCGAGGCCAAACGACGTTGAATATCAGCCCGCGCGGTCGTGGGAGTCCATTGTATGGAAAATACCCAACGGTAGCTCTCTGACCGGTCGATTTGGACCCCTTTTTCCTCAACCTTCAACAAATTTGCTGAAATAATGGTATATACAAGCAATGTTTTCCCTCCGTATTAAAGAACATTAGACAGGATGATGATTAATTTTTACATACATTTTTCCATACCCTTTAATTTCATGTTTTTTTAGGATTGACTCGTACGCATTTATCACGCAAAAAAAAAAAAAAAAAAAAAAAAAAAAAAAAAAAAAAAAAAAAAAAAAAAAAAAAATCGTCTTTTTCAATAAGATTGGTATGTACTTAAAAGGAGGACCGAAGTAGTTTCGTGAAGGTACTAGGTACCTAAATGATGCTTACTGTATTCATGATAGGTGGCCAAATCCAAATTGTAATTGTAACAATTGAATGTAACACTTACTAAAAACCAGTTAGTTTGCAAAGAAATAATTTTATTTATATTGGTGATGCGTCACTTTTTGGAAGCCTAAATCAGTCGTTTATTCTAGCGCTTTCGAGAGTTTTTTACAATTCAATATTTTGTCTCCCCTTGACAATAACATTGAAGGGTTGCTACGCGAGTCTGGAATCCCAACTGACTTCAAAAAGCGGAAAGTTTTCCATCCACCGTGCAGTCTTTTCTTCTTCGCATCCCATTGTTAACCAGATGTAAGCTGAGAATCCTCTTGAGAGAACTCGCAAAGGTAGTTTTTACATTCCATACCGCCGTCCAAGAATTTCGGTTTCTCCACCGCCTTTTCAAGTTAAGAAATGCGACGAGAAAGCAAAACGTGCCTGGTTTACCTGCCGCGCCGCTACGGACAGGAAGAAAGAATGGAAAGCGCTCTGAAGGAAGACAAACATCCTGAAAAATCAACTACAGCGATTGGGTCGGGGAAGAGTGGAGAGACTAAACCAGACATCCTTCAGAAGGAAACCGTTTCCCTCTTTGAAAAATAGAAGAAACGTCCCAAAGTAGAACGAGAGAAAAAAAAAACTGTAGGGGTGGTAGAAAAATAGCAGACGTCGGGTAAATTCCGTTCCAACAAATTGTTTAAAAAGAACGCCCGACCGGGGGCCTGAGAAAAGGATATAACGAAGGAGGGCACAAAAAGGGAAGGATGGGTTAGGATAAAAAACGCATTTTTCAAGGGACTACGGGGCTCGACCGGGGTAAAGGCCGAAGAAAGAGACGAAAGAATTTGTTTTAGCTTCCGTCCGATTCGACTCCTCGATAGCCAGATTTATGTGGGCCTAAACAGAAGGGTTGCGAAAACTACCATCTTTGGCTTCGTTCACCATAACGTTGTTTCTACATGCCAATGTACCCTCGGATTTAGGATTATGGTTTCTCCCTGGATTATTCCTTTGATAAAAACCTTGCCAATTCTTACACGATGGTTTACCATCTCCTAGATCAAGAGTAAGGGGAGATCAGTGTGTGTCAGAGATTCAATCCAATCGAATCAGCGTCCAAAATTTACGAAGCACGACTGAAATCCCCAAAATTTCAAAAACCCATTTTTAACACACCCATTTTGTTCGGGGAGTAGCATTCGGCATGAGGCCACTCTCATTGGATTCAAGTCCAAAATCTAGTCGAAAATGATACCCCACACGCCTAGATCACCAAGAAATTTGAAAAAACATTTTTCGAGGTATACATCTTGATCCATATCCCCCCAAATTTGGTCCGATTGGAATGAGAATTTTTTAGAAGCAACTAGAGCCGGAAACCCTGACGAAAATTTCTGATGTTTTGAATATTTTCTACTGTCTATGGATTTTTACGGAACTTTTCGCTTATTTTGATCTGGGCACCTTGAAACACCCAGAAAATTTTTGTTGAGCCAAATCAGAGAGATTGATGTTTTGCATGAAAATATAGGTTTATTTATTCATGATTAACCAACCAATAATCCATCAAATCGAGTTTTACAGAACACAATTATTACCCAAAATCCGGGGCTGAAAAGTATCGAGGAACAACCAATACCTACCAGGAAGAGGTCCCTGACTAAAATTTCCAACTCAAAGAATTTGCGTGGACGATAGACGGACTTTTCAGTTTTGTGATCTGGACTCGACCTTGAAACGCATAATGTCAAATTCTAGGGCAAATTGGAGAGATCGACCTCCGGCATGGAATCATTAGTTTATATTACTCAAGGGATAATGAACAAGACAATTCGACATCAACGGGTCTAGCCTGAATACCGTCCAAGTATTGGTACGAGATTTAATTCTGAAATTTAAAAGTTCAGATCGTTACGTACTGTAGCAATATTCTGCAGAATTTTGTTAAATTTTTGGTTTCACAATGCGGTTAAAATGACTTCAAACCCTTCAGTATCTTTCTCGTCATGTGTGGACTTTTTGCGAGTAATGCCCCTCCAAATTTTGCTTTTTATGAGCGTGCCTTTCTTTAGTTCACGTTATGTCCGCTCCTACCACATGGCGAAAATAAAAAGGTAAAGGAACGAAAGTCCAAGTTCAGCTCGAGTCGCAAGACATAAAATATGTAGGCGAGTTCGCTGACAGCTTCTGTTTTTCCCCAGTGAGGTGGCGGCCCTTCGGCGCCAAGTGGCTCATTTCTCTGTCGCGGCGTCATGTCGACCGAGTAGTGAGGAGTCCAGAAAGTGAGGGGAGAGGGGGTAAGAGGGTTACTACGTAAGTCACCGCCGCCACCAGAACCCACTCCAAGACCCTTGACCCATTTGCGACCTCTTCAGACGAAAAGAGGAAGTTCTCTCCGTCCGTAGCAGTTCTTTGGTTATTCTTCAACCGCACAATTCGTCCATTATTTACTCAAGCGGAGAACTTGAGCGAATTGTGTTTCAGACTAGAACAGTGCCATTGCAATATCTCAACAATACCTTGCAGTTCAATCATTCAACACAAAAATACCGTTGAAACACATGAAAAACTGTAAATATCTCTCGGATTACCTGGGTGGTGGTCTGAAAGGGTAATGTCTAACGAAAAATACGTCAACGGTTAGCACGTTGTAAGATTTACCAAATGGTAATGCCCACGGTACGATAACGTTAAAGAAACAGCATTTGTTTACACTGCTTGACGATCTACTTCACTCTAAATGAATATGAAACGATAAAAAAGGCAATGTTTATGAAAAAGAACGGTTGTTTCGAAAGAGTAGCCTCAACTAGTAACTCTAAAAACAAAATAGAACCTCCAAGATCAAAAGCGTCTTAAAGTTTTCAGTGTTGTAAACAGAAACTATCGAAGAACCAAATCCTTTTAAAAAGTTAGGACGGTCTAAGTAACATGGGTCGTAAAAATGTAATTCCTCCGTGAAAATGAACGCGAAATGTCTACTCGATAATAACGTTTGGAAATACTCAACTTTATCTTCAGCGAACAGTCTAGAAGGAAGAATCCAAATCACCTTAACTAACTTGAAGCGTAAGGCTTTATTTAAGACTTATATCGATCCAGCATTTCCCAACTTTTTGAGTCATTAGTAGTTCTATAAAATGATTAAATCATAACTGAGGACATAATGAATAAAATATCGGATGGAGGTAAGTATATAATAGATGGTAAGAACATAACTTTCCAATTTTTATTAAAAAATTAAAACGAAATTGAAAAAAAATTAAAGGGTCTTTGGTAGCAGGATAACGCAACGAATGGTCCAAGATTTTGAATGAGACTTTATTTTCAAGCCGTGCTAAGTCTCACAAAGTGAGTCGTCACTTACCGTTGTTTCAACGGTATTCATTGAACGTTTCATCAGAAATTTCACACCAATTTTATTCAATTCCAAGTTATGTTGAATCCAAGTAGAGGCCTTGTTCTTTACAACGATGACCGAGTCGTAACAAGATTTTCACCGACGATGAGATAGGGGAATGGCGGAGAAAATGGAGAAAATCCTCGCCGTTCGACCTGTGCCATTTCTATTGTTATTTCCAGAGTAAGACGAACTATTTGTTGGAATCAACTACATTTCATTTGTCTCAACAGCAACAAAAACGACTGGAAATAAAGAGAAAGAAAGTCGGCACGGGAAAAGTTAGCCCGCTGCGAAAGGGGAAACTCTAAACGAACAACACAACTTAGTGTAATTTCGCCTTATCAAGAGAATACCCTCCCCATCCAACCCACCATCCAACGACCTAATTTCATTTACGGCTCCGCAGCCTGACCTCCCCCACTTGCCGACAAATAAATTGTTTCCCAGCACGGTTCGCTGACATTGTTAGTGTTTTCATTGCGAGGCAAGTGTTGAACTTCGAATAAACGAGCTGCCTTGCATTTTTTTTTCGCCACTCTGAGGAAAGTGATAAGCGATAACAGTAGATTCGTGACCCGAGCACTTCTGTGGAAACATCGAAGAGTTTGCGATAGGAGGGAAAGCGCAGGCAAGATGTTCCTCGTTATATTATACCATCACCACCTAGTTTTTTTTAAAAAAAAAGAGGTTTTGTTTATTCCAACTCGCAAACTGGAGAAAAATCTCATTTTTCCTTACGGTTCTATAAAAAGTTGTATTCCGAGCGAAAGTTGACATTACGATTTGTGAAGTTTCAATAGATATCTTCTTTTTTTTTTTTTTTTTAATAAAATTTGGCAGGGAGACAGAAATGTTATTTGCCCTCCTATTATTCCCTCTTTAAACCGACTATTGTCTCGACTATGCCTTTCACCAAAGAGGAACTACGCCCAAATTCCTTCCCAGACGGGGGAGCGAGCGATCAATGGAAAAGGTTAGCCTTTTCACCGGGTGTTGTTACTAAGCTGGGTACAATCTCGGTCTCACTATTTCGAGGACAATTCAGTCGCTCAACGATTTCCCTCTGCCCTCCAATAACACTTTCATAACTTCTGCCTGGCTCACGTTTAACGTTTGAACGACCGGACGGGTGTGGGTTTCGATATACCAAAGGAGGAAAGACATTTGGTCGCAGCGGGAAATCTTTCCGGAAAAGGTCGAAAACCATCTTTGAAAAAGGAGGCCGTTCGGCCGGAAACGAAACGACCCGTGGAAACACGTAGGAGCCTAACTGGGGACCTGCCAAAGGGAATATATGAGGTGTGAAAGGCCGTGTCCGTATTATGGATCCCAACGAACCAGCGTATTAAATGGCTAACCGATGGCTATCGCACGGGCCACCGGGGAGTTGAGAACTGGACAATCGGTATGACTTCGGTGAATAAGTTATGAGCTTTTCAGCCGCAACGGAACGTAACTGCCTGTTTGGTAGGGAAACTAGGAATTTCTCAACCTGAAGTTACAGCCGTGGAAATCTACCATGAGCTTGATAATATCCAATATTCATTCCGCATATCCGGCCACAAGTTTTCCGCTGAATCAAAAGATCGAACACAGGTGTACGACAAGATTGCGGCTTCCCATCA
Organism: Cyrtorhinus lividipennis; assembly: GCA_019603395.1. Classification (NCBI taxonomy): domain Eukaryota; kingdom Metazoa; phylum Arthropoda; class Insecta; order Hemiptera; family Miridae; genus Cyrtorhinus; species Cyrtorhinus lividipennis. Next base: position 14,425,229 of record CM034002.1, on the reverse strand, counting down.
AAATTTTTGTTCGGAATATGAAGTAAATTGAATTATTCACTCAAGAATCGACCAGTATTACGTATAATTACTTAGAATATTTTAGGGTCAAGCTGAAGGAAAAGTAAACTTTCAAAAAATAGTTAGCACGAAAAAAATAAGTTTTTGAAGCTGTCCACCCTTGACGTTCTCTTTTTTCATCTCTCTCTACGAATGTATGAAATTGTCGGCGGAGAGAAATCGTCGAAACTTCCACGGCTCCCTGTCGAACGTGGAGAACAACATTAAAAGGAATGGACGATGCCCAGAGGTGGGCAGCAGCAGCGCCCAAGGGAAATCCGCTCTTGTTTTCCACTCACCCAAGTCTCTGCCTCAGGTTGATTCAATCCCGCGTCCCAGGAGGCTCCCCCCTCCACTTTCACAATCCCAACTTGCTTAGGGGTCTCGCTCTTCTTTCCCTAGCTTTATATTTTCTAAGGTATCATATATCCAGGTTTAGGTTTGGCCAGTACACCGGCATTGGTGTTAAGAGGGGCAAAGGAATCGTCAGAATTTGAGTACATAGGAATTGTCAATTTCAGAGTGTTACTCAATAAAAAGTGGAAAAGTCGGTACACTTATTAATTATCTAACGTAAAAATGAAGTAGGGGAGAAAAGGTGAAATAAGTGATGTAATGGGAAGCAATAACGGTGGTCATGATTTGTTCATTTAATGAGTATTCATTGGATAAGTGGGAATGACGATACAGGGAAGATTTATCAAAATGTATAAATTTATCCAATTTGGACTGAACGGGGTGAAAAGTTTTGGGAACCGACTAGAGCCGGAATATTTCAAGTGTCTAGATATTATCTACTAAGTACCAAAAACACCGGGCGCTGTCCATGCCGTTTAGGTAGTAGACAATTTTCTTAAAATGTTAAATTTGAGTCAGGAACCTCTCTGAGACTCTAGTTGGTCCTCGAAACATTATTTCTCTTGTGTTGTGTTTAAAAGAGGAATTTTTCGGAAACTAGGCACGTGGGATATCATTTTCCTCTAACTTTTGGACGTTGAATCCATTGGAATGAGGTGGTCACTCAAGGAATAAAACACCATACATTATGTTGATTATTCAAGGAATAACCAACCGAAAGCCTATTAAAAGAGCCTTTATCCTGATTTGTGAGTGTGATCGATTAAGGAAAGGAGCCAGCTCCTTAATCCTCGAACAAACGCTCCACAACCCCCCACTCCTGTACGGTTTCAGCTCGTTCCTTATCACTCGGTGCTAGAAGAAGTGAGGCTCCCTGCTACACCGTGCCAGTTGGATCCGCGCCAGATCAATGTTGGCGGAGATCGCTTTCCCCTGATATGGTAATTTCGACAAACGGTGCTGGTGCCGGGGCCTTTTCTACCTCGTTAAAACGGTAGTAACTCCCGGTTTTAGAATAATTTTCATTGCCGAGCGTCCCGTCGGGAGCGTTTCCCGTCCTCGGGGAGTTATCCTCATTTCAGAAACGGCGAGCCTCCTGTAATGAGATGCGGACGAGTTAGCGTCTCGCGATTATTCCGGCGTTTCTGATTTTGGCGGTCACGAATAGTGCCGAGAGTTCAAATAGACTGCGAGATAGATCGACTAAGTTGGTTCTACGAATTTCCCTAAGTAAGCGAGAAATATCCGAAGTTAGAGGTGATGGAGTTCACAGTAATGGATGCGAATACTGAGACAGCCTACTGAGACCAATGCATTGCAATATGCAATTTAATTTTTTATCATTTAATCGAGGACATTTGTTCCGGCTCTAGTTGGTCTTCAAAACTTATCAGCCCCATCGGCTTAACTTAAGGCCATCTGGACCTACCCTCACTCCACATAGGTGACACAGGGTCACTTGTGAATCTCTCGTAAAATTCATGATCGCTCTGGGGACGCACGCAAGTATCGTATTATTAACGTGACCTGGACCTTCTTGCTACTTCCATTGATGTAGTAATAACGGGTTGCTACACCGAACCTATTCAACAAGACAACGAACAAGGAATTACTCGGGGGTGGTAACCGGAGAAGGGGATGCGTGTTTCATTCACTGGTGAATATATGTAAAGCCTCACCCACCTTCCTCCCTCGATAGGTCCATAGGCTTCTACTTGTAAGCCCTCACCGCCAATACAGTACTCGCCTGACCGAAGGCATATTACTATACTACTCTGTGGACCGAAGGTGCGCACTCGAGAGAATGGTATTGTTGCGAGATGATGTAGGTCCACAAGGCCTCTTCCTACCACCTAGCACGGCCCAACAATACGTTAAGGAACTGACCCGTATGTAGCCCTCACCCTCACGTCGTTAATCCTCTCCACCTTCCTAATCAATACAGGCCTTACGTTGCGATTCCCACTCATTATTCACGCTCAATGTCTCGCACGAATGATCATTGTGGGTAAACCCTCCATAGATCATCGAACCCCTCTTACAGATCCCACATCAAACTGAACTAGGCTCTGTTCACTCTGAACGGAGAATTTAGAGCTTTTATACATAAATGATCGATAAATAAAGGCTATAAACCAGGGATACATGGCACCAAAACATGATGAAGCATTTTAAAGCTTGATAGCACTGCTAACCGATAAATTATTGAAATAAAATAATTTTTCAAAACCATCAAAAATTAATCGTGATATCATGCTCAAACATTGTTTCTTGCTGAACTGCTATTGCCATTTTATTATCAACGACATATTTTCAATGCTATTATTACTCATTATTTTACATTGGTTCTTCATGCAAAACATTATTCTTTGCTTCTAAAAATGGAATAATCGACAAAATTATCGTTATTATATTTTTGTTTTTTCAAAGCACAAAAAAACTGCGGTCAGTGTTTTTTGGGGATAAACAAGGGGGTTTGACGCAACGTTACTAAAAGTCTAATTGAATAAATCCCATTTCCAGTTTATTTGCCTAAGGAGGAAATGAATACGTACGGTAACTCGGCAAGAAATAAGTTTACTCGGCATTACGTGAAGCTTTGGATCATTCATCCTGAATAGGGAGGGAGGGTGCATTGGGTTTTTATCTCGACTCTCAGCGAAACATGTGAATCCTCCACTCAACGAGCTACCTCTCAGGCTCAACGAGATTAACGCGGCAGAGACAGTCATTTACGTTTTGGGTCGATGAAACCGGTTCGGGATGAACGATGGGACACCAGGGTAGGGTTACCAGATGGTATCCTTTGGAGGACACGTCCTCCATTTATGACCGTATCATCCTCCTTGTCCTCCATTATACTGAAATGTCCTCTATTTTCTAATTTTCCAAAAAGAAAAGCTTCTCACGACCAAGGCAGCGTCCTTCAGTTCTTACACCCGGAGTACTACCTGTTTTCATAACAGAGGGCTTCTGAACTGCAGGGTGAACCTGGGATTTTTTCGCTCAACAACGCCAGTGGACAAACGAAAGGAATATTCCTTGAGTGGAGTCGGTGAAATCACTCCTATTCGCTAATATAGCTATGG